>CM059807.1:8992210-9259710 GCA_030435695.1 Brachymystax lenok tsinlingensis | reverse complement strand
TCATTAGTTTAGTATCTTATCAGTCTAGCGTCTTGTTCATCAGTCTAGCGTCTTATTCATCAGTCTAGCGTCTTATTCATCAGTCTAGCGTCTTATTCATCAGTCTAGCGTCTTATTCATTAGTCTAGCGTCTTATTCATCAGTCTAGCGTCTTATTCATCAGTCTGGCGTCTTATTCATTAGACTAGCGTCTTATTCATCAGTCTAGCGTCTTATTCATTAGTCTAGCGTCTTATTCATCAGTCTAGCGTCTTATTCATTAGTCTAGTATCTTATCAGTCTAGCGTCTTATTCATCAGTCTAGCGTCTTATTCATCAGTCTAGCATCTTATTCATCAGTCTAGCGTCTTATTCATTAGTCTAGCGTTTTATTCATTAGTCTATCATCTTATTCATTAGTCTAGCGTTTTATTCATTAGTCTAGCGTCTTATTCATCAGTCTAGCATTACATACATATTTTCAGCATGATATTATCACTATAAAACGGTAAAATCCCCCAATATAAAAACTAGGGCCCCACTTTCAACAAACTACTTGTGCAGGCTTTAGTGCACATTCATGAAGTGTTCACAAGCACTATGACACCTATCTGAAGCATCTATAGAGGCCTTATATCAGTGTTTCCCCTATATTCATTTAGCAGCGCGGGCCGACACTCCAAAAATATTATAAAATAATAATAATAATTGTGTACATTTTAATGACTTAAACCAGATATAAAGAATGTAGAAAAGATAATGGAGCTACAATATATTACATTTTTATTTAATTTAACCTTTATTTAACTAGGCAAGTCAGTTTACAATGACGGCCTACCCCGGCCAAACACTCGCCTAACACGGACAATGCTGGGCCAATTGTGCGCCGCCCTATGGGACTCCAGATCACGGCAGGTTGTGATACAGCCTGGGATCAAACCCGGGTCTGTAGTGATGCCTCTAGCACTGCGATGCAGTGCCTTAGACCACTGCGCCGCTCAGGATCCCTGGTTACTTTATAAATGTAATCCGTTACTAGTTACCTTTCCAAAATTGTAATCAGTAACGTAACTTTTGGATTACCCAAACTCAGTAACATAATCTGATTACTTTCAGTTACTTTTCGATTACTTTCCCCTTAAGAGGCGAAGGTTAGCATTTTTCATCATGAATCTTGTTCTGGGGGCAGCTCTGCAATGGTCACAAGCTAAACCTAACCTTAACCTTAACCACACTGCTAACTCTGTCTAACCCTAACCTTAAATTAAAACCAAAAAGCTAATTTTGTTTAAATACATTTTTACAATAACCCAATTTTGACTGTTCTGCCACAGTTCTGCCTCAAGGACAAGACTCATCTCAATACACATCAATCCGTTTGTTTCAATTTAAGCTATTATATAAATACTTGCTACCAAAAGAATGCTCAATATATGGAGCATAGAACAGTCAGCCCTGTGCAGACTACCATGAGGAAACAATCAATAGAACATAGTTTCTGGTACTGTTCATCGGTGGCTCGCTTTTGGAGTCAGGTCCAGGAATGGTTGTTATGTCATAATATCAGGGTTTAGATGGACCTGCAAAATGTATTGCTAGGGGATCTGAAAAACCACGATCAGTCAGTGGGAAATATCATTATACAGTGCATTCGGAAAGTATTCAGACCCCTTCCCTTTTTTCCACATTAGCATTATTCTAAAATGGATTAAATAAAATATAAAAATCCTCATCAATCTACACACAATACCCCATAATGACATCACAATACCCCATATTGATATTTCAATACCCCATAAGGACATCACAATACCCCATCATGACAAAGCGAAAACAGGTTTTTAGCAGAACAAAAACAAATACCTTATTTACATAAGTATTCAGACCTTTTGCTATGAGACTTGAAATTGAGCTCAAGTGCATCCTGTTTCCATTGATCATCCTTGAGTTGTTTCTACAACTTGATTGGAGGCAACTTGTGGTAAATTCAATTGATTGGACATGATTTGGAAAGGCACACACAAGATTCTCTGGTCTGATGAAACCAAGTTCGAACACTTTGGCCTAAATGCCAAGCGTCACGTCTGTAGGAAACCTGGCACCATCCCTACGGTGAATCATGCTGGTGGCAGCATCATGCTGTGGGGATATTTTTCAGCAGCAGGGACTGTGAGACTAGTCAGGATCGAGGGAAAGATGAATGGAGCAAAGTACAGAGAGATCCTTAATGAAAACCTGCTCCAGAGCGCTCAAGACCTCAGACTGGGGCGAAGGTTCACCTTCCAACAGGACAACGACCCTAAGCACACAGCCAAAACAAGGCAGGAGTGGCTTCGGGACAAGTCTCTGAATGTCCTTGAGTGGCCTAGCCAGAGCCCGGACTTGAACCCGATCGAACATCTCTGGAGAGACCTGAAAATAGTTGTGCATCGATGCTACCCATCCAACCAAATAAACTCCCCAAATACAGGTGTGCCAAGCTTGTTGCATCATACCCAAGAAGACTTGAGGCTGAAATCGCTGCCAAATGTCCTTCAACAAAGTACTGAGTAAAGGGTCTGAATACTTGTGTAAATGTGATATTTCAGTTTAAAAAAAAAAAAAAAGTAAAATACATGTTTTTGGTTTGTCATTATGGGGTATTGTGATGTCATTATGGGGTATTGTGATGTCATTATAGGGTATGTGATGTCATTATAGGGTATTGTGTGTAGATTGATGAGGGGAAAAAAAACATTTAATACATTTTAGAATAAGACAGTAACGTAACAAAATGTGGAAGAATTCAAGGGGTCTGAATACTGGTAAAACGTGAAGAATTATAATTCACAATTGACAGTGATGACGGCCTATGTTGAAATGAGGTATGTCTAACTTGGTGTTCGAGGGTATTAAAAATATAACATTTTGTTCTGACAATCGGTGTGGGAATAGAAAGAGGTTGCAATTGGAGGATGCATTTTATGCATGGACCTATTCTATAATGATATTCAATAGGTTACATCTGTCGGCACAAACTCGATTGAGAAATGACGACGCTCTCTCACCTAAAATTGCACTACACCACCTGGTATCTGTGTGTGTGTGGAAAACATTTCATCACAATGAAGACATTTAATTTGTTTGGTATAGTCCGTTTGTAACTCTACTCACTACTTGTAGCTGTATAGTCCGTTTGTTTGTGTTGTTGGTCTTGTCTAGCTAGCTTAATGTTCCGGTAGCTAGCTAGCACTCTCTCACTCACGTGGCTGCTAGCACCGTCATGAAAAGGGGAATGAGGGTAGCCCTATAATATTAGGTTTTTCTAAGTAGTGAGAACTCTCAGGAGCAGGCAATGTTAAAAAGTAATCTTCAGACATGTAGTTCTTTTACATTTAGCAGATGCTCTTATCCAGAGCGACTTACAAGAGTAATTCGGGTTAAGTGCCTTGCTCAAGGGTACATTGTCTGATTTTTCGTGTAGTCGGCTTGGAGATTCAAACCAATGGCCTTTCGGTTACTGGCCTAACGCTCTTAACCACTAGGCTACCTGCCAACCATAAATGTAGATTTGTACTGTAATTGTAGGCAGACAACAAGAAAATTGCGTTTGGAAAAATTGCGTTTTGAGCCAATGCGGTAGCCAAGGTAACCACAGGTTGTTTTCCCCCCACAGGCGGGCTAATACCGACTGGGACTATAGGCCTGCTTTATGAGGGACTGTGTGTTTAAATGCATATTATAAACCCAGTGTGTAAGTATAACGATGTATAACTGATCCCACAGGGGAGAGAGATGGTCAGAGCAGACATAAGGGCGTGTCTGTGTTTCCAACCGCTATAGAGTGGAGCAGGTGGTCCAGCAGTAATCCCCCAGAAGGCCGTGGCAGTTCTAATCTCTCGGGGGGGCGTTTTGGCTTTAACCCCCTGCTCTTTCCTTTCACACCCCACTGACCAACACGCACACACTCACACACGCACACTGACCAGCCGGAAACACTCACACCCTATAATTAGGACACTCACAGACCAGATTATGTTGATTCCATCTTTCTAGTTTTCTAGATGAGCTTGCGTCAAGATTTTTAACTTCAGGAAATGATATAATATTATATTAAAGACCGTTTCTAATCAAGTCTTTGGTAACTCAGTAGATTCCACAGATGGGGATGAACAGTACGTTTTGTAGACAGACAGTTTGTCAGAATGTGTTCATTACTGCAGCATATATCCCTCTAGAGGTTATCAGGGGTCATGTATCAGGGGTCATGTGACACACCCTTCTACCACATCACTGGGCCAAGGGCTCCCGGGTGGCGCGGTTGTCTAAGGCACTGCATCTCAGTGCAAGAGGCGTCACTATTGTACCTGATTCGAATCCAGGCTGTATCACATCTGGCCGCGATTGGGAGTCCCATAGGGCGCCGCACAATTGGCCCAGCGTCGTCTGGGTTTGGCTGGGGTAGGCCGTCATTGTAAATAAGAATTTATTTTTAACTGACTTGCCTGGTTAAATAAAGGTTAAATAAATAGATAAAACAATTATTCTCAGGAAGAGTGGACAGAGTTAAAGATTCCACAGATTACCAAATGCCACCCTATTCCCTATATAGTGCACTACTTTTGACCAGGGTCTATAGGGTAGTAGTGTACTATGGAATAGGGTTCCAATACTAAGGAAGTGTCAGACCACAGCCGGGACAGGCCTTGTTCCAATACTAAGGTAGTGTCAGTCCACAGCCGAGACAGGCCTTGTTGGAAGTGTCAGACCACAGCCGAGACAGGCCTTGTTCCAATACTAAGGTAGTGTCAGACCACAGCCGAGACAGGCCTTGCTGGAAATGTCAGACCACAGCTGAGACAGGCCTTGTTCCAATACTAAGGAAGTGTCAGACCACAGCTGAGACAGGCCTTGTTCCAATACTAAGGTAGTGTCAGACCACAGCCGAGACAGGTCTTGTTGGAAGTGTCAGACCACAGCCGAGACAGGCCTTGTTCCAATACTAAGGGAAGTGTCAGACCACAGCCGAGACAGGCCTTGCTGGAAATGTCAGACCACAGCTGAGACAGGCCTTGTTCCAATACTAAGGTAGTGTCAGACCACAGCCGAGACAGGCCTTGTTCCAATACTAAGGGAAGTGTCAGACCACAGCCGAGACAGGCCTTGTTGGAAGTGTCAGACCACAGCCGAGACAGGCCTTGTTCCAATACTAAGGTAGTGTCAGACCACAGCCGAGACAGGCCTTGTTCCAATACTAAGGTAGTGTCAGACCACAGCCGAGACAGGTCTTGTTGGAAGTGTCAGACTACAGCCGAGACAGGCCTTGTTCCAATACTAAGGTAGTGTCAGACCACAGCTGAGACAGGCCTTGTTCCAATACTAAGGTAGTGTCAGACCACAGCCGAGACAGGCCTTGTTCCAATACTAAGGTAGTGTCAGACCACAGCTGAGACAGGCCTTGTTGGAAGTGTCAGACCACAGCCGAGACAGGCCTTGTTCCAATACTAAGGAAGTGTCAGACCACAGCCGAGACAGGCCTTGTTCCAATACTAAGGAAGTGTCAGACCACAGCCGAGACAGGCCTTGTTGGAAGTGTCAGACCACAGCCGAGACAGGCCTTGTTCCAATACTAAGGTAGTGTCAGACCACAGCCGAGACAGGCCTTGTTCCAATACTAAGGTAGTGTCAGACCACAGCCGAGACAGGTCTTGTTGGAAGTGTCAGACCACAGCCGAGACAGGCCTTACTGGAAATGTCAGACCACAGCCGAGACAGGCCTTGTTCCAATGCTAAGGTAGTGTCAGACCACAGCTGAGACAGGCCTTGTTCCAATACTAAGGTAGTGTCAGACCACACCCGAGACAGGCCTTGTTGGAAGTGTCAGACCACAGCCGAGACAGGCCTTGTTCCAATACTAAGGTAGTGTCAGACCACAGCCGAGACAGGCCTTGTTCCAATACTAAGGTAGTGTCAGACCACAGCCGAGACAGGTCTTGTTGGAAGTGTCAGACCACAGCCGAGACAGGCCTTGTTCCAATACTAAGGTAGTGTCAGACCACAGCTGAGACAGGCCTTGTTCCAATACTAAGGTAGTGTCAGACCACAGCCGAGACAGGCCTTGTTCCAATACTAAGGTAGTGTCAGACCACAGCTGAGACAGGCCTTGTTGGAAGTGTCAGACCACAGCCGAGACAGGCCTTGTTCCAATACTAAGGAAGTGTCAGACCACAGCCGAGACAGGCCTTGTTCCAATACTAAGGAAGTGTCAGACCACAGCCGAGACAGGCCTTGTTGGAAGTGTCAGACCACAGCCGAGACAGGCCTTGTTCCAATACTAAGGTAGTGTCAGACCACAGCCGAGACAGGCCTTGTTCCAATACTAAGGTAGTGTCAGACCACAGCCGAGACAGGTCTTGTTGGAAGTGTCAGACCACAGCCGAGACAGGCCTTACTGGAAATGTCAGACCACAGCCGAGACAGGCCTTGTTCCAATGCTAAGGTAGTGTCAGACCACAGCTGAGACAGGCCTTGTTCCAATACTAAGGTAGTGTCAGACCACACCCGAGACAGGCCTTGTTGGAAGTGTCAGACCACAGCCGAGACAGGCCTTGTTCCAATACTAAGGTAGTGTCAGACCACAGCCGAGACAGGCCTTGTTCCAATACTAAGGTAGTGTCAGACCACAGCCGAGACAGGTCTTGTTGGAAGTGTCAGACCACAGCCGAGACAGGCCTTGTTCCAATACTAAGGTAGTGTCAGACCACAGCCGAGACAGGTCTTGTTGGAAGTGTCAGACCACAGCTGAGACAGGCCTTGTTCCAATACTAAGGTAGTGTCAGACCACAGCCGAGACAGGCCTTGTTCCAATACTAAGGTAGTGTCAGACCACAGCCGAGACAGGCCTTGTTGGAAGTGTCAGACCACAGCCGAGACAGGCCTTGTTCCTATACTAAGGTAGTGTCAGACCACAGCTGAGACAGGCCTTGTTGGAAGTGTCAGACCACAGCCGAGACAGGCCTTGTTCCAATACTAAGGTAGTGTCAGACCACAGCCGAGACAGGCCTTGTTGGAAGTGTCAGACCACAGCCGAGACAGGCCTTGTTCCAATACTAAGGAAGTGTCAGACCACAGCCGAGACAGGCCTTGTTCCAATACTAAGGGAAGTGTCAGACCACAGCCGAGACAGGCCTTGTTGGAAGTGTCAGACCACAGCCGAGACAGGCCTTGTTCCAATACTAAGGTAGTGTCAGACCACAGCCGAGACAGGCCTTGTTCCAATACTAAGGTAGTGTCAGACCACAGCCGAGACAGGTCTTGTTGGAAGTGTCAGACTACAGCCGAGACAGGCCTTGTTCCAATACTAAGGTAGTGTCAGACCACAGCCGAGACAGGCCTTGTTCCAATACTAAGGTAGTGTCAGACCACAGCTGAGACAGGCCTTGTTGGAAGTGTCAGACCACAGCCGAGACAGGCCTTGTTCCAATACTAAGGAAGTGTCAGACCACAGCCGAGACAGGCCTTGTTCCAATACTAAGGAAGTGTCAGACCACAGCCGAGACAGGTCTTGTTGGAAGTGTCAGACCACAGCCGAGACAGGCCTTGTTCCAATACTAAGGTAGTGTCAGACCACAGCCGAGACAGGCCTTGTTCCAATACTAAGGTAGTGTCAGACCACAGCCGAGACAGGTCTTGTTGGAAGTGTCAGACCACAGCCGAGACAGGCCTTACTGGAAATGTCAGACCACAGCCGAGACAGGCCTTGTTCCAATGCTAAGGTAGTGTCAGACCACAGCTGAGACAGGCCTTGTTCCAATACTAAGGTAGTGTCAGACCACAGCCGAGACAGGCCTTGTTGGAAGTGTCAGACCACAGCCGAGACAGGCCTTGTTCCAATACTAAGGTAGTGTCAGACCACAGCCGAGACAGGCCTTGTTGGAAGTGTCAGACCACAGCCGAGACAGGCCTTGTTCCAATACTAAGGTAGTGTCAGACCACAGCCGAGACAGGCCTTGTTGGAAGTGTCAGACCACAGCTGAGACAGGCCTTGTTCCAATACTAAGGAAGTGTCAGACCACAGCCGAGACAGGCCTTGTTCCAATACTAAGGAAGTGTCAGACCACAGCCGAGACAGGCCTTGTTCCAATACTAAGGAAGTGTCAGACCACAGCCGAGACAGGCCTTGTTGGAAGTGTCAGACCACAGCCGAGACAGGCCTTGTTCCAATACTAAGGTAGTGTCAGACCACAGCCGAGACAGGCCTTGTTCCAATACTAAGGTAGTGTCAGACCACAGCCGAGACAGGTCTTGTTGGAAGTGTCAGACCACAGCCGAGACAGGCCTTACTGGAAATGTCAGACCACAGCCGAGACAGGCCTTGTTCCAATACTAAGGTAGTGTCAGACCACAGCTGAGACAGGCCTTGTTCCAATACTAAGGTAGTGTCAGACCACAGCCGAGACAGGCCTTGTTGGAAGTGTCAGACCACAGCCGAGACAGGCCTTGTTGGAAGTGTCAGACCACAGCCGAGACAGGCCTTGTTGGAAGTGTCAGACCACAGCCGAGACAGGTCTTGTTGGAAGTGTCAGACCACAGCCGAGACAGGCCTTACTGGAAATGTCAGACCACAGCCGAGACAGGCCTTGTTCCAATACTAAGTTAGTGTCAGACCACAGCCGAGACAGGCCTTGTTCCAATACTAAGGTAGTGTCAGACCACAGCCGAGACAGGTCTTGTTGGAAGTGTCAGACCACAGCCGAGACAGGCCTTGTTCCTATACTAAGGTAGTGTCAGACCACAGCTGAGACAGGCCTTGTTGGAAGTGTCAGACCACAGCCGAGACAGGCCTTGTTCCAATACTAAGGTAGTGTCAGACCACAGCCGAGACAGGCCTTGTTGGAAGTGTCAGACCACAGCCGAGACAGGCCTTGTTCCAATACTAAGGAAGTGTCAGACCACAGCCGAGACAGGCCTTGTTCCAATACTAAGGAAGTGTCAGACCACAGCCGAGACAGGCCTTGTTGGAAGTGTCAGACCACAGCCGAGACAGGCTTTGTTCCAATACTAAGGAAGTGTCAGACCACAGCCGAGACAGGCCTTGTTGGAAGTGTCAGACCACAGCCGAGACAGGCCTTGTTCCAATACTAAGGTAGTGTCAGACCACAGCCGAGACAGGTCTTGTTGGAAGTGTCAGACCACAGCCGAGACAGGTCTTGTTCCAATACTAAGGTAGTGTCAGACCACAGCCGAGACAGGCCTTGTTGGAAGTGTCAGACCACAGCCGAGACAGGCCTTGTTGGAAGTGTCAGACCACAGCCGAGACAGGCCTTGTTGGAAGTGTCAGACCACAGCCGAGACAGGTCTTGTTGGAAGTGTCAGACCACAGCCGAGACAGGCCTTGTTCCAATACTAAGGTAGTGTCAGACCACAGCCGAGACAGGCCTTGTTCCAATACAAAGGAAGTGTCAGACCACAGCCGAGACAGGCCTTGTTCCAATACTAAGGTAGTGTCAGACCACAGCCGAGACAGGCCTTGTTCCAATACTAATGAAGTGTCAGACCACAGCCGAGACAGGCCTTGTTCCAATACTAAGGAAGTGTCAGACCACAGCCGAGACAGGCCTTGTTCCAATACTTTAAAATATATTCTCCCTCCTCCTTCCCTAGAGGTAAATCAGTTTAAGTGACGATGTTTTTTTGATTAGGCCAATTCCAACTGTATGCACCTTGATTTAGCCTGACTGTGGATGATTTCAATGAGTAAGCCCTTCATGTTAGATTATTGGATCTGTGCAGGTGGGCGCTCCATGTATGCATGTTTCTCCTATCTTAGTCATGTGAGGTCTATGATTACTATTCTAACAGACTATAACCCCTCTCAGCTCTCTTCACCAGAGAGAGAGCACTAGAGACAGCAGTCCACTCCGAGCAAAAAGGGCTGATTGTTCCAGCCTCAGTCACGGGTCTCAGTTTGCTGTTTCTGTTTGTTTTGATAAAACAATGGCTGTTTTGGAGTGCCAGGGTCGTGCCTCGGAGCCTTGGCATACTCTTTTCATTTGCACGCCCATCTCTAGCCCTCTGTTCTCTCTCTCCACTGGGCCAGCTATTCTTCCCACTGTCTATTGTGATGTCATCTCATTAGTGACTCATTCTATTTGCATATTCTGAATTCCTCTTCCTTCATTTGTATTATTAGGTGACCTGTTTACTATATAGCGCTTTAAGAGAAAATAAAGTGAAGCTCTTTTGTAAATATAATTATTATTATATTAGCACGATTAGTCTAAATTATTCAGTTTGACCTCTCGTTTTGAAGTAATTCATACTTAAAAATCCCCACAAATCTCCAGGAAAGGCTTGAATGGCTTTAGGGGGGAAAAACACTATTCACATATCAACACATTTTCTGTATGTCTCAGCAACCTGGGCATGAGTCTTTGAACATCTCTTAGTTTTTTCTTCATGATAAGTTGTTCTATTTTTGTCCTCTTCCCTTCAGTGTTGCACCTGGGATTGTGTATCTGTATAGAATATCTGACAGACCAGAGCAGCAGAGAGCAGAGAGGAAATTATTAGGCTTTGATCACTGGGAGGAAGTCCATCAGTAAACAACCACTTCAGACACTGGCCTCTCTCTTCCTCTTTCTCTCCATTCCTCTCTCTCTCTCTCTCTCTCTCTCTCTCTCTCTCTCTCTCTCTCTCTCTCTCGTCTGCGTTCTCCCTCTCTCTCTCTCGTCTGCGTTCTCCCTCTCTCTCTCTCGTCTGCGTTCTCCCTCTCTCTCTCGTCTGCGTTCTCCCTCTCTCTCTCTCGTCTGCGTTCTCCCTCTGTCTCTCTCTCGTCTGCGTTCTCCCTCTCTCTCTCGTCTGCGTTCTCCCTCTGTCTCTCTCTTCTGCTTTCTCCCTCTCTCTCTCTCGTCTGCGTTCTCCCTCTGTCTCTCTCTTCTGCGTTCTCCCTCTCTCTCTCTCTTCTGCGTTCTCCCTCTCTCTCTCTTCTGCGTTCTCCCTCATCTCCTTCCCTTCTCCTCTCAGTTCACCCTACAGCCTCCCTGGGTTCTGCTTTATATCCTGGCTCATCAGTAGCAGGGTCTATCTATTGTTCTAGCTGAACTGAGGAGGAAGTGATGTCAGGATAAATCCATCATAATAATACAATCAGAACACTGCTGTTTGTACCGTAGCACTGGGGTTGCTATGGTAATTATTTCACTCCAATGGTTTCCTCAATCATATTTCCCTTATAGGAGTTATGGTAAAAAACAAAAAAAAAACGTTGCATTCAACTTTGCGTGTTTCACGCATCTGGCATTGAAGGAAGGCTGAATGCGCTAAGTATTTGAAGGAAAACAATCCCACTATTTGAAGTCGTACCCAGGTCTGTGGTGAGACCTTGTCTGGCTGTTTGATCTGAAAAATGCAACAGACGCCACAAGGAAGACCCAATTCATTGGACACATGGCCACGGTCACACACACACACACACAAACACACACACACACACACTGCATTACTTCTGTAACCATCACTGGGTAATCTGACAAGATGGAAGCACTTTACACTTTACCTGTATGTATCTGTAGTTCTCTGGGGGAGAGAGTGAGAGGAGGGGCGAGGGGGAGAGGAGGGGCGAGAGAGTGAGAGGAGGGGCGAGAGTGAGAGTGAGAGTGAGAGGAGGGGCGAGGAGGAGAGAGAGAGAGAGAGAGAGAGAGAGGGAGAGGCGGTGTGAGATGGAGAGGAGGGGAGAGAGATGGAGGAGGAGAGAGAGGAGGACTTGGGGATCAGACCACAATCATCTCCTCTCCCTCAGATCTCCAGGTTCCAGCCTCCACAGCAGATGTTTGGCTGGCTGACTGCCTGGCCTGGCTGGTGGTGGAGTGTTTCAGGGTCAGCTCTGTCTGTCTTTGACCACAAGACCAGGCACCAACCACACTGTCTATTTACAGCACTGTTACCATACAGTACAGTACCCATCACATAATATATATGTGGTGGCTGGCTAGTGTGTCCTCTCTGTCTCCAGTCCTGTGTAATGTGTCCTCTCTGTCTCCAGTCCTGTGTAATGTGTCCTCTCTGTAGTGTGTCCTCTCTGTCTCCTGTCCTGTTAAATGTGTCCTCTCTGTAGTGTGTCCTCTCTGTCTCCTGTCCTGTGTAATGTGTCCTCTCTGTAGTGTGTCCTCTCTGTCTCCTGTCCTGTGTAATGTGTCCTCTCTGTAGTGTGTCCTCTCGGTCTCCAGTCCTGTGTAATGTGTCCTCTCTGTAGTGTGTCCTCTCTGTCTCCAGTCCTGTGTAATGTGTCCTCTCTGTCTCCAGTCCTGTGTAATGTGTCCTCTCTGTAGTGTGTCCTCTCTGTCTCCTGTCCTGTTAAATGTGTCCTCTCTGTAGTGTGTCCTCTCTGTCTCCAGTCCTGTGTAATGTGTCCTCTCTGTAGTGTGTCCTCTCTGTCTCCTGTCCTGTGTAATGTGTCCTCTCTGTAGTGTGTCCTCTCGGTCTCCAGTCCTGTGTAATGTGTTCTCTCTGTAGTGTGTCCTCTCGGTCGCCAGTCCTGTGTAATGTGTATTTTCCACATCTCTGACTGTCTAATAACAGCTAGGAAGGATTGTCATTCACTGCGTGATGTTCTGTTGTCATCTGATTCATGTTCCTGACCCCGACTAGCCCAATGGATGCAGGATCTGTTTCCCTCCCAGCTATAAAGCCCTCAATGTGCCTTCATGGTGCTTTTGACACAACCCACAGAGGTCTATAATCAGTCAGCCCATTTGAAATAGATAGCTAGGTATTTTTAATCGCTTGTCTTTCTCCCTTAACCTCTTGGGGATAATTAAGGAGGTTAAGGGAGAAAGACAAGCGATTAAAAATACCTAGCTATCTATTTCAAATAGGCGCCCCACCTACAACAACTTCCGGAAAAATGTAGAGCGCCAAATTTAAAATGCAAATGTAGTAATATAAAACATTAATGAAAATACAAGTATTGCACACTGTTCAAAAGCTTAGAATCTTTGTAATCTCACAGCGTTGTCAGATTTCAAAAAGGCTTCACGGCGAAAGCAGAACATTTGATTGTCTGAGGACAGCGCCCCGTGTACTTCCACCATTAGCATAATAAAACCAGCGCGGGTGTCTCACCACGCATAAGAAGAGCTAAAATAAATCTCTTACCTTTGAAGACTCTCCAAAACTCCGAACACTGATGCCGCTCCCTAACAATCTGGATCAGAACACTTGAATGTTTGACAGAAATGTATTGTGTATAACAGACATAAGAGTTACTATCTGTTAAGCATAAAAACATTATGATGTCAGGCTGGCAGTGTCTATACAGTATATTTCTATGTGCTTTTGAGTGAGGCCTTGCAGGTCTGGTATGTTGTGCTGCTCTACTCTACTGGAGGGAACAGAACATAGATGTTCCAGTGACTGTACAGGTATTACCTTTCACACAGGTAGGGAGGAAGTTTCTGGAAACTCGGTAGTGAGAGTTGCTACTCGCTTCTGAGAGCTTTTTGTGGTCTACCACTTCGCGGCTGAGCTGTTGTTGCTCCTAGACGTTTCCACTTCACAATAACAGCCCTTACAGTTGACCGGGGCAGCTCTAGCCGGGCAGAAATTTGACAAACTGACTTGTTGGAAAGGTGGCATCCTATGACGGTGCCACATTGAATGTCACAGGACATCTTTAGTAAGGCCATTGTACTGCCAATGTTTGTCTATGGAGATTGCATGGCTGTGCGCTCGGTTTTTATACACCTGTCAGCAACGGGTGTAGCTGAAATAGCCCGAACCACTAATTTTAAGGGGTGTCCACATACTTTTGTACATATTGTGTACATACAATATATGTTCAATTTCTTGTCTCTCTCTGTGCAGTCTCTCTAGCTCGCTACTGTAGTGGGCAGTAGCTTGTCAAGGTCACAACAACGCTACTGATACAGACAAACTAGGAGAGGCAACACTGACTCTTATTACAGCCTGCGTTGTCATCATTATGCAATGAGCAGTATGTAAATCATGTTTCACACATTCCTTTAGTAACCCTTTATTTGAATCAGTAGATTTTATGCAGGAACTCAGTTATGTTTATTTCAATTGACATAAATGGTTCTAATGTAATGTAGTTATTTTAGAAACTACTATATGTAAATGATGTGATAGGAGGTCAGGGGTCAGACAGTAAGCTGACTGGTCTGGGCTCTCTGTGCACTTAGAGAAAGGAACGGAAACCGTAAACATCAGATCTGGAGATGGTTACAGAACAGAACCCGCCCTTGCCCTGGGCTTCAGCACACTGGCATATTTCTGTCTTCTCACAGTGTAGGGGCTGTGTCTTTGATGTTGTCACAATGTACAGAACTCTGTGTTTATGTTGTCACAATGTACAGAACTCTGTGTTTATGTTGTCACAATGTACAGAACTCTGTGTTTATGTTGTCACAATGTACAGAACTCTGTGTTTATGTTGTCACAATGTACAGAACTCTGTGTTTATGTTGTCACAATGTACAGAACTCTGTGTTTATGTTGTCACAATATATTGTGCGTGGAGAACATGGAATTCTGTTTTTGTGGTGTCACCATGTTCTTTAGGGACAGATTGAAATGTATTGGGGGAGGGGTGGTCCAAAATAGGGGAGGGTTGTGTGTTTTTTGGCGTGGGGGCACAGGGGAGGTCAGTGTGTTTTTTGGCGTGGGGGCACAGGGGAGGTCAGTGTGTCAGTGTGTTTTTGGCGTGGGGGCACAGGGAGGTCAGTGTGTTTTTGGCGTGCACAGGGGAGGTCAGTGTGTTTTTGGCGTGGGGGCACAGGGGAGGTCAGTGTGTTTTTTGGCGTGGGGGCACAGGGGAGGTCAGTGTGTTTTTTGGCGTGGGGGCACAGGGGAGGTCAGTGTGTTTTTTGGCGTGGGGGCACAGGGGAGGTCAGTGTGTTTTGGCGTGGGGGCACAGGGGAGGTCAGTGTGTTTTTTGGCGTGGGGGCACAGGGAGGTCAGTGTGTTTTTTGGCGTGGGGGCACAGGGGAGGTCAGTGTGTTTTTTGGCGTGGGGGCACAGGGGAGGTCAGTGTGTTTTTTGGCGTGGGGGCACAGGGGAGGTCAGTGTGTTTTTTGGCGTGGGGGCACAGGGGAGGTCAGTGCGTTTTTTTTCCCTGTTTTACAGTTGCTGTTCTGCTCGTATTTCCCCTAGAAACAATAGCTTTACTTACTTTAGATATTTGCTTGATACCCTAATAAAGTTTAGAAACGTTGGTGAAGGTTTGGTATGGTGTGGCTATTATTAAGCTTTATTTACTACAGGCCTAAGATATGAAGGCAGACTAACTGACCCCGACAGTTGACCTTGACGTGATGAAGACTACCAGAGTTACTCCTATAATCTAACAATATAATGCTTATCTTTATACAACATATTTGGATAGAAAATATACGAACTACCCTTCTGTACGTCTATATATATTAAAATATTCATATCGTACAGTGGACACCTAAGCCTTGAGGCCTCTGCATGCAACGTCCTGATGCATTTAGTGCTCAAATCTCTGCTGGGATATGGAATGTTGTTTTTGTTGTCACAATGTTCTTAGAGGGGAAAGAATTCTGGGTACTTGTGATGTCACAATGTTTGCTATCAGAATGCTAAGGAAACAGAACGTTGTGTTTGTGATGTCAGAAAGAACACAGACAGGATGGAGCTGTCTGTGTGTTTAGAGATACTGTACAACTCCTGTTTGTACAGCACGTCATCACCAATGGGTGTAATGCAGTTGTGTGTATGTGTGTATGTGTGTGCTTGTGTGTGTGTGTGTGTGGGGGGGTAAGAATGGGCGAAGGTACTGTACTGTGGGAGAGGAGACAGGGATTTGATCAGAATCCAGCCTGGTCAGGGTGTTGATAGGCTGTGGAATGTCAGATGGATAAGAAGCATGAAAACACACACACAGGGCATGTCTCATGTTGTTATTGAGCTATGTGTGCAGGCTGCTGGCTGGGTAGTGATGGTAATGCTGTGAACAGACTAACAGACTCTGGTTAGTAGAGACAACAATGGCATGTTTTTGTAAAAACAAGAATTGGCATAATAGAGAAATCATTTGGGACCTCTCCTCTCCCCCCACATAGAGCAGTCTGTCTTATAGGACCTCTCCTCTCCCCCCACATAGAGCAGTCTGTCTTATAGGACCTCTCCTCTCCCCCCACATAGAGCAGTCTGTCTTATAGGACCTCTCCTCTCCCCACATAGAGCAGTCTGTCTTATAGGACCTCTCCTCTCCCCACATAGAGCAGTCTGTCTTATAGGACCTCTCCTCTCCCCCACATAGAGCAGTCTGTCTTATAGGACCTCTCCTCTCCCCCACATAGAGCAGTCTGTCTTATAGGACCTCTCCTCTCCCCACATAGAGCAGTCTGTCTTATAGGACCTCTCCTCTCCCCACATAGAGCAGTCTGTCTTATAGGACCTCTCCTCTCCCCACATAGAGCAGTCTGTCTTATAGGACCTCTCCTCTCCCCACATAGAGCAGTCTGTCTTATAGGACCTCTCCTCTCCCCACATAGAGCAGTCTGTCTTATAGGACCTCTCCTCTCCCCCCACATAGAGCAGTCTGTCTTATAGGACCTCTCCTCTCCCCCACATAGAGCAGTCTGTCTTATAGGACCTCTCCTCTCCCCCACATAGAGCAGTCTGTCTTATAGGACCTCTCCTCTCCCCCACATAGAGCAGTCTGTCTTATAGGACCTCTCCTCTCCCCCACATAGAGCAGTCTGTCTTATAGGACCTCTCCTCTCCCCCACATAGAGCAGTCTGTCTTATAGGACCTCTCCTCTCCCACATAGAGCAGTCTGTCTTATAGGACCTCTCCTCTCCCCCCACATAGAGCAGTCTGTCTTATAGGACCTCTCCTCTCCCCCACATAGAGCAGTCTGTCTTATAGGACCTCTCCTCTCCCCCACATAGAGCAGTCTGTCTTATAGGACCTCTCCTCTCCCCACATAGAGCAGTCTGTCTTATAGGACCTCTCCTCTCCCCACATAGAGCAGTCTGTCTTATAGGACCTCTCCTCTCCCCACATAGAGCAGTCTGTCTTATAGGACCTCTCCTCTCCCCCACATAGAGCAGTCTGTCTTATAGGACCTCTCCTCTCCCCACATAGAGCAGTCTGTCTTATAGGACCTCTCCTCTCCCCACATAGAGCAGTCTGTCTTATAGGACCTCTCCTCTCCCCACATAGAGCAGTCTGTCTTATAGGACCTCTCCTCTCCCCCACATAGAGCAGTCTGTCTTATAGGACCTCTCCTCTCCCCCACATAGAGCAGTCTGTCTTATAGGACCTCTCCTCTCCCCCCACATAGAGCAGTCTGTCTTATAGGACCTCTCCTCTCCCCCACATAGAGCAGTCTGTCTTATAGGACCTCTCCTCTCCCCACATAGAGCAGTCTGTCTTATAGGACCTCTCCTCTCCCCACATAGAGCAGTCTGTCTTATAGGACCTCTCCTCTCCCCACATAGAGCAGTCTGTCTTATAGGACCTCTCCTCTCCCCACATAGAGCAGTCTGTCTTATAGGACCTCTCCTCTCCCCACATAGAGCAGTCTGTCTTATAGGACCTCTCCTCTCCCCACATAGAGCAGTCTGTCTTATAGGACCTCTCCTCTCCCCCCACATAGAGCAGTCTGTCTTATAGGACCTCTCCTCTCCCCCCACATAGAGCAGTCTGTCTTATAGGACCTCTCCTCTCCCCCACATAGAGCAGTCTGTCTTATAGGACCTCTCCTCTCCCCCCACATAGAGCAGTCTGTCTTATAGGACCTCTCCTCTCCCCCACATAGAGCAGTCTGGGTGGAAAAACAAGCTCCATTTGTGGCATATAAATTGATTTCTTTCTCTTTTTTTTCATTATGTGTCTCAATAAGGGCATTGTTTGTGGCTTTTGTTAAGAAAAATGAGGGCCTGACCTATTTCTCAAGTGTAGACGGTTATTTCCATAGAAGGAGAGGAGGAGAGCACAGTTAGTGATGAACCACAGCCGTAACTACAGTGGCATGACATTGTCATAGTCCCAGTTCCCAGGGTTTACATACGGTAGGAACCATGAGCCACTGTCACAACCACAGACCTCAGACACATCACAACTGAATCCTGTTGTGTCGAGGCCTCCTTATTATAGTGGACGAGGTACTAGTGGTGGGAAATATTTAAATGACTGTCTAACCTACATAATGGACCTTTATTGTATCGGTATGAAAGGGAAAATTCCTTAATTGTTATGGAGCAAATTTTCTGTTGCTTATATGGGACACTGAGGGGGGCTGTGATCATGTTTCAATGGCCTACTGTTTGATTGTTACAGTAACTTATTTATTTTAATTATTTGAAACCATTAATTCTTCATCTCTTTTTGCCCTCTCCATCTTACTTATACAGTCCCTCGCAGGCTCGCTGTGTGTGCCGTGCAAACCCCGGGGTATCTACAGTAGCCAGCCAGACAGCCAGCAGACAGCCAGCAGACAGCCAGCCAACCAGTAGCCAGACAGCCAGCAGACAGCCAACCAGCAGACAGCCAGCCAACCAATAGCCAGCCAACCAGTAGACAGCCAACCAGCAGACAGCCAACCAGCAGACAGCCAGCCAACCAGTAGCCAGACAGCCAACCAGTAGCCAGACAGCCAGCAGACAGCCAACCAGCAGACAGCCAGCCAACCAGTAGCCAGCCAACCAATAGCCAGCCAACCAGTAGACAGCCAACCAGCAGACAGCCAACCAGTAGCCAGCCAACCAGTAGCCAGCCAGCCAGCAGCCAGCCAACCAGTAGCCAGCCAGCCAGCAGCCAGCCAGCCAGCCAACCAGTAGCCAGCCAACCAGTAGCCAGCCAACCAGCAGACAGCCAACCAGTAGCCAGCCAACCAGTAGCCAGCCAACCAGCAGACAGCCAACCAGTAGCCAGCCAGCCAGACAACCAGCCAGCAGACAGCCAATAACGCCACTCCCTTCGCTCCGCTCCATTCCCTCGCCACCTGCACACACACACACACACAAGTACACACGCGTGCACACATACACACACACACTAATTTCTACTTTCACAATCCTCCTCATACCTCAGCACAGTCCCACTCCTCTTGTTCACCACAGGCCAACACCATATAGACATCTTGTTTGCGTCTCAAATGGCACCCTATTCCCTATGTAGTGCACTACTTTTGGCCAGGGCTCTGGTCAAAGTAGTGCACTACAGTATATAGAGAATATGGTGCCATTTGGGACGCAGACCTGCTCCCAGCTCCACTCACTCACTGAGACCCAACATGTCTGTTAAACCATGTTTGTCTGAAACCTAAGACCACTGCTGTGCTTTGAGGCTGAGGCACCTCTGCTGTATAGCTTGAAACCAGTTCTGGTTTCAATCTCCTTGTGAAGTGGTAAATATGTGACCCGGCATGTTCGGACGCCCAGCGACTGACACTCTGGCATCTGGCATCTGGAGTATTTTATTTTTGTAGGACATACGACATATGACCACTCCTGCATAGTAACACTAGTACCAGTACTTGGCATCAAAAGACAATGTTCTAGTGGCCTTATCAGGAACATTTGTTGTTGTTGTCCCTAACCTTTGTCTGTATGGTAAGCTCAAGCCCGAATGCCTGGTGAGTTATTTTTTATTAGTTATAGATTACAGCTGCATTATAGATGTGTTACATCTGCATTATAGATGTTACAGCTGCATTATAGATGTGTTACAGCTGCATTATAGATGTGTTACAGCTGCATTATAGATGTGTTACAGCTGCATTATAGATGTGTTACAGCTGCATTATAGATGTGTTACAGCTGCATTATAGATGTTACCGCTGCATTATAGATGTTACAGCTGCGTTATAGATGTGTTACAGCTGCGTTATAGATGTGTTACAGTTGCATTATAGATGTGTTACAGCTGCATTATAGATGTGTTACAGCTGCATTATAGATGTGTTACAGCTGCATTATAGATGTGTTACAGCTGCATTATAGATGTTACCGCTGCATTATAGATGTTACAGCTGCGTTATAGATGTGTTACAGCTGCGTTATAGATGTGTTACAGTTGCATTATAGATGTGTTACAGCTGCATTATAGATGTGTTACAGCTGCATTATAGATGTGTTACAGCTGCATTATAGATGTGTTACAGCTGCATTATAGATGTGTTACAGCTGAATTATAGATGTGTTACAGTTGCATTATAGATGTGTTACAGCTGCATTATAGATGTGTTACAGCTGCATTATAGATGTTACAGCTGCATTATAGATGTGTTACAGCTGAATTATAGATGTGTTACATCTGCGTTATAGATGTGTTACATCTGCATTATAGATGTTACAGCTGCATTATAGATGTGTTACAGTTGCATTATAGATGTGTTACAGCTGCATTATAGATGTGTTACAGCTGCATTATAGATGTTAAAGCTGCATTATAGATGTGTTACAGCTGCATTATAGATGTGTTACATCTGCGTTATAGATGTGTTACATCTGCATTATAGATGTTACAGCTGCATTACAGATGTGTTACAGCTGCATTATAGATGTGTTACAGCTGCATTATAGATGTGTTACAGCTGCATTATAGATATTACAGCTGCAATATAGATGTGTTACAGCTGCATTATAGATGTTACAGCTGCATTATAGATGTTACAGCTGCATTATAGATGTGTTACAGCTGCGTTATAGATGTTACAGTGGCATTATAGATGTTACCGCTGCATTATACATTAGATGTTTTACAGATGCATTATAGATGTGTTACAGCTGCATTATAGATGTGTTACAGCTGCGTTATAGATGTGTTACATCTGCATTATAGATGTTACAGCTGCATTATAGATGTGTTACAGCTGCATTATAGATGTGTTACAGCTGCATTATAGATGTGTTACAGCTGCATTATAGATATTACAGCTGCATTATAGATGTGTTACAGCTGCATTATAGATGTTACAGCTGCATTATAGATGTTACAGCTGCATTATAGATGTGTTACAGCTGCGTTATAGATGTTACAGTGGCATTATAGATGTTACCGCTGCATTATACATTAGATGTTTTACAGATGCATTATAGATGTGTTACAGCTGCATTATAGATGTGTTACAGCTGCATTATAGATATGTTACAGCTGCATTATAGCTGTGTTACAGCTGCATTATAGATGTGTTACAGCTGCATTATAGCTGTGTTACAGCTGCATTATAGATGTGTTACAGCTGCATTATAGATGTGTTACAGCTGCATTATAGATATGTTACAGCTGCATTATAGATGTGTTACAGCTGCATTATAGAGGAGCTGTTGGGAAGATGGTGGTCTTGTAGAGGAGCTGTTGGGAGGATGGTTGTCTTGTAGAGGAGCTGTTGGGAGGATGGTTGTCTTGTAGAGGAGCTGTTGGGGGGATGGTTGTCTTGTAGAGGAGCTGTTGGGAGGATGGCTGTCTCGTAGAGGGGCTGTTGGGAGGATGGCTGTCTTGTAGAGGAGCTGTTGGGGGGATGGTTGTCTTGTAGAGGAGCTGTTGGGGGGATGGTTGTCTTGTAGAGGAGCTGTTGGGAGGATGGCTGTCTTGTAGAGGAGCTGTTGGGGGGATGGTTGTCTTGTAGAGGAGCTGTTGGGAGGATGGCTGTCTCGTAGAGGGGCTGTTGGGAGGATGGCTGTCTTGTAGAGGAGCTGTTGGGAGGATGGTTGTCTTGTAGAGGAGCTGTTGTGAAGAGACTGCTGACTGAGATATCCACAATGAGGGGATTCGATTCATCTGACCCGGGCTCCCGTGTTTTGCACTGGGGGAAAGTTGATTGCATTAGTTTTGGAACCGGGCTTATTCCAGGGTGTGGGCCAGGTGCCCTGTTGAAAGCCCACGGCAAAGTTGGCTCAAAACAAAAGTGACTGAATTAAGCAAGTGGAGTAATAAGTAGGATTCTGTGCTCATCAGGGCTAGCTTAGCTTGGCTACTGTAACAGCCTGGGCTCCTCAGGGATAGCTTAGTTTAGCTACTGTAATACTGCCTGGGCTCATCAGGGCTACATTAGTTTAGCTACTGTGATACTGTCTGGGCTCCTCAGGGCTAGCTTAGCTTGGATACTGTAACACAGCCTGGGCTCCTCAGGGCTAGCTTAGTTAAGCTACTGTAACACAGCCTGGGCTCCTCAGGGCTAGCTTAGTTAAGCTACTGTAACACAGTCTGGGCTCCTCAGGGCTAGCTTAGCTTAGCTACTGTAACACAGCCTGGGCTCCTCAGGGCTAGCTTAGTTAAGCTACTGTAACACAGTCTGGGCTCCTCAGGGCTAGCTTAGTTTATCTACTGTAACAGCCTGGGCCCCTCAAGCTTAGCTACTGTAACACAGCCTGGGCTCCTCAGGGCTAGCTTAGTTAAGCTACTGTAACACAGTCTGGGCTCTTCAGGGTTAGCTTAGCTTAGCTACCATAACACTCAGTCTCACCGCACACGACCTTCTCAGACCGTTCGCTAACGTTAGCGAACAGTCGTGGCTAACACAAGACAAATTGAATATGTTAGCTAACGTTTGCAAACTTTTTCCCTTGTCTCTGGCTTCACACTGGGGCTGGGCTGACAGAGCTGGGCTGACAGAGCTGGGCTGACAGAGCTGGGCTGACAGAGCTGGGCTGTTAGGAAAGCACAGGGACAGGTTGCATCCCAAATGGCATCATTTTCCAGTGAAGTGCATTACTTTTGACCAGGGCCTTAGGAGTGGTTTACATAGGCAGCCCAATTCTGTAATTTTTTTCCACAAATTGGTCTTTTGACCAATTACATCAGATATTTTCACATCAGATTATGACGTATTTGGGAAGACCCAAATGCAGACAGTGTCGAAGTAACAAAAGTTTATTACTAGAACAGGGGCAGGCAAAACGACAGGTCAAGGGCAGGCAGAGGTCAGTAATCCAGATCAGAGTACAAAATCAAATCAAATCAAATTGTATTGGTCACATACACATGGTTAGCAGATGTTAATGCGAGTGTAGTGAAATGCTTGTGCTACTAGTTCCGACAGTGCTTCTAGTTCCGACAGTGCAGTAATATCTAACAAGTAAGTTGAGTCGCCCATTGAACCGTGAAGAGAACATGTTCAAATTATACCTATACACTTTCTACAAACAAATCAAACATAATTTTTAATGTATCCTTAGGTATCCTTTTGTGTATTTTTGCTGTAATATTTCAACCGGACGATAACGTGAACGATAGGAAAGGAAAATAAAGTGGTGCGCGTTCACAATCTCCCGCGCGTCAAACCTTGTTTACAAAAGTGGTCCTCTGGCTTCTTCCTGTCCCTATCCGTTCTGGTCACTGTAAGAATTCCCAGTCTTTGACTGTTGACTGTTGACATCTAGTGGAAGCCGTAGGTACTGCAGTCTCAGTCCTACATAAGATTGTATGCAATAGGCACAATGGAGAAGATGGGCATTTACAAAAAAAACTGCAAATCCGGATGGATTTTCCTCGGGTTTTCGCCTGCTATATCAGTTCTGTTATACTCACATACATGATTTTAACACTCTTAGAAACTTCTGAGTGTTTCCTATCCAATAGTACTAATTATGTGCATATCCTATTTTCTGGGCCTGAGTGGCAGGCATTTTACTTTGGGCACGCCAGACTCTCCAAAACCGTCACCTATGCAGCCGCTCCCTAAGAAGTTAAGGGTCCATGTTATCGCAGAAACTGACTCAACTGCACAGTCAGATGTTGTTGTTGGGTTTTTTTAACGGTTATTTTACAGTTAAGGTTATTTTAATTTCATGATGGTCTTTATCCATAACCCGTGGGTTATACGGTAATTGTGCCAGCCCTAAATACAGCCAGAAACACTCCTGCGGTGAGAGGTACAGAGAGGAGCTTTTGATTTCAACCCCCTGGAACAGTCAAATTTAGAAGTGAAGTCTAACTCTTGATACTGTAAGATCAGGTCAGTGATCAAAACCTTGTCAGACACTTTAGAATAAATTGGTTTGCTGGTATTATTTATGTCAAATAATAAATCAGAATATTTTTTTTTGTCTGAAGTATATCTATGGCTGTAGCAGCATAAAAAGTATTGACCCAGTAGTAGGATGTGCCTCTTGTCACAGTTTAATGCAAAGAAGAGATTTGGCAGCTCTTGACGGACAATGGAAGTAACATTTTAAAAAAGCTTCTTTATTGTTACAAGTAAAAACCAATGCGTTTTGACCTTCTTCAGTGTTTTACTTCCATTGTCTTCCGAGACTTGCTGAATCTCTTCTCTACTTCTGGTTGCTACTTCTGGTAGCGGCAGTGCTCCCTTCCCAGCAAATACAGGACTCACGGAACGGTCCACTGAACTCATATCACATCCAACATGACTAGACATTCTATATCATTAGACCATAGCAGAATCTATATTAGGGCCATAGGAAATCTGTGTTTGCGGAAAACTACGTCACAGAATCCAGACATTAAAACGGAATTCAGCAATATAAAAAAAATCGATTGAACTTAGTAAGAAATCAACTAAATATATTGAACTTACTAGAAAATGTATTAATTTGCCCAAGATTATCATAAGACGTGATTCGTATTTTCCTTCAACTTTCTGAAGAGGCAACGGCACAGGTTTGTCACCCATTTTGTGTAGCCATTAGCGATGATGCTATTGTAATGACGTTAGCGATGATGCTATTGTAATGACGTTAGCGATGATGCTATTGTAATGACGTTAGCGATGATGCTATTGTAATGACGTTAGCGATGATGCTATTGTAATGACGTTAGCGATGATGCTATTGTAATGACGTTAGCGATGATGCTATTGTAATGACAGCCGTCTTCTGGCAGATGTAAAGGTTCCCCAAAACCTTCTCTGGCTTATGCTCAGTTGAATTAAAGGGTAACTACACCCACAAATCTAAATTTCTTACATTTTTCCCAGACCTCAAAAGTGGTCTCCTGATGTGGTTTTACCATTGTTGTGGACTTAGAACATCTATTTTAATGAATCACTCTTCTCTTTTGTCTTCTTATTCAGGGAAGGGGGTGAAGGAGAAAAGGGATAGAGAGAGGGAATGGAGAGGGGGTGAAGGAGAAAAGGGATAGAGAGAGGGAATGGAGAGGGGGTGAAAGGGGTAAGTAGCTTATGTAACTGTTCTTGTGATCTTGTTTTATTTTAATTGCCTCCATTCAGCAATGTCAAAAGGGTACTTATTGTGTTATTACCAGAGCTATTTTGGAGGGGATTGGAAAATGGGGTCTGGTTAAAGTTGTGTGTACTAGTTTTGACATTTAGAGCTGATCAAGAGGGTCATGTAGGGGAACCTTTCATTTTTATCAGGTACACATGCACACACACTTACACACGTAAATGTTTCATTTTTAACCTGTTGTCAGAGTTATATTATGTTTCTTCATGATGAGTGGTAGTCTAGAACACTGTGATTGTGTACTCTAGAATACTAGTATTGTGTACTCTAGAATACTGTGATTGTGTACTCTAGAACACTGCGATAGTATGCTCTAGAACGCTGTGATTGTAGACTCTAGAACACTGTGATAGTATACACTAGATCACTGTGATAGTATACACTAGAACACTGTGATAGTATACACTAGATCACTGTGATAGTATACACTAGAACACTGTGATAGTATACACTAGAACACTGTGATAGTATAGACTAGAACACTGTGATAGTATACACTAGATCACTGTGATAGTATACTCTAGATCACTGTGATTGTAGACTCTAGAACACTGTGGTTGTAGACTCTAGAACACTGTGATAGTTACACTAGATCACTGTGATAGTATACTCTATATCACTGTGATTGTAGACTCTAGAACACTGTGATAGTAGACTCTAGAACGCTGTGATAGTATACACTAGATCACTGTGATCGTGTACTCGAGATCACTGTGATTGTAGACTCTAGAACGCTGTGATAGTAGACTCTAGAACGCTGTGATTGTAGACTATAGAACACTGTGATTGTGTACTCTAGAACACTGTGATTGTAGACTCTAGAACGCTGTGATAGTAGACTCTAGAACGCTGTGATTGTAGACTATAGAACACTGTGATTGTGTACTCTAGAACACTGTGATTGTAGACTCTAGAACGCTGTGATTGTAGACTCTAGAACACTGTGATTGTAGACTCTAGAACGCTGTGATTGTAGACTCTAGAACACTGTGATTGTAGACTCTAGAACACTGTGATTGTAGACTCTAGAAGAGTCTCTTAGTGCAGCTGGAACTTATAGTGAGTGGTGTTCTGTTCTGTGTTCCTTCAGAATTGTTAGTGGGCCTGTGAAAATACTGTCCTAACTCCTGTCCCCTCTGTATCTCTGTTCTGGTAACTTGTCTGCTAGACTAGTGCTATCACAGCAATGCTCTGCTCTGCTTATTGCTCTCAAATGCTGATGGGTGCATTCTTTATTTATGAGGGGAAGACGATGTCTGAAATATTTACAACAGAGGAGCAGGAAAGAACTTTCAATAAGACATGAGATGCAACAATCAAGAAGTTCCTACTTCCTCACATCTTTTAAGGATAGGGGTCCTTGGAACCTGAGGGGGCTGGCTGGTTAAAGTGACTGATGTTCTCCTGGTCACTCCAAGCCCATCCAAGCCCATCACAGTAGAGTTCAATTAGGTGTTGAATTTAAATGTCAGGAAATAAAGGTTTAAGCTACAGTTTGGGATTTGGGAAGCTGTTCAATGGTAATTGTAACTCAAGAACACTGCTTAAAATCAACTTTTTGTTTTTACTATGTACTGTAAGGTAATTACACAATACAAAACATATTCCCAGTCAGTTGATAAAAATAAAATAAAAATAAACTCCACAGGTCTACCTACACTGTAAAGGGGGGGTGACAATAACAGGCTATTTTTGACTGCTGTCATATCTACACTTATATTAATAATGTCATTATTGCTTTAGTGCTGATTTTCACAATCATCGCTATGATCTAAGAGTTCATTATCATTGCTGTGATATGAGTTCATTATCATTGCTGTGATATGAGTTCATTATCATCGCTATGATCTAAGAGTTCATTACCATCGCTATGATCTAAGAGTTCATTACCATCGCTATGATCTAAGAGTTCATTACCATCGCTATGATCTAAGAGTTCATTACCATCGCTATGATCTAAGCGTTCATTACCATCGCTGTGATCTAAGAGTTCATTACCATCGCTATGATCTAAGAGTTTATTACCATCGCTATGATCTAAGCGTTCATTACCATCCCTGTGATCTAAGAGTTCATTACCATCCCTGTGATCTAAGAGTTCATTATCATCGCTGTGATATGAGTTCATTATCATCGCTGTGATATGAGTTCATTGTCATCGCTGTGATATGAGTTCATTGTCATCGCTGTGCTTTAAGAGTTCATTATCATCACTATGATCTAAGATTTCATTATCATCGCTATGATCTAAGATTTCATTATAATCGCTATGATCTAGGAGTTCATTATCATCGCTATGATATGAGTTCATTACCATGCTCATTGTTAGGTTCTAATTCTCAGAGTAAACAACTCAACGGACACTATGAAAGCTTAACCAAGTTTATTCTTCCCCAGAGGGTCAATACAGCTGCATCAGACAAAACATGTTTCCACCAACACAAGTATTTTTAGTCCAGTTTAGATGCACTCCTCCTTCTCTCCAATCCTTACATCTTTTTTTGGTTCGACAGGAAGATGAAGTGATGGGGTAATAAACCGTTCCTTCTCCCTTAAGGTGACCTGACCTCAACCCCCTTGATGCCTAATCCAAAGCTCTTTCCCCTTATCAATGCCTGCTTCCCTGGACTCAATATTTCAATAGGATACCTTATATAATGTAAACGTTATACATTACCCTCTCTCCCTCAGTGACATGAATAATAATATTTCATATTCTCAGAACCCAACACTATGATTTAAGAGTTCATTATCACCCGGGTTTACTCAGTTAATTATCATGTATTTATTGTGTGTGTGTTTGTCTGCTGTGTGCACACTTATGTCTGCCTCTGTCCATGTATGTGTCTGCCTGTCTCTGTGCATTTGACCTTTAGTGTGTGTGTGTGTGTTTGTGTGTGTGTGTGTGTGTGTGTGTGTGTGTGTGTGTGTGTGTGTGTGTGTGTGTGTGTGTGTGTGTGTGTGTGTGTGTGTGTGTGTGTGTGTGTGTGTTTGCGTTCATGACGGAGATGTTTTCTGGCACAGCGGAGAGCAGCCTGTCTGAAGCAGTGAGGGCCACCTGCAGACAACCCTCTGATTCACAGTAGTCCTGACCACACACACACACACACGCACACATGTTGTAAGAAAAGCCCCCTGCATAAGTCAAAAAGAGAAGATGGAGAGCGAGGAAGGGATGGAAAGGAGAGAGGGAGGGAAGGAAGGAAAGGAGAGATACAGCAGAGAGGACAGAAAGAGAGATACAGTATCCATGCTACAGTAGCTACACTGTAGATATTGTACTTTCAATTTCACATCAACAAACAGCTGTTCCATTTCCAACAACAGATTGTTGATTCATTTGCGCTGTCCTTGTTAAGTACATTCCGTAAATACATTTCATGAATACATTTCATTAATAAACTATTAGATGTTACTTTAACTCCTCAGATTCAGCATGCCCATGTCTTATGGTGCACTTTACTTTCTAATATGATTTATTAAAAGCCACCTGACTGTAGGCTATACGTTATGATGATGTCATCCATTTCAGAGATGATGGGAGAACAGAAGTGCCGTATAAACCTGATGACAGCAGTCTAGTTCATGTCTGACAGGGTGGTGGAGCTATGAGCTGTTATAAATGCTTATAGCAAGTCTATGAATTCTTCTGGCGAGTCTTAAGCTGCAGTTAGGATATGAGACAATATATATATATATATATATATATATATATACACACACTACCGTTCAAAGTTTGAGGTCACTTAGAAATGTCCTTGTTTTTGAAAGAAAAGCATTTTTTGTCCATTAAAATAACATCAAATTGATCAGAAATAAGTGTAGACATTGTAAATGTTGTAAATGACTATTGTAGCTGGAAACGGTAGATTTTTTATGGAATATCTACATAGGCGTACAGAGGCCCATTATCAGCAACCATCACTCCTGTGTTCCAATGGCACGTTGTGTTAGCTAATCCAAGTTGATCATTTTAAAAGGCTAATTGATCATTAGAAAACCCTTTTGCAATTATGTTAGCACAGCTGAAAACTGTTGTTCTGATTAAAAAAGCAATAAAACTGGCCTTTAGACTAGTTGAGTATCTGGAGCATCAGCATTTGTGGATTCGATTCCAGGCTCAAAATGGCTAGAAACAAACACCTTTCTTCTGAAACTCGTCAGTCTATTCTTGTTCTGAGAAATGAAGGCTATTCTATTTGAGAAAATGCCAAGAAACTGAAGATCTCGACCAACGCTGTGTACTACTCCCTTCACAGAACAGCACAAACTGGCTCTAACCAGAATAGAAAGAGGAGTGGGAGGCCCCGGTGCACAGCTGAGCAAGAGGACAAGTACATTAGAGTGTCTAGTTTGAGAAACAGATGCCTCACAAGTCCTCAACTGGCAGCTTCATTAAATAGTACCCGCAAAACACCAGTCTCAACGTCAAGAGGCGACTCCAGGATTCTGGCCTTCTAGGCAGGTGCCGACCAAAAGCCTGCGACTTGTCTTAATCAATCAGTGTGATTTTGTTTCACTGAATCTCCATCTGTATATTTGATTAGGCTAATTGATCTCTGGCTGGATGTGGTAAAGCTCATCTATCACTGATCAGAAACATTTAGCATGCTATCATGTAGTCTAACTGAAGTGTGTTATTTGTCTCTTGATTCACGTATAGGCTATATATAGGAGCCTTATATAATCTATCCACCATCGAGCTGTTTCGAGCACATCCTGTTTTATCTAATGTAACTTACTTCAATATGATAATCAATCATTCATTCATGTCATTACACAGCATACGAGTCATTCATGCTTTTAAATACAACCAAGCATTTTATTTTGAAGGTAGCATTGAATAATTAAACAATAGGCGTAAATAAATAACTCGATTTTCTGTTAAACATCCATGTAAATAATCGCTCAAAAGCCCTGTGTTTTGAATGTATGTTTTATTCTGAAATGACATTTGGATCGAGTATGGGTCTTCTTTCGATAGTTTAAAAGGTCCAACAAGGCACTTTAGCAGAGCAGTCATATTTTGTTAGGATGTATCAGCGTTAACAGATGCCACTGAAATATGGGTGTAACAGACGAGACTCCCGCGGTTCCTCCTGCTCACCACCAGAGGGAACCCTCTCCTGAATATTAAGCCCTGATCCTCAACTCCCACATACCTGGCTCCAATCACCGTTGCACCTGTCTCCCATTAATAGACTATTTAGGCTCTCTCTCCCTTTCTCTCTTTGCGAAGTCTTGTTATCCCTGGTGATCATTTCTGAGCGTTTTTCTCCCGTGTCTGTCATATCGTGGTTATACTCTGGACTGTTTTCCCTTTTTGATTCTTGCTGCCTGCCCTGGACTATATTCTTTACTGGACTGAATTTTGTAAGCTTGCTGCCTGCCCTGACCTAATGCCTGTACCCGGATTACGATTTGCCTTATCCCTGCTGTTGTGTTTGCTGGCGATTGACCCTGTTAAATGCGACCAAGATTGTAATAAAACTGCAAATGGATCCTCACTCTCATGGTGCTTCATTACAGAAGACTTCGCCACTTCGCGATCCAGCAGCTCTGGTCCAAATGTCCACGGAGATCTCCACTCAAGCAAGCCAGCTCGCCGTTCATCAACAGCAGCTAACCCATCTAACTACGGTAACGGAGGAACTCGTCCGGACGCTACAGAGGTTGCAGATGTCGCTCCCGAACTCAGCCCCTCCTCAGCCGAACGCAAGTATGGGCACCTCTCCACCACCGGCACCCACAGTTAACCCACGTCTGGCTCTCCCTGAGAAGTTTGACGGTAACCCCACTAAGAGTAAGGGATTTCTACTGCAATGTTCATTATTTATTGATCAACAACCAGCGATGTATGTCACTGACGCCAGCAAGATTTCCTGGTATGTTCTCTCCTCACTGGCAGAGCGTTAGAGTGGGTAACGGCGGTTTGGAGAGAGGATGGCACGGCTTTTCCCTCGTTCGGTGCCTTTCTTCAACGCTTCCGGGAAGTATTCAACACCGGAGGGAGGCATGAGAGCTGGTGACCGACTACTCGCGTTGAACCAGGGCAGGAATACTGCAGCAGAATATGCCTTGACATTTCGCACTCTGGCAGCTCAAACCGACTGGGTTGAGAGCACGCTTAAACTGCTCTTTCGCAAGGGACTCAGTTTGGAATTACAGTCTGAACTGGCCTGCCGAGATGAAGGGAGATCGCTGAATCAGTTCATCGAACTCACCATACAGATTGACAATCTGATTCGATCACGGCGCCCACTCAGAACGGGACCCACCAGCACACAATGTCCCGTGACTCTTCCTCCAACCGAACCCATGCAGCTCGGATATACTCACCTGACTCCGGAGGAACGTGAACGCCGCATACGTCAACATCTCTGCCTCTATTGTGGTCAACCGGGCCATCTAAGGGCGTTTTGCCCCACAAGACCACCTCCTCGTAATCCCTCTTCGGTGAGTCCTTGTGTTCAAGCACACCACTCCAGTACTTGCATCAAAGTGCCGATAGTATTATCTCTAGAGGACAATCATATAACCACATCAGCACTATTAGACTCCGGAGCAGCCGGCAACTTTATGTCTCATGAGTTTGCCCAACAACAACAATTTCCATTAATCACCTGTGACTCTCAATTGGCAGTGGAGGCGCTAGATGGGCGACCTCTCGGCGATGGGAGGGTCCTGCACACTACCGTGGACCTTCGACTACAGACCGGTACCCGCCACACGGAGGTAATTCGCTTCTCGTCATCACATCACCCCATAACCCGGTAATCCTTGGGCTTCCCTGGCTACGGCAACATAACCCGCTCATCTCATGGAGGGAGGGTCGTATCATCAAATGGGACCCGTCATGCCACTCCAACTGCTTGACTGGCAGCCCTTCACTCTCCATTCAGGCCGTTACGGTAAAGGACGAGCCAGCTCTTTTCCCCACTCTACCCATTGAATACTCTGACCTCATCGAAGCTTTCAGCAAGACCAAGGCGATGGAACTACCCCTCACCGATCAGCGACTGTGCCATCGAGCTACTACCAGGTACAAAGCCACCCAAGGGCCGAATCTTTCCCTATCTCAACCCGAATCAGAAGCCATGAAAAACTACATCGAGGAAGAACTATCGAAGGGGTTCATTAGAGCATCGACATCACCTGCAGCCGCGGGCTTCTTCTTTGTTAAAAAGAAAGACGGTGGTTTACGCCCCTGTATTGACTACCGGGTCTCAACGACATCACTGTCAAGTTTCGATATCCTTTACCGCTGGTTCCAGCTGCCCTAGAACAACTCCGCCAAGCCAAGTACTTCTCCAAGCTGGACCTCCATAGCGCCTACAACCTCATTCGCATCCGGGACGGTGATGAATGGATGACAGCCTTTTCTACCAGCACTGGGCACTATGAGTATCTGGTTATGCCTTTCGGGCTGTCTAATAGTCCCTCCGTGTTTCAATCATTTATCAATGACGTCTTTGGGACATGCTGAATCGCTGGGTAATTGTATACATTGATGACATTCTCATCTATTCCAACACCTATGAAGAACATGTGCAACATGTGAGAACAGTATTGCAACGACTCATAGATCACCAGCTATACGCCAAAGCAGAGAAGTGCGAATTTCACCAGACTTCCACATCTTTTTTGGGCTACATCATCAGCCAGGAGGAGTCGCCATGGACGAGAAGAAGGTCAAGGCCGTTCTAGACTGGCCCCTGCCAGTAACCTTAAAGGAGTTACAACGCTTCTTGGGATTTGCTAACTTCTACCGGCGCTTCATCAGGAATTTCAGCTCGGTAGCCGCTCCCTTAACCTCTATGACTAAAAGAAACTCATCACACCTCACCTGGTCAACTACAGCACAGGAGGCTTTCGCAGAACTCAAGGCACGTTTCACATCGGCCCCCATCCTCCACCACCCTAATCCTGAACTCCCATTTACAGTTGAGGTGGGCGCATCTAATCTGGGCATTGGAGCTATTCTTTCACAGCGGCACGGATCCCCACTCAAGCTCTATCCGTGCGCCTATTATTCCCGCAAACTTAGTCCAGCCGAGCAGAACTACGACGTCGGAAACCGGGAACTGTTGGCCATGAAAGCAGCTATGGAGGAGTGGCGTCATTGGCTGGAGGGAGCTAAACATCCCTTCGTGATTCTAACGGACCACAAGAACCTGGAATACTTGAGGTCTGCCAAGAGACTGAACCCCAGACAAGCGAGGTGGGCACTCTTCTTCACACGATTTGACTTCACTGTTACCTATCGTCCGGTTCTAAGAACACCAAGGCAGACGCATTATCACGCCAACACGACGGTGCAGCGCCCACTGAACCCAAGGAAACCCTGCTTCCTGAGTCGTTAATCGTGGCCCCGATTCAGTGGGACATCATGACAGAGCTCACCCAAGCCAACTCACAGAGGACTCCTCCGCCCGAATGCCCCCTAACAAAACGTTTGTACCTCAGGACCTCTGTCAGAAGGTGCTAAAGCAAGTTCACTCCGTGCTCAGCTCCGGTCATCCGGGAATCGCGCCACGGTGCACCTGCTTCAGAACAGCTTCTGGTGGCCAACCTTGCGGGCAGACACAATAAAGTTCATTAACGACTGCACTACCTGTAACACAAATAAACATCTCAGACAACTACCATCGGGCCTACTGCAACCACTACCAGTTCCCCACCGACCATGGTCCCATCTCGCCATAGACTTCATTACCGATCTCCCCAAGTCCAATGGGAATACCACAATACTCACTGTCATAGATCGCTTCTCCAAGGCTTGCCGGTTGATTCCACTTCCCAAACTGCCTACAGCATTGGAAACTGCCGAACTCATGTGCAACCTGGTGTTCCGCTTCTATGGCCTGCCAGAGGACATCGTGTCGGACCGAGGGCCCCAATTCACATCCAGAGTATGGTCAGCATTCTTCCAACAACTCAACATCAACATCAGCCTTACTTCAGGGTATCACCCGCAATCTAACGGATCAAACAGAACGCCTCAATCAAGAGATCACCCGGTTTCTCAGATCCTACTGTCATCAGAACCAAGCAGACTGGAGTCGATTCCTCATGTGGGCGGAGTATGCACAGAACTCACTCCAGAAACCCTCCACCGGTTTAACCCCATTCCAGTGTGTAATGGGCTTCCAACCTCCCTGTTTCCATGGTCAGGGGAACCCACCGAGGTACCCTCTGTCAATGACTGGCTCCAGAGAAGCGAGGACATCTGGAGTCAGGCCCATACCCACTTACTACATGCAGTCAGGAGACAGAGGTTGCAGGCCAATCGCCACCGCCGCCCCAACCCCGAATATACTCCAGGTCAATGGGTCTGGCTATCCACTCGAGACCTCGCCTCAAACTCCCTGCAAGAAACTCAGTCCCAGGTATGTGGGTCCCTTCCAAATAATCAAACAAATCACACCAGTTTCCTTCCGTTTACCCGCTAATTACCGTATCTCTCCTACTTTCCATGTATCTCTTCTCAAACCCGCTGGTGGTCCGAGAGCGGAGGAGGAGGAGCAGACCAGGGAGCAGGGCCCCCCACCCATCTTGGTGGACGGCGAGGAGGTATATCGGCTTCGAGATCTACTCGATTCCAGACGCCGGGCAGGCTCCTCCAATATCTGGTAGACTGGGAGGGTGCGGACCGGAGGAGCGATCCTGGGTTAATGCAGAAGACATACTCGACCCCGCACTCATGACTGAGTTCCATAGGACGCACCGGAGAAACCGGCCCCCGACCTCGAGGAAGACCCGGCGTCGTTCGCCTCTTCGCGTCAGGAGCCGCTCACAGGGGGCTCTGTAACAGACGAGACTCCAGCGGTTCCTCCTGCTCACCACCAGAGGGAACCCTCTCCTGAATATTAAGCCCTGATCCTCAACTCCCACATACCTGGCTCCAATCACCGTTGCACCTGTCTCCCATTAATAGACTATTTAGGCTCTCTCTCCCTTTCTCTCTTTGCAAGTCTTGTTATCCCTGGTGATCATTTCTGAGCGTTTTCTCCCGTGTCTGTCATATCGTGGTTATACTCTGGACTGTTTTCCCTTTTTGATTCTTGCTGCCTGCCCTGGACTATATTCTTTACTGGACTGAATTTTGTAAGCTTGCTGCCTGCCCTGACCTAATGCCTGTACCCGGATTACGATTTTCCTTATCCCTGCTGTTGTGTTTGCTGGCGATTGACCCTGTTAAATTGACCAAGATTGTAATAAAACTGCAAATGGATCCTCACTCTCATGGTGCTTCATTACAATGGGCTTCTCCTGATTCTGAGATGCAATGTCCGTCATGTTTTCATGGATCGTCATTCACTTCAGCTTATTCGTATCGCAATTAGAAACATTTAAATGATCAGAAAAAAGTGTTTTATGGCGACGCATTTCTTTGGCCTGGCCAATATTGTAATGGTGCCGCTGCTAGTGTCTGCTTCTTCTGCTGAGATCATTTCTTAACACGGCCGTGCCGACGCCACTCCCCCATCCCCTCATCCCTTGTTGGTGTTTAATTGGAGGTCTCTGCCTACAGATATTTGCCCTCAGTCAGTCATGAGGACACACAATAAATCTGTGTGTGTGTGTAGGAATTTAGGGCAGCATTGTATTAGGATTACGTAAAACTGGAGGGGAGCTGGCGAATTGGGATAATTTGAGAGAGAGAGAGAGAATTACTTGACACATTGGAAAGAATTAACAAAAAAACTGAGCAAACTATAATGCTATTTGGCCCTAAACAGAGAGTACACGGTGGCAGAATACCTGACCACTGTGACTGACCCAAAATTAAGGACAGCTTTGACTTTGCACAGACTCAGTGAGCAAAGCCTTGCTATTGAGAAAGGCCCGCCGTAGGCAAACTTGGCTCTCAAGAGAAGACAGGCTATGTGCACACTGCCCACAAAATGAGGTGGAAACTGAGCTGCACTTCCTAACCTCCTGCCAAATGTATGACCATATTAGAGACACATATTTCCCTCAGATTACACAGATCCACAAAGAATTTGAGGTGAAATATCATAGCAAGATGTGAGACCTGTTTCCAGGGCAACCAGTGGAACACAAACAACATTGTAAATACAACCCATATGTGTCTGTTTATTTAGTTTCCTACTTTAACTACTGTGTTTTCACATTGTGTTACAACACTGTACACAGCCAATAGTAGAACATTTGAAATGTCTAGATTCTTTAAAAACGTTTGTGAGTATAATGTTTACTTGTCAATTTCCCTTTTTGTTTATTGTCTATTTCACTTACTTTGCCAATGTAAACATATGTTTCCCATGCCAATAAAGCCCTTAGAGACAGAGAGAGAGAGAGAACAAATAGTGGAGGAGGGAAAGGAGAGCATTGCGGGAGGGAGGGACGTGTCGGACGGATGAGAGACCCTGACTCCCGTCCCGACCGCCGCCCGCATGGCTGGTGTTGTGTAGCGAGGCGATTGACGTGTCGACAGCTCTCCGCAGGAAGTGAGTTCATACTCAGGACTCTGCGAGGAGGAGGAGGAAGCGTGAGTTGTGTTTATTTTTAGTTGCCCCTGGGCCGACTAATCTGTTATGCCACGCCAGCTTAATGGGATTGAGCTGTCTCCAGTAGGCATAGGACTGTAGGACCGACCGAAGGGCTGCTCACTGGGTTCTCTGCTGCGCCCCACTGCAAAATGGCGTAGGGTCTGAGCCAAACCAGCCTAGTCTGGTGCCATACAAACAGAGCACTGAGCCAGACGTAGCCGAGCTGAGCCATGGATAAGAAACGTCAGCGGGTGTCGCAGAGATTGCGGGAGATGAGATGAGCGATGAATCTGGACTGCCTGCAGTTGGGGGACTGGTGTTCGGCAGCACGGATGCGCCACACGGAAGAGGGCCAGGGTGGAGGGGGCCGGGACCAGGGCTGGTGGAGGGCAGCAGGGTGGCCGGGTAAAGCTGGAACCAGGCTGGAGGTGCCTCTCCTGGGAGGACCGTGGCTCAACCTGGAGGAGTTGAGGAGCACCGTGGTGGTGCTCTACACCCCCGCTGGAAACAACTGCTTCCTCCGACTGGTACTAGAGAAGGAGAGAGATGATCACCCACCTCCCTAGAGGACAGATCTCTCCCTGTTCTCTCTCCCTCTTTCCCTCTCTCCCTTATCTACTGCTCTCCCATCTTTCCCTCTCTCCCTGCTCTCTGCTCTTTCTCTCCCTGCTCTCCACTTTCCCCTTAGATCCCTTGCTCTCTCCTAAACTCTCTCTCTCAACTATTTTCCGCTCCCTGGCTTTCTTGCTTGTCTTTGTTTGGTTATAAACTAGTTGTTTGGTTGGAGGAGCGAGTGTCGCAGTAGGTTAAGTGAAGTTATGTTAAGTTGCGTATCAGGGAAAGTTGTGTTGCGGCTGCTAGCTACGCCTGTGGTTGAAAAGTGTGCTGCTCCTACAGGCAGTTGTCGGGATAAACACTTTTTACTTATTTTAATTTGCTGATGAATGATAGAGACTCATACTCCCAGAGATGCTGCCCATACTCAGTCGTTGTGTGGTGTGTGTGGTGTGTGTGTGTGTGGTGTGTGTGGTGTGTGTGTGTGTGTGGTGTGTGTGTGGTGAGAAGATCCCCCACTCCATCTCTGGTGCTAGCAGTGTGGGTGAGGATTTTCTGCATCATTTGGAGTTTGGTGGCATTTAGCTGTGTGATTTGCACGGCAGTCAGTCAGTCTGTGGACAGATGGGTGGGTAGGGGGAAGCGATGTGTCAGGTCAGCCCGTCCTGCAGGTCCAGTAGGCGTGTTCTACACTACATCTGGCTCCCTGGACCGCATAGGAACAGATAGACATATGTCCTCATGTCGTTCACACTGGACCGGATAGGAACAGATAGACTTATGTCCTCATGTCGTTCACACTGGACCGCATAGGAACAGATAGACTTATGTCCTCATGCTGTTCACACTGGACACAGGAGATGGCAGAGAGGATAGTACTCAGGGGGAGACAGGGGATATCAGAGAGGATAGTACTCAGGGGGAGACAGGGGATATCAGAGAGGATAGTACTCAGGGGGAGACAGGGGATAGCAGAGAGGATAGTACTCAGGGGGAGACAGGGGATAGCAGAGAGGATAGTACTCAGGGGGAGACAGGGGATAGCAGAGAGGATAGTACTCAGGGGGAGACAGGGATAGCAGAGAGGATAGTACTCAGGGGGAGACAGGGATAGCAGAGAGGATAGTACTCAGGGGAGACAGGGATAGCAGAGAGGATAGTACTCAGGGGGAGACAGGGGATAGCAGAGAGGATAGTACTCGGGGAGACAGGGGATAGCAGAGAGGATAGTACTCAGGGGGAGACAGGGATAGCAGAGAGGATAGTACTCGGGGAGACAGGGGATAGCAGAGAGGATAGTACTCAGGGGGAGACAGGGGATAGCAGAGAGGATAGTACTCAGGGGGAGACAGGGGATATCAGAGAGGATAGTACTCAGGGGAGACAGGGGATATCAGAGAGGATAGTACTCAGGGGGAGACAGGAGTTAGCAGAGAGGATAGTACTCAGGGGGAGACAGGGGATAGCAGAGAGGATAGTACTCAGGGGGAGACAGGGGATATCAGAGAGGATAGTACTCAGGGGGAGACAGGGGATATCAGAGAGGATAGTACTCAGGGGGAGACAGGGGATATCAGAGAGGATAGTAGCCAGGGGGAGACAGGGGATATCAGAGAGGATAGTACTCAGGGAGACAGGGATATCAGAGAGGATAGTACTCAGGGGGAGACAGGGGATATCAGAGAGGATAGTAGCCAGGGGGAGACAGGGGATATCAGAGAGGATAGTACTCAGGGGGAGACGGGATAGCAGAGAGGATAGTACTCAGGGGGAGACAGGGATAGCAGAGAGGATAGTACTCAGGGGGAGACAGGGGATATCAGAGAGGATAGTAGCCAGGGGGAGACAGGGGATATCAGAGAGGATAGTACTCAGGGGGAGACAGGGGATATCAGAGAGGATAGTACTCAGGGGGAGACAGGGATATCAGAGAGGATAGTACTCGGGGGGAGACAGGGGATAGCAGAGAGGATAGTAGCCAGGGGGAGACAGGGGATAGCAGAGAGGATAGTACTCAGGGGGAGACAGGGGATAGCAGAGAGGATAGTAGCCAGGGCTGCAGGATAGCTCGGACAGGTATGTGTCCGTGGCTGTTGGTTGTTTGTGTGTGTACGTGCATTTGTGCATTTATATATGTGTCTGTATGGTGTGGTAGATATGAGTGTGCCAGATAAGAAGAGTGTGTGTGTTTCTTGTCTTAAATAAGACCAGCATGTCAGTCCTCATGGGAGAGCTATCTCCTCTTGCTGAGATGTCTTAAGTGCAGCAGTAGACACTGCATGGCATACACACACACACTGCCAGGGCTCATGTAGAGGACACTCAGCTCAGTTCTAAGAAGGATACAGTATAATCTACTCCCAGTGGTACTAGAACCTAAGCTAACACCTTGTACCATCTATCTGTCTGTCTGTCTGGCTGACTGACTGACTGACTGACTGGCTGACTGTCTGGCTGTCAGCCAGCCAGCCAGCCAGCCAGCCAGATAGTCAGACAGAGTAACGACTTTGTTTACTAGTGGATCACCAGGTGCATGCGTACTGATTGTGTACAGGATTTAGTGAAGCAGCATGGTTGTCCATATGGGTCCTTGATCCTGTTTAGTTTGCCTGTTGCAGAGGGATTAGCTCATAGTTTAAGTGTATTTGTGCTGCAGAGACTGTAAGCAGCTTGATTATCAAGACACAGTCCCCAGCGGTTGGTTGCTCTGCTCCGCTTGGACCCAGACCCTCGCCATTGTCTCCTCTCTGTCTCCTCCCTAATGTCTCCTCCCTAATGTCTCCTCCCTAATGTCTCCTCCCTAATGTCTCCTCCCTAATGTCTCTTCCCTAATGTCTCCTCCCTAATGTCTCCTCCCTAATGTCTCTTCCCTAATGTCTCCTCCCTAATGTCTCCTCCCTAATGTCTCCTCCCTAATGTCTCCTCCCTAATGTCTCTTCCCTAATGTCTCCTCCCTAATGTCTCCTCTCTAATGTCTCCTCCCTAATGTCTCCTCCCTAATGTCTCCTCTCTAATGTCTCCTCCCTAATGTCTCTTCCCTAATGTCTCCTCTCTAATGTCTCCTCTCTAATGTCTCCTCCCTAATGTCTCCTCCCTAATGTCTCCTCTCTAATGTCTCCTCTCTAATATCTCCTCTCTAATGTCTCCTCCCTAATGTCTCCTCCCTAATGTCTCCTCCCTAATATCTCCTCCCTAATGTCTCCTCTCTAATGTCTCCTCCCTAATGTCTCCTCTCTAATGTCTCCTCCCTAATGTCTCCTCTCTAATGTCTCCTCTCTAATGTCTCCTCCCTAATGTCTCCTCCCTAATGTCTCCTCTCTAATGTCTCCTCTAATGTCTCCTCTCTAATATCTCCTCTCTAATGTCTCCTCCCTAATGTCTCCTCCCTAATGTCTCCTCCCTAATATATCCTCCCTAATGTCTCCTCTCTAATGTCTCCTCCCTAATGTCTCCTCCCTAATATCTCCTCCCTAATGTCTCCTCTCTAATGTCTCCTCCCTAATGTCTCCTCCCTAATGTCTCCTCCCTAATGTCTCCTCCCTAATGTCTCCTCTCTAATGTCTCCTCTCTAATGTCTCCTCCCTAATGTCTCCTCCCTAATGTCTCCTCTCTAATGTCTCCTCTAATGTCTCCTCCCTAATATCTCCTCCCTAATGTCTCCTCTCTAATGTCTCCTCCCTAATGTCTCCTCTCTAATGTCTCCTCCCTAATGTCTCTTCCCACGAAAACATACACACACTCACACAGAGCGAGAGAGAGAGATAGACCATCCCCACTAATTGTGTGTCCTCATGACTGACTGAAGGCAAATATCTGTAGGCAGAGACCTCCAATTTAACACCAACAAGGGATGAGGGATGGGGGGGGGGAGAGAGAGAGATGAAGGTGGGACACTGAAGGATGAGAGAGGGAGGTGGGTTATAGAGAGACTGTGTTGTAAGGAGTCTCTTGATGGTGTTGTTGTTGTGTGTGTAATGAGTGCATATTTGAACGAGGAGGAATGGTGTGTAAATGTTTTGCGTTGTGATGCATCCTGCCTACCTCTCTCTAATCTCCAGTACAGGGATTATAATCTGAGCCTAGCTGAGGGACAGCAGGGTAGATCCATCCAGAGGTGGGACTGACTGTCTGTCACTTCAGGGCTGCAGGTAGCCTTGTGGTTAGAGTGTTGGGCCAGTAACTGAAAGGTTGCTGGATCAAATACCTGAGCTGACAAGGTAAAAATCTGTTGTTCTGCCCCTGAGCAAGGTGGTTAACCAACTGTTCTGTGTGAGCTGAATAAGTGGATGTCAGTTAAGGCAACAGTTGTACAAATGACTAGGTATACCCCTTTCAGTTGTACAACTGACTAGGTATCCCCCTTTCCTTTCAGTTGTATAACTGACTAGGTATCCCCCTTTCCTTTCAGTTGTATGACTGACTAGGTATCCCCCTTTCCTTTCAGTTGTATAACTGACTAGGTATCCCCCTTTCCTTTCAGTTATATAACTGACTAGGTATCCCCCTTTCCTTTCAGTTATATAACTGACTAGGTATCCCCCTTTCCTTTCAGTTATATAACTGACTAGGTATCCCCCTTTCCTTTCAGTTGTATAACTGACTAGGTATCCCCCTTTCCTTTCAGTTGTATAACTGACTAGGTATCCCCCTTTCCTTTCAGTTGTATAACTGACTAGGTATCCCCCTTTCCTTTCAGTTGTATAACTGACTAGGTATCCCCCTTTCCTTTCAGTTATATAACTGACTAGGTATCCCCCTTTCCTTTCAGTTATATAACTGACTAGGTATCCCCCTTTCCTTTCAGTTGTATAACTGAATAGTTGTCCCCCTTTCCTTCAGGACCTAGCTGCTGTCTCATAGCTACTAGTCCATCTGTGCCCCGTACAGCACCAATGTTATACAGTACCATGGCACTGCTGAATTTAAATGGATAGTTCATCTTTACAAAATCACTTGAATTCCTCATTTTATGCTTTTGATGTAGTCTTTGGGTGAGAAGAGACTGAGGAACACTTTGTTTAGTTTTTCACTAAAAAACTAATTTCACATAGTTCCCTTCACACAGTGAAATGAGTGATTAGTGGATAACAAACCGTGGTCAATATATCTCAATGTGACCGATGGGATTTCACAGCATTGTAGAAGCCAACTGACTAAAATATGAACATGTTGTTGTTTTTACCTGGTCTGATTCAGCCTGTGTGGACTGTGGAGGTTGGTTCCCATGCTCCCAGAAAACAGGCTCTATATCCCACGGTCAGAGAGGACGCTCTCTGTGTGTGTGTGTGTGTGCGTGGGCAAAGGCAGGTCAGTCTCCTGTGCTGAGTAAATGATCAAACTATTGATTGGGATGTGTGTCTGTTTCCACGGTATCCTGGAGCGCCGTGTGTTTGTGACTAGATACTCCCATTCCATTGGCCTATTTGTGGGGCTGTGTTTTGGAACTAGGTGACATTTTGTTTCGTAGCAGTTTAACTATGGAGTGTATTCCTCTCCATATCAATGTATTGGCGTGGCAGGTAGCTTAGCGGTTAGAGTGGTGGACTTGTAACCAGAAGGTTGCAAGTTCAAATCCCTGAGCTGGCAAGGCAGTTAACCACTGTTCCCTGGGTGCTGAAGACGTGGATGTCGATTAAAGAAGCTCTCCGCACCTCTCTGATTCAGAGGGGTTGGGTTAAATAGATCCATTCAGTTGTACAACTGACTAGGTATCCCCTTTCCTTTCCCATTTATCATAGAACCAAGAAAATAAGTGTCTTTTCCATGATTGCATTTCTATGGCTGATGTCTACAGTAGTTTGTATAAGTGGGTCATTGCATTCCGTGTGAAAATGGGACAAGAATATCCGTGGATGTTTTTTCCAGTTTGCAGAAAGAAATACCCTTTTGTATGGAGGATTTTTTTCAAAATATACATTGTTATGCAAATACATGTCATGGCCATTTTGTATCTGAATGTGGCAGTAGTGTGATGGTGTGTTACTGTAGTTCACTGTTGCTCTAGCCCTTCCTTCATGTACCCAGTGTTAAGATTATGTTCAGCTCATGGCATGTATCCTGTGTGTTAAAGTACTGTTCACTAACCCAGTGTGTTATACTAGGGTTCACTAACCCAGTGTGTTATAGTACTGTTCACTAACCCAGTGTGTTAAAGAAGTAGTGTTCACTAACCCAGTTTGTTAATATAGTAGTGTTCACTAACCCAGTTTGTTAATATAGTAGTGTTCACTAACCCAGAGTGTTAATATAGTAGTGTTCACTAACCCAGTTTGTTAAAGTAGTGTTCACTAACCCAGTGTGTTAATATAGTAGTGTTCACTAACCCAGTGTGTTATAGTAGTGTTCACTAACCCAGTGTGTTAATATAGTAGTGTTCACTAACCCAGTGTGTTAATATAGTAGTGTTCACTAACCCAGTGTGTTATAGTAGTGTTCACTAACCCAGTGTGTTATAGTAGTGTTCACTAACCCAGTGTGTTATAGTAGTGTTCACTAACCCAGTGTGTTATAGTAGTGTTCACTAACCCAGTTTGTTATGGTAGGGTTCACTAACCCAGTGTGTTATAGTAGGGTTCACTAACCCAGTGTGTTATAGTGTTCATTAACCCAGTGTGTTAATATAGTAGTGTTCACTAACCCAGTTTGTTGAAGTAGTGTTCACTAACCCAGAGTGTTAATATAGTAGTGTTCACGAACCCAGTTTGTTAAAGTAGTGTTCACTAACCCAGTGTGTTAATATAGTAGTGTTCACTAACTCAGTGTGTTAATATAGTAGTGTTCACTAACCCAGTGTGTTATAGTAGTGTTCACTAACCCAGTGTGTTATAGTAGGGTTCACTAACCCAGTGTGTTATAGTAGTGTTCACTAACCCAGTGTGTTATAGTGTTCATTAACCCAGTGTGTTAATATAGTAGGGTTCACTAACCCAGTGTGTTAATATATTAGTGTTCACTAACCCAGTGTGTTAATATAGTATGGTTCACTAACCCAGTGTGATATAGTAGTGTTCACTAACCCAGTGTGTTAATATAGTAGGGTTCACTAACCCAGTGTGTTAATATAGTAGTGTTCACTAACCCAGTGTGTTAATATAGTATGGTTCACTAACCCAGTGTGTTATAGTAGTGTTCACTAACCCAGTGTGTTATAGTGTTCACTAACCTAGTGTGTTAATATAGTAATATTCGCTAACCCAGTGTGTTATGATATTCACTAACCCAGTGTGTTATAGTGTTCACTAACCTAGTGTGTTAATATAGTAATATTCGCTAACCCAGTGTGTTATGATATTCACTAACCCAGTGTGTTATAGTGTTCACTAACCTAGTGTGTTAATATAGTAATATTCACTAACCCAGTGTGTTATAATATTCACTAACCCAGTGTGTTCTCTCTACAGAGCTCAGGAATGGAGGAGACTGTTTGGGAGCAGCACACTGTGAACCTACAAAGGGTGAGTTGACCTTTACCCTTTATATGTATTTGACCTGGAGTCTCTCCTAAGCTCTCTCCGTAGTGGATGGTCAGTGTGTGTGTGGTGTTCCTTGCCGTCAGTAAAGGCCACAGCTACTGTGTGTTAGCTTTCACCAGGTGTGTCCGTCCTTCTGTCCGTCCTTGCGTGCGTCTGTCTGTGAACTCCGTGAGTGTACACTACAGTAGTTTACTGAAGCTCTGTGACAAAATCCAGCTTATCTCCCATGCCGACAGACAGACAGACAGACAGACAGACAGACAGACAGAGGAGGAGAGGATGTCTCTGTGGTCACTGACAGGTCAGCATCCAAATGGAACCCTAGTTCCTACAGTATACAGTATAGTAGTAATACGGAGCCATATGTATGGAGTCTATGGTATCAGATCAACACAGTGAGGGGAGGATGTCATGTCACACAGAGCTGTGAAACAGGGCTAGCACCTGGAAGAGGTTAGGACTGAGAGAGGTGCTGACACAGAGCTGTGAAACAGGACTAGTACCTGGAAGAGGTTAGGACTGAGAGAGGTGCTGACACAGAGCTGTGAAACAGGACTAGCACCTGGAAGAGGTTAGGACTGAGAGAGGTGCTGACACAGAGCTGTGAAACAGGACTAGCACCTGGAAGAGGTTAGGACTGAGAGAGGTGCTGACACAGAGCTGTGAAACAGGACTAGCACCTGGAAGAGGTTAGGACTGAGAGAGGTGCTGACACAGAGCTGTGAAACAGGACTAGCACCTGGAAGAGGTTAGGACTGAGAGAGGTGCTGACACAGAGCTGTGAAACAGGACTAGCACCTGGAAGAGTTTAGGACTGAGAGAGGTGCTGACACAGAGCTGTGAAACAGGACTAGCACCTGGAAGAGGTTAGGACTGAGAGAGGTGCTGACACAGAGCTGTGAAACAGGACTAGCACCTGGAAGAGGTTAGGACTGAGAGAGGTGCTGACACAGAGCTGTGAAACAGGACTAGCACCTGGAAGAGGTTAGGACTGAGAGAGGTGCTGACACAGAGCTGTGAAACAGGACTAGTACCTGGAAGAGGTTAGGACTGAGAGAGGTGCTGACACAGAGCTGTGAAACAGGACTAGCACCTGGAAGAGGTTAGGACTGAGAGAGGTGCTGACACAGAGCTGTGAAACAGGACTAGCACCTGGAAGAGGTTAGGACTGAGAGAGGTGCTGACACAGAGCTGTGAAACAGGACTAGTACCTGGAAGAGGTTAGGACTGAGAGAGGTGCTGACACAGAGCTGTGAAACAGGACTAGTACCTGGAAGAAGTTAGGACTGAGAGAGGTGCTGACACAGAGCTGTGAAACAGGACTAGTACCTGGAAGAGTTGGTAGTGATGTTTGTCTCTGTTACCTTCTTATCACACTGATTCATCACTAGGCCCTGGCTCTCAGTATTCACTGCGAGGAGAGGAGGAACTCACAAATATGCACACACACGCACACGAACAAGCACATGCACAGAAGAAGACACAAAGTGCAAGAAGGACAGAAAGAAAAACACACAATTGAATGATAAGTCACTCTCTCCCAGACATGCGTCCATCAGTCTGTTTGACACTGGAGATACGTTGCGTTCAGTTGTCCTCTTACCATGCATCTTCATTCAGATAGACAGGAGATGCCTTGTTTCCCCTTGGATAGACAGGAGATCCAAGGTTGACCTGCTCACTTTCTCTTTCATCGCCTTGTCTTTCTTTCTCTCTCTTCCTCTCTCAAATTCAAATTCAAGCTGCTTTATTGGCATGAAAAACATTGTGTCAATATTGCCAAAGCAACAATGTATACAATATACATTGTAATAAAATTATAAACAATAACAAATAATAATATAAAATGGTAGTAAATAATAATACAAAATTAAATACAAAAATAATAACAATAAAATGGTAACAGTCAATAGTAGAAATGTAATATAATATAAAAATATAAATATGGAAAATTAAACTATAACTATCTTAACTAAATAATGGTAATCTACATCAGTACTACAACTACCATCATCATCACTACTACTGCTATCACCATCATCATTACACTGCTATCATTACCATCACCCTACTACCATCATCATTACTACTACTACCACCACCATCATTAAACTGCTATCATTACCATCACCCTACTACCATCATCATTACTACTACTACCACCATCATTACACTGCTATCATTACCATCACCCTACTACCATCATCATTACTACTACTACCACCATCATTAAACTGCTATCATTACCATCACCCTACTACCATCATCATTACTACTACCACCACCATCATTAAACTGCTGTCATTACCATCACCCTACTACCATCATCATTACTACTACCACCACCATCATTAAACTGCTATCATTACCATCACCCTACTACCATCATCATTACTACTACTACCACCACCATCATTAAACTGCTATCATTACCATCACCCTACTACCATCATCATTACTACTACCACCACCATCATTAAACTGCTATCATTACCATCACCCTACTACCACCATCATTACTACTACTACCACCATCATTAAACTGCTATCATTACCATCACCCTACTACCATCATCATTACTACTACTACCACCATCATCATTAAACTGCTATCATTACCATCACCCTACTACCATCATCATTACTACTACCACCACCATCATTAAACTTCTGTCATTACCATCACCCTACTACCATCATCATTACTACTACCACCACCATCATTAAACTGCTATCATTACCATCACCCTACTACCATCATCATTACTACTACTACCACTACCATTAAACTGCTGTCATTACCATCACCCTATTACCCATACCACTACTATTTGGAATGATAAACAACAATAATAATAGTAATAACAATAAAAGTAATAACAGTTATAGTAATATTAAGTAAGTTACTGCTTACTATACAGATGTTACTATTCAGTGTCCCTCAGGCTATGGCAGGCAAATACATATTTGGCTGCAAGAGGAGCCATTGCTCCTTCGCCCATGAGTATTTTTTGTTTTTCCTCTGGGTTTAATGAGTTCAAATTTGGAATAAATGTAGTCATTTCTGTGAGTAATGAATCTCTTGGTGAGGAATATTTATCACAGTAAAGGAGAAAGTGCATCTCTGTTTCTACCTCCCCTGTCGTGCAGTGACCACATACACGCTCCTCTTTGGGTAGCCATGTCTTTTTATGTCTGCCGGTTTCTATTGCCAATTGGTGGTCACTCAGCCTGTACTTGGTAAGGATCTGTCTCTGCTTCGTATCTCTGACAGAGTAGAGATAATCAGCCAATTCATATTCTCTGTTTAGGGTCAGATAGCAATTTAGTCGGCTTTGGGATTTTGTTTCGTTTTTCCAATGTTGTAAATATGAGTCCTTTGATTGGTTCATGATGTTTATTAGAATTCTTTCTTTTGAAGCAGTTCTGGTGTCAGCTTGGTTGGTTAGGTCCAACACCAGCTGACTGAGAGGACTCGTTTCTGGGCTCAGCTCTTGGGTTTGAAGTGCTTTCAATTGCAGACTTGAATTTGGACTTGAATTTACATGTAGCCAATTACATGTACATGTAGCCAATTTTATGATCTTTTCTGTATTTTCATTACTACTGGAGACCGGCCCAATTCTGCCCTACATGCATTAGTTGGTGTATTTCTCTGGACTTGTTCGACAGAATTCTGCATGCAGGGCTTTTGTCCCACATTTTAAAGTCCAGTTTATTGAGTGGCCCCCAAACCTCACTTCCGTAAAGAGCTATTGGTAGGATTACACTGTCAAATATTTTGGTCCAAATCCTAATTGGGATGTTGATTTTGAATAATTTCATTTTTATTGCATACAATGCTCTGCTGGCTTTTTCTTTGAGTGCATTCACTGCCATATTAAAGTTTCCCGATGCAGATATGGCCAGACCAAGGTAAGTGTGTTCAATTATGGTGTTGTTCAGGGTAAATTTATATTTGTGTTTCTGACATCTGGTTTTCTTTTGGAAAATCATGATGTTAGTTTTTTTTTATTTACTGCCAGGGCCCAATTATGGCAATTTTGCTCTAGAATTTTAAGATTCTGTTGAAGACCTTCTTTGGTTGGTGATAGAAGTATCAGGTCATCAGCATATAGCAGGTATTTTACCTCTGTGCCAAATAGTGTGAGCCCTGGGGCTGGATGTCACGTCCTGGCCATAGATAGCCCTTTTGGCTGCTCTATGGTGGTTTTGGTCAGGACGTGATCAGGGGTGTGTTTTTGTTCTATGTTGTATTTTCTATGTTGGTTGGTTTGGGTTCCCAATTAGAGGCAGCTGTTAGTCGTTGTCTCTAATTGTCCCGAGTCCACCTGGCCGTGCTGCTTCTCCAGTTTCAACTGTTCTGCCTGTTTTATGAACATTTTAAAATTTTGTCCATGTTCTGTTATAATCTGCACCCGGCACAGCCAGAAGAGGACTGGCCACCCCTCACAGCCTGGTTCCTCTCTAGGTTTCTTCCTAGGTTTTGGCCTTCTAGGGAGTTTTTCCTAGCCACCGTGCTTTTACACCTGCATTGCTTGCTGTTTGGGGTTTTAGGCTGGGTTTCTGTACAGCACTCTGTGACATCAGCTGATGTAAGGGGGGCTTTATAAATAAATTTGATTTGATTTGATATTTATGTTGTTCAGTCCCCCACCTGTGTTGTGGGATATTTATGTTCATTGTGTTAGTTGCTGTGTTGCGCTACACGGTTTGTTACGGTTGTTCTTTTGTTTTGGTGAGTTCTATAATTAAAATATGATTATTAACTCAATCATGCATGCTGCGCCTTGGTCCACTTCCGTCAGCGATCGTGACACTGGAGAATGGTCCAACATGTCTTGATATAAATGTTGAAAAGATTTGGACTCAAACTGCAGCCTTGTCTCATACCTCGACGTTGTGAAAAGAATTCTGTTCTTTGGTTTTTGATTTTTATTGCACACTTGTTTTATGTGTACATACATTTTATTAAGTCATACACCTTACCACCAAGCCCACTTTGTAGAATTTTGTAGAATAGCCCTTCGTGCCAAATAGAATCAAATGCTTTTTTAAAGTCAATAAAGCAAGCAAAGATTTTGCACTCCTTTTTTTCAGTGTATGTTTCTACTGTTTCAGAGTATTCATAGCGTAGATCTGGGTTGTTTTGCTGCTTGTTTTTCATTTGACATTTGTCTTAGGTGTTTTCTAATTGTTTTACATTCATTATCAAACCATTTTTCAGAAACATTTTGTTTTTTGTTTCTGATGTTGCATTTCTTTGGTTTTCTCAAATTTGCTTTCGATGCTGCTTTTTGGAATATGCAGTTGATGTTTTGAGTAGCTGAATTGACACCTTTATTGTTTTGGTATTGTGAGTTATTGAAAAACTGTATAGAGTTCATAATTTCACTTTAGTTCAATGTTTCAATGAATCGCTCTGCACTGTTTTGAGCCCATCTGTACGATTGGTTTATGTTGTAGAGTTTTTTGGGCAGTTTCTTTGAATGAATATTGCCGGTTAATTTCTTCAGAAACACGTTGATCTGACAATGGTGTCTGTGGTCTGACAGTGAATGCACTAATGGAGGAGGGGTCAATGTCAGTGATGGCATAATTGACTACACTTGTCCCAAGAGCTGAGCAGTAAGTAAACTGACCTAAAGAGTCCCCTCTGATTCTAACATTAAGCATGTACAGGCCTAAGGCTTGACAGAGATGCACTTCCCATTTTTGTTCAGTATTTGGTCAGGACTGTTTCTATTATAATAGGGCTGCTGTAAAAGGAGGGGTGTCCAAATATGTGGTGGTTACCTCCCACATCAGTGTAGTCAGGCTCAGAACCTGTTCTTGCATTGAAATCTCCACAAAGAAGCACTTTACCCTCTGCCTGAAATTGAATGAATTGTGTGGAGATTGTCACAATAGATTGTACGTTTGTTTTAACCAAATGTGATTAGTACCTTTTTTCATTTCATTCAGTGCAAAGTCCTGCTTATGCCAAATGATGATTCCACCTGAGTCTCTGCCCCGTTTAAAATGTTTCTGTTTGATTGATGTTAGTAAACTTTCTCTATAGCCTGAGGGACACTGAGTATCTATGTCTCCACGACACCATGTTTCCAGTAGGATTATGATGTCCTGTCCCTTGATGTTTTTAATCAATTCTGGATTTGTTGGTTTATATCCAAAATGTGAAGAGTATAGGCCCTGGATATTCCAAGAACTGATAGTTAATGATCTCATTTATAATAAGTGATATTCACTGGTTTGAGTAAAGTACATTGAAAAGAAATTAAAAAAAATAATCATATATATATATATAAATGTATATATATACACACATACACCATTACATATAATTATTATTATAATACCAGTGGCAATAAAATAAAGGACAGTTGTAAAGAAATAATAAGAATGGAATAAGATTGTACTTATTTTTTGGGCAATCTAATGCAATCTGCAAGTGTGTGTGTGTTCCATTTCATCCCATTAACCCATACAGTGCTACCTCTCTCTACCTGTCTGTCTACTCTCTTATTCCATTTCATCCCATTAACCCATCTAGTGCTACCTCTCTCTACCTGGCTACCTGTCTCTCTACCTGTCTCTCTACCTGGCTACCTGTCTCTCTACCTGGCTACCTGTCTCTCTACCTGGCTACCTGTCTGTCTACTCTCTTATTCCATTTCATCCCATTAACCCATCTTGTGCTACCTCTCTCTACCTGTCTGTCTACTCTCTTATTCCATTTCATCCCATTAACCCATCTAGTGCTGCCTGTCTCTCTACCTGGCTACCTGTCTGTCTACGGGGCGGCAGGTAGCCTAGTGGTTAGAGCGTTGGACTTGTAACCGGAGGGTTGCAAGTTCGAATCCCCGAGCTGACAAGGTAAAAATCTGTCGTTCTGCCCCTGAACAAGGCAGTTAACCCACTGTTCCCCGGGCGCCGTGGATGTCGATTAAGGCAGCCCCCCGCACCTCTCTGATTCAGAAAGGTTGGGTTAAATGCGGAAGACACATTTCGGTTGAAGGCATTCGGTTGTACAACTGACTAATAATGGTGACTTTGACTTTACTCTCTTATTCCATTTCATCCCGTTAACCCATCCAGTGCTACCTGTCTCTCTACCTGCCTACCTGTCTGTCTACTCTCTTATTCCATTTCATCCCGTTAACCCATCCAGTGCTACCTCTCTCTACCTGGCTACCTGTCTCTCTACCTGTCTCTCTACCTGGCTACCTGTCTGTCTACTCTCTCATTCCATTTCAACCCATTAACCCATCCAGTGCTACCTTTCTCTACCTGGCTACCTGTCTGGCTAGCTGTCTGGCTACCTGTCTGGCTACCTGTCCGGCTACCTCTCTGTCTAACTGTTTCAACCCATTTTAGTGTATTTGTTTGTCTGACCTTCCTTCTCCTTTTCAATGCTGTATCTTTTCATTTGCCCAACCCCCTACTAAACTCTCTCTCTCTGTCTCCATCTCTCTCCTCCCTCCCTCCCTCCCTCCTGTAGGACTCCAAGATGGGGTTTGGTATTGCCGTGTCGGGGGGGCGGGACAACCCCAACGTGGATAACGGAGAGATGTCAATCATTGTGTCAGATGTCCTACAGGGTGGACCAGCTGATGGACTCCTGTTGTATGCTACATCACTTCCTCTTACGTCATCAACTAACCAGACCTCACTGAGTTTTTCAAAACATGAATGCTGTTATTAATGAATGGATTTTTTTGCCCAATATGTCAGGAAGTCAGTTAAGGGGATACCGTCATTGTGGTTGCTGGTACCGATAGTGTGAAGTCACTTCCTGGTCTCTTGTCCTTCATCTGCACTGATCTAAAAAAACACTATATGGTTAAGCAATATGGTTGACATCGTCTGGGAAAAGGCTTTCATCTACGCAGATGAATGAAAAGAGACCAGGATAGGAAGCTACTGTTGCCTATAGAAACGCAGATGAATGAAAAGAGACCAGGATAGGAAGCTACTGTTGCCTATAGAAACGCAGATGAATGAAAAGAGACCAGGATAGGAAGCTACTGTTGCCTATAGAAACGCAGATGAATGAAAAGAGACCAGGATAGGAAGCTACTGTTGCCTATAGAAATGCAGATGAATGAAAAGAGACCAGGATAGGAAGCTACTGTTGCCTATAGAAACACAGATGAATGAAAAGAGACCAGGATAGGAAGCTACTGTTGCCTATAGAAATGCAGCCGTTCCAGGATTGATGAGGTTCTAATGGACTCTTTCACCTATGTTTTGTTGTTCTATGTTAACGTCTCGTTGTGTTCTCTCCTCCAGTGAGAAAGATCGTGTGATCCAGGTCAACTCCATCCTCATGGACAACGTGCTTCATTCCTTCGCTGTGCAGCAGCTACGCAAATGTGGGAAGACCGCCAAGATAGTGAGTATCAGTGTGCATAGTGTTGATGGTGTTAGTAGCTAGTTACAATGTTAGAAAGTAGCCAAGATGGTGAGTACCATATATGATAGAATATGTTAGGCCATAAGGATATTGACAATATGACAATCTATTCAACATATGAACACAGGGATGACATTGCCTTGACATTCATCCTGGTGTAGCTGCTAGCTTAGCCACGGACAGACATACAGACAGGAGACATTGTAGCTGCTAGTTGTAACATTGTGACAGTGAATCACCTAGAGCACCATGCAGCCACAGTACTGCCTTCTGAGCTGTTTAACACTGTCAGTCCACGGAGCTGTTTAACACTGTCACACCTTTAATAGCCCAAAATAACCCTACTGCACCGCTCTTGCTCCCGGCTGTGTGTGTGTGTGTGTGTGTGTGTGTGTGTGTGGTAGTCTCTTGGGTGTGTTGTTGCATGTGCTATCTACTGCGACCCTTTCCATCAGCAGTGTAGGTTCTAGGCCTGAGCTCTCTGCATAGCAATACAGTGTGTAATGGTTGACCCTGTCTGTCTCTCTGTGTGTGCTTCTCCTCAGACGGTGAAGAGACCTCGGAAAGTGTCTCTCCACTCCCTGAAGCACCCCCCGTCCCCCGGCGGCGAGAGTCGAGACTTCGGCACCACCCGTTACTACGATGCCGATGACAACCAGAGTGACGGGGGCTGGCAACGTGGCAACGGTGGACCCGGTTACACCCACGAGCCTCGTGACCTCACCCCCGACCACAAGAACTACCTGGACCCAGACTACGGCGGCCGCGGTAATCGGGGGAGGAGCCGGGGAAGGAGCCAGGAAAGGTCATCGCCGAGCCCCGAGCATCGCCGCGACAACAGCAAGGGGCGGGCCTTGGACCGGGAGCCGCCCAGTCCCGAGAGGCTGCGGTATCCACGGGAACGCAGCCGGGGGAGGAGCACGGACCGGGAGAGAGGAGGGAGTCCAGGTGGGAGGAGCTATGGCCGGGGGGACAGCTACGAGCGTGGAGAGGGGAGATACGGGGATGTGGGAGGTACCGGAGGGAGGATGGTGAAGAGTAAGAGTAGAGACCAACTCCAGGAGACTTCCTCCCCGGACCTCCCAAGAGGAGGAGGAGGAGGAGCTAGAGACCTGGAGCCCCTGGAGAAACCTGTTAACGTCCTGCTGGTCAAGAACAGACCCAACGAAGGTACCAGACATAGTCTACGACAGTAACTAACTCTAACCCAACGAAGGTGCCAGACATAGTCTACGACAGTAACTAACCCTAACCCAACGAAGGTGCCAGACATAGTCTACGACAGTAACTAACCCTAACCCAACGAAGGTGCCAGACATAGTCTACGACAGTAACTAACCCTAACCCAACGAAAGTGCCAGACATAGTCTCGACAGTAACTAACCCTAACCCAACGAAGGTGCCAGACATAGTCTCGACAGTAACTAACCCTAACCCAACGAAGGTGCCAGACATAGTCTACGACAGTAACTAACCCTAACCCAACGAAGGTGCCAGACATAGTCTACGACAGTAACTAACCCTAACCCAACGAAGGTGCCAGACATAGTCTACGACAGTAACTAACCCTAACCCAACGAAGGTGCCAGACATAGTCTACGACAGTAACTAACCCTAACCCAACGAAGGTGCCAGACATAGTCTACGACAGTAACTAACCCTAACCCAACGAAGGTGCCAGACATAGTCTACGACAGTAACTAACCCTAACCCAACGAAGGTGCCAGACATAGTCTAAGACAGTAACTAACCCTAACCCAACGAAGGTGCCAGACATAGTCTACGACAGTAACTAACCCTAACCCAACGAAGGTGCCAGACATAGTCTACGACAGTAACTAACCCTAACCCAACGAAGGTGCCAGACATAGTCTAAGACAGTAACTAACCCTAACCCAACGAAGGTGCCAGACATAGTCTACGACAGTAACTAACCCTAACCCAACGAAGGTGCCAGACATAGTCTACGACAGTAACTAACCCTAACCCAACGAAGGGGAGAAGCTGTGATCATCATGTCAGTTCCTTTACAATAAGTGTTCACCCTTAGGAAGGGATGATGTATAAAGGACCGAGGGTGCATGTTTACTGCTTATATTTTGTAAGGGTCATTTTGTAAAGGTCAGAGGTTACGGGGGTTTTAAGGTCAGGCTTGAGGTATGTTCTCTGGTTGCTGCAGCTAGTCACTATCTGTGTGTGTGTGTCTAGAGTACGGTCTGCGTCTGGGCAGTCAGATCTTCATCAAGGAGATGACCAGTACAGGACTGGCTACCAAGGACGGAAACTTACAGGAGGGAGACATCATTCTCAAGGTCTACAGACACACACACACAATTAGTCTCTTTCTCACACTCACATAACTTGTCACACATCTTCACACACACTCTCAATTTCAATTTAATTGGTCGTCAAAGGCATGACTGCAAAGTAGGATGCTGCATAATTTTCATTTTTAATCGCTTTCCCCATTCCTCTGGCAAATCACTACTCCACTAATTTATACTCTACTTTCTCTGTTTCTCTGTTTCTCTGTTCTCCTCACTCTCCTCTTTTTTTTCTCCTCTCTCTCTCTCTCTCTCTCTCTCTCTCTCTCTCTCTCTCTCTCTCTCTCTCTCTCTCTCTCCCCTCTGTCTCCTCACTCTCCTCTCCTCACTCTCCTCTCCTCACTCTCCTCTCCTCTCCTCTGCTTCCGATCTCCTCCCTCTCTTCAGATCAACGGGACAGTAACAGAGAACCTGTCTCTGAACGATGCAGGGAAGCTCATTGAGAAGTCTAGAGGAAAACTCCAGCTGGTCATCCAGAGAGACCGGAGACAGATCCTCATCCGGATCCCGCCCCTCGTCGATTCTGACTCTGAACCTGACGGTGAGTGACTGACTGGGGAGTGATAGGGATGACAGACATCTGTTCTGACCAATAGCAGAGCAGTATTCAGAGTGTAGAAGATCACGGACACCTGTCCTGACCAATGGCAGAGCAGTATTCACAGAGTATAGTGGTTTGTGTGGGTTATATTCCCTGTAGAAAGTCCCAGAAGGTAAGAATGTGTTGGTTCTCTGCTCCACTGACACGTCATTGATCACTGTACTAGTGTTGCATGGTATACCGAAACGTCTGTACTTTTTGGATACTAAAACAAGGGGGCAGTAGTAAGCTAGCCAGGCTACTTGTCTTCTCAAGGGGGCAGTAGTAAGCTAGCCAGGCTACTTGTCTTCTCAAGGGGGCAGTAGTAAGCTAGCCAGACTACTTGTCTTCTCTCAAGGGGGCAGTAGTAAGCTAGCCAGACTACTTGTCTTCTCAAGGGGGCAGTAGTAAGCTAGCCAGACTACTTGTCTTCTCAAGGGGGCAGTAGTAAGCTAGCCAGACTACTTGTCTTCTCAAGGGGGCAGTAGTAAGCTAGCCAGACTACTTGTCTTCTCTCAAGGGGGCAGTAGTAAGCTAGCCAGACTACTTGTCTTCTCAAGGGCAGTAGTAAGCTAGCCAGACTACTTGTCTTCTCAAGGGGCAGTAGTAAGCTAGCCAGACTACTTGTCTTCTCTCAAGGGGGCAGTAGTAAGCTAGCCAGACTACTTGTCTTCTCAAGGGGCAGTAGTAAGCTAGCCAGACTACTTGTCTTCTCTCAAGGGGGCAGTAGTAAGCTAGCCAGACTACTTGTCTTCTCAAGGCGACAGTAGTAAGCTAGCCAGACTACTTGTCTTCTCTCAGGGGACAGTAGTAAGCTAGCCAGACTACTTGTCTTCTCAAGGGGACAGTAGTAAGCTAGCCAGACTACTTGTCTTCTCAAGGCGACAGTAGTAAGCTAGCCAGACTACTCTTCTTCTCAAGGGGGCAGTAGTAAGCTAGCCAGACTACTTTTCTTCTCTCAAGGGGGCAGTAGTAAGCTAGCCAGACTACTTGTCTTCTCAAGGGGGCAGTAGTAAGCTAGCCAGACTACTTGTCTTCTCTCAAGGGGGCAGTAGTAAGCTAGCCAGACTACTTGTCTTCTCAAGGCGACAGTAGTAAGCTAGCCAGACTACTTGTCTTCTCTCAGGGGACAGTAGTAAGCTAGCCAGACTACTTGTCTTCTCAAGGGGACAGTAGTAAGCTAGCCAGACTACTTGTCTTCTCTCAGGGGACAGTAGTAAGCTAGCCAGACTACTCTTCTTCTCAAGGGGACAGTAGTAAGCTAGCCAGACTACTCTTCTTCTCAAGGGGACAGTAGTAAGTTAGCCAGGCTACTTGTCTTCTCAAGGGGACAGTAGTAAGCTAGCCAGACTACTTGTCTTCTCAAGGGGACAGTAGTAAGCTAGCCAGACTACTCTTCTTCTCAAGGGGACAGTAGTAAGCTAGCCAGACTACTCTTCTTCTCAAGGGGACAGTAGTAAGCTAGCCAGGCTACTTGTCTTCTCAAGGGGACAGTAGTAAGTTAGCCAGGCTACTTGTCTTCTCAAGGGGGCAGTAGTAAGCTAGCTAGACTACTCTTCTTCTCAAGGGGACAGTAGTAAGTTAGCCAGGCTACTTGTCTTCTCAAGGGGGCAGTAGTAAGCTAGCCAGACTACTTGTCTTCTCAAGGGGACAGTAGTAAGCTAGCCAGACTACTTGTCTTCTCAAGGGGGCAGTAGTAAGCTAGCCAGACTACTTGTCTTCTCAAGGGGGCGGTAGTAAGCTAGCCAGACTACTTGTCTTCTCAAGGCGACAGTAGTAAGCTAGCCAGACTACTTGTCTTCTCAAGGCGACAGTAGTAAGCTAGCCAGACTACTTGTCTTCTCAAGGCGACAGTAGTAAGCTAGCCAGACTACTTGTCTTCTCAAGGGGACAGTAGTAAGCTAGCCAGACTACTTGTCTTCTCAAGGGGGCGGTAGTAAGCTAGCCAGATTACTTGCGCATGCAGCTGACACGGCGTGAGACACTCTTGAGATGCGAGCGAGAGAGATAAATGCGAGAGCATAGGTTATTGTTATGAAAACATCATACCTCCACGCCCGCAGCTTGTTTACTAAACTGGCTCCAGAAGGGAACTATGGGAATACTTTGCTTACAGAGCAGATAAGGACCAGCCTACTGAAACAACTAAACAAAAAGTGTTACAAAACTACATAAAAACAATTTTGCACACAATGTTTGCATTGTAACGTTATTATACTAGCAACTGAATTCAGATTACATGAACATAATATATTCAGCATGACATTCATGTGTAATATAATTACAACCCAAAAGTAATGTCGTCACAACGTAGCTATGACAGCAATATATTTGGCTAGACTACTTTGCTTTTGTCTGGGCTTGCTATCAGTTAGTGATGTGCAGTTCACGGACGATTCATTCATTGGGGATCCTAATCAAATCAAATCAAATCTGCTCAACAAACTGGAATTAGAGAACAAATCTTTTGGGGGTCTGCAGTTTGCAAACGACATTGTGCTTATCCAATGGCAGTCAAGCAATACATTCCGCCAAGATCCACAATCTAGTCTCTGATTCAGAGGGGTTAGGTTAAATGCGGAAGACTCATTTCAGTTGAATGCTTTCAGTTATATAACTGACTAGGTATCCCCCTTTCCTTTCAGTTGTATAACTGACTAGGTATCCCCCTTTCCTTTCAGTTATATAACTGACTAGGTATCCCCCTTTCCTTTCAGTTGTATAACTGACTAGGTATTCCCCTTTCCTTTCAGTTATATAACTGACTAGGTATCCCCCTTTCCTTTCAGTTGTATAACTGACTAGGTATCCCCCTTTCCTTTCAGTTGTACAACTGACTAGGTATCCCCCTTTCCTTTCAGTTGTATAACTGACTAGGTATCCCCCTTTCCTTTCAGTTATATAACTGACTAGGTATCCCCCTTTCCTTTCAGTTGTATAACTGACTAGGTATCCCCTTTCCTTTCAGTTATATAACTGACTAGGTATCCCCCTTTCCTTTCAGTTGTATAACTGACTAGGTATCCCCTTTCCTTTCAGTTATATAACTGACTAGGTATCCCCCTTTCCTTTCAGTTATATAACTGACTAGGTATCCCCTTCCTTTCAGTTGTATAACTGACTAGGTATCCCCCTTTCCTTTCAGTTATATAACTGACTAGGTATCCCCCTTTCCTTTCAGTTGTATAACTGACTAGGTATTCCCCTTTCCTTTCAGTTATATAACTGACTAGGTATCCCCCTTTCCTTTCAGTTGTATAACTGACTAGGTATCCCCTTTCCTTTCAGTTGTACAACTGACTAGGTATCCCCTTTCCTTTCAGTTGTATAACTGACTAGGTATCCCCTTTCCTTTCAGTTATATAACTGACTAGGTATCCCCCTTTCCTTTCAGTTGTATAACTGACTAGGTATCCCCCTTTCCTTTCAGTTATATAACTGACTAGGTATCCCCCTTTCCTTTCAGTTGTATAACTGACTAGGTATCCCCCTTTCCTTTCAGTTGTATAACTGACTAGGTATCCCCCTTTCCTTTCAGTTGTATAACTGACTAGGTATCCCCCTTTCCTTTCAGTTATATAACTGACTAGGTATCCCCCTTTCCTTTCAGTTGTATAACTGACTAGGTATCCCCTTTCCTTTCAGTTATATAACTGACTAGGTATCCCCCTTTCCTTTCAGTTGTATAACTGACTAGGTATCCCCCTTTCCTTTCAGTTATATAACTGACTAGGTATCCCCCTTTCCTTTCAGTTATATAACTGACTAGGTATCCCCCTTTCAGTTGTATAACTGACTAGGTATCCCCCTTAGTATGCTGTGTAAAATCCATTGCATAGCTATGGTGTGTAGACTATTGCAATATATAGACGTTTCTGAAATGAGCTTAAAAGTGTTCTATGTCATTTTGGAACTAAATAATTGATTTAATAAATACAATTATTTAGCCGTAAGGCCTACTGAATGTCATTTGACCCAAAATTATGAACATAAATGAGACAATTAACCCTGATATGTGTCAAATTGCATTTTTAAACAGTTTAGATATAATTGTACAATTATTTTGTATGCTCTGAGTTTTATATATGGTTTTGCATAAAGAACATTAAAGGTATTCTTGTGTTATTTAATATGGGGTTTTATTTTTGAAAGAAATAGAATAGAATGTTTTATTATTTTATTATTTCAGCTGTTCTGCAGTTATAAACATATTGTTCAATGTTAAAAAAAATATATTATTCTCCGATTTTAGCAAAAAGCATAATTTTTGGTGGGATAGTTTGGTGTCAAGTATCGTTCTGGTATCGCGTATCGTTTCAGTATCGAGTATCGTTTCAGTATCGAATATCGTTTCGTTATCGAGTATCGTTTCGGTATCGAGTATCGTTTCAGTATCGAATATCGTTTTGGTATCGAGTATCGTTTTGGTATCGAGTATCGTTTCAGTATCGAATATCGTTTTGGTATCGAGTATCGTGATACTTAACCTGGTATCGGTATCGAAGTTATTATTCTGGTATCGTGACAACACTACACTATACAGTACAATATAGTGTTGCCAAGTCTCATTGGGTTGCCAAGTCTCATTGGCAACACTATACAGTACAATATAGTGTTGCCAAGTCTCATTGGGTTGCCAAGTCTCATTGGCAACACTATACAGTCATCATGAGCATGAAAACCAACCATTCTTTGACTCAACACTGGGTGTTTCATAAGCATGAATAGGGTCTAATCACTTCAATTGATAATGTTGTGTACTTTACATTTGCAGTTTAAAGGGGTCAAGTAGGAAACATACTACATCTGATACAGATCAGTTTAGGAGTGTGAAGATACTCTGTATTAGTCATCAGTAGAAAACGATATTAAAAAGTATCCAATGACATTTTATTTAAACATTCCTCGAGAGTAGACAGCCACCAATCAGGTCACGGCCCTGTTGAGGTAAAAAATATCTGTCTTTCACGAAATTGGGTATCGTCACTGACGTGTCACAGAGGTCACCCAGTGCGTTCTTAATTTACTTCTAGGACAGACAGAGTCACCTAAAGTGGTTAATTACTAACCTAAGTACACTATTTAAGGGTAAACATTTTGGATGTTTACCCTCATACTAGGAAGTTAAACAGAATATACAGTATTGACAACAAAAAGAGATTTCCTCAATCGTAGCCTACAAAAGAGAAATCCCTTTTGTCTTCTCTCTTCCAGATTAAATGTCATACTTTTAGATGAAGGCCCACCCAAGACAGACTCACACTACAGTAACGTTTGGTTGCCTTTAAGCTGTAAAAATGAACCATACCGTAACACTGCTACACTACTGCAAGTTGTCAAGCTTTTACACTTTGCACTTCCTTTTTGCTATTTGCTATTTTGCTATTTTTTTTACACTTTCCTAAAACTAATAAAGTATTTTAATCACTATCTATTTTGTACTGTGTGATTTATTAAGTGCAGTAGGTTGAATAATGGCAATGGAACACAGGTTTTATTTTTACTGTACATTTAGTACAAATATTTTACTGTACATTTAATTGTACTTAAAATTACACACAGAACAAATACATCTTAGCTGTGTACCACTTAAAGTGAATTGTTATTCTTCCCATAGCTTTAATGCTGAGTACACCATATTCTGTCATTAGTAAAAACCTGCAACAACTTAGAGAAAGGGTAGTAACTTGCCTACTATTCAATTCCAAATACTAGGAAGTTGCATGAAAAACCAAGGCAAGATTACGGCATCATTATAACCATAGTAACAACATATGAATAATCTTCCTTCAGTGATTAACAGGAGTTGAATACTACCGGATTTGAGTGAATTAGTGTCAGTGTTTTTGTCTCAACCTGTATTGTCTGTTCAACGTACAGCATCACATTTACCATTTCATTCAAAGTGTGTTATTTTCAAGGCTAATCATACATGGTCTGTTCCTGTCATTGTGGCTGATGATAGACTGATCTCAGTCCAGCCCGTGAAACAGACCTGACTTCCCTGCCTGTCAACTGTCACATTAAATCAGCCAGGATAGGCCGATTACCAGGAAGTAGTGTGTGGCTGAAGGCCCCTATAGGCTGAAGACAGGGAATGGGAGGGCAGTTGAAGATTTGAACAGAGAACAGAGAAGAACAGGATCACTGTCAGGCTGCCTGTCAGCCTGTCTTTCTGTCGGTCTGTCTATTTAGCCGACTGTCTGTTTGTTGGGTTGATTGTCTAGCCGTCTGTATAGCCTTCTACGCCATCAAAGGGAACATAAAACTTGACGTAGGAATAGGATCTGACAAAAGATACTTGAATAAGTTACAGAACCCATTGCCCTTTATGGTTGTGAGGTCTGGGGTCCGCTCACCAACCAAGAATTCACAAAATGGGACAAACACCAAATGCAGAGCAGAATTAGGACTACATTTATAAAAATACAGAAAAGAGCTGTTCAATTCTACTACCACCTAAAAGGAAGAGATGCCCATACATTTCACCACAAAGCCCTCACTTACAGAGAGAGGATCCTAGAGAAGAGTCCCTTCAGCCAGCTAGTTCTTGGACTGTTCACAAACAGAAACACAAACAGACCCCACAGAGCCCCAGGACAGCAACACAATTAGACCCAACCAAATTATGAGAAAACAAAGAAATAACTATTTGACACCCTGGAAGGAATCAACCACTAATTGGAGCAAATTGGAATGCTATTTGGCACTAAACAGAGAGTACACAGTGGCAGAATACCCGACCACTGTGACTGACCCAAAATTAAGAAAATCCTTGACAATGTACAGACTCAGTGAGCCTAGCCTTGCTATTGAGAAAGGCCGCCGCAGGCAGAACTGGCTCTCGAGAGAAAACAGGCTATGTGCACACTGCCCACAAAATGAGGTGGAAACTGAGCTGCACTTCCTAACCTCCTGCCAAATGTATGACCACATTAGAGACACATATTTCCCACAGATCACACAGACCCACAAAGAATTTTGAAAACAAATCAAACATTGACAAACTCCCATATCTGTTAGGTGAAATACCGCGGTGTGCAATCACAGCAGCAAGATTTGTGGCCCGTTGCCATGACAAAAGGGCAACCATTAAATACCACCAATATGTATCTGTTTATTTATCTAGAGTCTAGACAAAAGGAGACAAAACCAGACCGTTCTGTTCAGTACAAAACACCAAACACACCGGTTAAACCAACCACAGTGCACAAGCTTTGACCTGTTTATTTCATGTTTCCATGTGTTAATTCACCCGTCAATAAAGCCATGCACCTCTCTCTTATTTTAATACCCACCAGTTATTGTTATGTGTGTCTCTCCTGCTAGAAATACACAATATGTTGTTATGAGAGCCATGTCTGTCTGTCTGTTGGGATGTCTGTCGGGATGTCTGTCAGGATGTTTGTAGGGTCGGGCTGTCTGTCGGGCTAGAAATACACACAACTTGTTGTTATGAGAGCCATGTCTGTCTGTCGGGATGTCTGTCGGGATGTTTTGTCAGGCTGTCTGTCGGGCTTTCTGTTTGTCTGTCTGTCTGTCTAGCTAGCCATCTGTGTCTGTTTGTCTGTCTGTCCAGCCTTCTGTTGGGCTGTCTGTCTGTCCAGCTGTCTGTCTGTCCAGCCGTCTGCCTGTCTGTCCAGATCTGCCTGTCTGTCTAGCCATCTGTCGGGCTGTCTGTCGGGCTGCCTGTCAGCCTGTCTTTCTGTCGTCAGTCTCTTTGTCAGGCTGTCTGTTTGATGGGTTGATTGTCTAGCCGTCTGTCTAGCAGTCGGTCTGTCAGGCTGTCTAGCTGCCCGGCAGTCTTTCGGGGCTGTCTGCCTGTCTGTCCTGCCATCTGCTTGTCTGTCTAGCCGCCTTCCTTTCTGTCTGCCTGTCTGTCTAGCTGTCTTCCTGTCTGTCTAGTTGTCTGCCTATCTGTCTAGCTGTCTGTTTTGTCTGCCTATCCATCTCTGTCGGGCTGTCTGTCTGTCTGTCGGGCTGTCTGTCTGTCGGGCTGTCTGTCTGTTGGGCTGTCTGTCTGTCGGGCTGTCTGTCTGTCGGGCTGTCTGTCAATAGTTCTTTACAGGAGCTGCTCATGAGGACTGTTAATGCAACCGGATCATGCACTGTCAGACGCAACACCACCATTCACAGTAACACCCCTCTCTCTCTCTCTCTCTCTCTCTCTCTCTCTCTCTCTCTCTCTCTCTCTCTCTCTCTCTCTCTCTCTCTCTCTCTCTCTCTCTCTCTCTCTCTCTCTCTCTCCGATGAGATCCAGTGATTTTCCCCTCCACTGTTCTTCCCGACTGCGTTACAACTACAGTCTGTCTGAGTGATTCTAACTCTAATGTAATTAATAGAGTTTAATGGACTGTCCCAGAGAAACATCGCCATGGTCGGCCCCACTATCACATTCACTCAAATCACTTTTTAATTGTCCAAAAATTAGATGTGAAAAATGTATTTGGTAATGGAGTAAGACTGAATGCACTACTACGCTGTAGCTAATGCCAACGCCTTAGATCAATGGGGTATAGTCTAGTGCCTTGAGTTCTGACCAGGAAAAACTCTGGGCTATAGTTTTAGGTTATACCGAAAGGCCTGGAGTTTTTCCTGGTTAGTGTTACGTGGTGAGGAACAACTCAGGGCACTAGATATGATGTATCCATCTACACATGGGTCTCTCTCCCTCTCTTTATCTCTCATTCTCTCTCTCTCTTTCTCTCTGTCTCTCTCCTTCTCTCTCTCTAACACCTGGCTCCGCTTTTCCGCAGGCACACACATCCCCCTCTCCTCCTCTCCTCATCCTCTCCTCCTTCCCCTCTCCTCCTCTCCCAAATCTAGGACAGCCACAGTTTGAGAAGGTAAAAACCATGACAGACAAATGAAAGGCTTCGCATTGGCAACGAGATCAGAGGGAGTAAATAGGATGGAGTGACAGAGCAGAGTGACTGAGTACTGTTAGATCTCTGTACTGTACAGCACAGTCTGTATGTGTCAGTAGTGTACTACAGGCCCGTGTGGCTACAGGTGCTCACTACCTTTTCATTTCACTGTTATGAAACCAGACAGACAATCTAATACATATCTGATCTATCTAGTTGTAGAATACATAGCTACACTGATCTGGATTAATCTTTATCGGATCTATCTAGTTGTAGAATACATAGCTACACTGATCTGGATTAATCTTAATCTGATCTATCTAGTTGTAGAATACATAGCTACACTGATCTGGATTAATCTTTATCGGATCTATCTAGTTGTAGAATACATAGCTACACTGATCTGGATTAATCTTTATCGGATCTATCTAGTTGTAGAATACATAGCTACACTGATCTGGATTAATCTTTATCGGATCTATCTAGTTGTAGAATACATAGCTACACTGATCTGGATTAATCTTAATCTGATCTATCTACTTGTAGAATACATAGCTACACTGATCTGGATTAATCTTAATCTGATCTATCTAGTTGTAGAATACATAGCTACACTGATCTGGATTAATCTTTATCGGATCTATCTAGTTGTAGAATACATAGCTACACTGATCTGGATTAATCTTTATCGGATCTATCTAGTTGTAGAATACATAGCTACACTGATCTGGATTAATCTTTATCGGATCTATCTAGTTGTAGAATACATAGCTACACTGATCTGGATTAATCTTTATCGGATCTATCTAGTTGTAGAATACATAGCTACACTGATCTGGATTAATCTTAATCTGATCTATCTAGTTGTAGAATACATAGCTACACTGATCTGGATTAATCTTAATCTGATCTATCTAGTTGTAGAATACATAGCTACACTGATCTGGAGACTAACCTCTTCAATTGTTATGAGTCATGGATAGTATCATATTTGCATACTAAATACTGTATGTCAGTCTTTTTATCAGGACTTTGTCAGATCTTCAGAGTTTCTAAGAGTCATTCTGGCTTAGATTGGCAGTATAGTACAGAACTGTATACAGTGTGAGGTCACTCAGAGCATGTTATAGAGAGGCAGAACATACTTCAGTAACTCTACCTCTATCTGATTCCAACACAGCTAGGGGACTGGTGATGGGCCTTCTTCTTGGGACAACCAATCAGGTTTCCACTGGTGTACAAATTCTCCTGGTGAAGTGAACACAGTGAATACGATATGCTTATATCTGTTTCTCCCTCCCTCTCTCTCCCGGTCTCCCGCTCTCCCCCTCTCTCTCTCTCTCTCTCTCTCTCTCTCTCTCTCTCTCTCTCTCTCTCTCTCTCTCTCTCTCTTTCTCTTTCTCTCTCTCTCTCTCTTACTCTCCCTCTCTATCTCTTTCTCTCTTGCTCTCTCTCTTTCTCTCTGTCGCTCTCTCTCCCTCTCTCAGATATTTCAGAGATGGAGTCCTACCATTCCTACTCTCCCCAGGAGGACAGGAGATCTCGCCAGTCTGACCTCTCCTCCCATTCCTCTAATGAGAGAGACTACCCCAGGTAGGATGGATGGAGGAAGGGAGGTGGGAGGGAGGGAGGTATAGTAGTTCTATAATAGAGAGAGAGAGATGGAGAGAGAGAATTGAACCTGTCCGTTGATGAATAGATGGATATGAGAAGAGGAGAAGAACACAGATACAGTGTACCTCAATGGATGGATGGATGACAATGGATGGATGACTGAATTGATGGATGGATGGATGACTGGATGGATGGATGACTGAATGGATGGATGACTTAAAAGATGGATAACTGAATGGATAGATGGATGATGGATGACTGTATGGATGGATGAATGGATGACTGGATGGATGGATGACTGGATGACTGAATGGATGGATGGATGGATGGATGGATGGATGAATGACTGAGTGGATGGATGAATGGAGAGATGTGAGATGAGTTACAGGAGGTGAGCTACAGTATAGGTCTGGTAGAGGTACTGTTCCAGTATTGTTCCAGTATAGGTCAGGTAAAGGTACTGTTCCAGTATTGTTCCAGTATAGGTCAGGTAGTGTTACTGTTCCAGTATAGATCAGGTAGAGGTACTGTTCCAGTATAGGCCAGGTAGAAGTACTGTTCCAGTATTGTTCCAGTATCGTTCCAGTATAGGTCAGGTAAAGGTACTGTTTCAGTATTGTTCCAGTATAGGTCAAATAGAGATACGGTTCCAGTATAGGTCAGGTAGAGGTACTGTTCCAGTTTAGGTCAGGTAAAGGTACTGTTCCAGTATTGTTCCAGTTTAGGTCAGGTAAAGGTACTGTTCCAGTATAGGTCTGGTAGAGGTACTGTTCCAGTATAGGTCTGGTAGAGGTACTGTTCCAGTATAGGTCAGGTAAAGGTACTGTTCCAGTATAGGTCTGGTAGAGGTACTGTTCCAGTATAGGTCTGGTAGAGGTACTGTTCCAGTATAGGTCAAATAGAGGTATTGTTCCAGTATAGGTCTGGTAGAGGTATAGGTCCGGTAGAGGTACTGTTCCAGTATTGTTCCAGTATAGGTCAGGTAAAGATACTGTTCCAGTATTGTTCCAGTATAGGTCAGGTAAAGGTACTGTTCCAGTATTGTTCCAGTATAGGTCAGGTAGTGTTACTGTTCCAGTATAGATCAGGTAGAGGTACTGTTCCAGTATAGGCCAGGTAGAAGTACTGTTCCAGTATCGTTCCAGTATAGGTCAGGTAAAGGTACTGTTCCAGTATTGTTCCAGTATAGGTCAAATAGAGATGCGGTTCCAGTATAGGTCAGGTAATGGTACTGTTCCAATATTGTTCCAGTATAGGTCAGGTAGAGGTACTGTTCCAGTATAGGTCAAATAGAGATGCGGTTCCAGTATAGGTCAGGTAAAGGTACTGTTCCAGTATTGTTCCAGTATAGGTCAGGTAGAGGTACTGTTCCAGTATTGTTCCAGTATAGGTCAGGTAGCGTTACTGTTCCAGTATTGTTCCAGTATAGGTCAGGTAGAGGTACTGTTCCAGTGTAGGTTAGGTAAAGGTACTGTTCCAGTACTGTTCCAGTATAGGTCCGGTAGAGGAACGGTTCCAGTATTGTTCCGCTATAGGTCAGGTAAAGGTACTGTTCCAGTATTGTTCCAGTATTGTTCCAGTATAGGTGAAATAGAGATACTGTTCCAGTATAGGTCAGATAGAGATACTGTTCCAGTAATGTTCCAGTATACTGTTGGTCAGGTAGAGGTATTGTTCCGATATTGTTCCAGTATTGTTCCAGTATAAGTCAAATAGAGATACTGTTCCAGTATAGATCAGATAGAAGTACTGTTCCAGTAATGTTCCAGTATAATGTTGGTCAGGTAGAGGTATTTTTCCAGTAATGTTCCAATATTGTTCCAGTATTGTTCCTGTGTCCAACCTGTCCAGTGTGTCCTTCCCACCCAGACCTCTAACCAACCTGGAAGACTCTCCAAGGGTAGCCAAGATGTCTGCAATGGCCTCACCTTTCAGGGTTCCCCCTCTACAGGACCCCCCCGGCCCGGGCCCTGCCAACCTGGAATCAGAGGGTCCGCCACGCCTCGACGAGCCACCAGGTACCCACAATGCATATTTTACCCACATTGCAATGCATCTAAAACAAGTGGCCTCAAATCCTACCTAGGCCCTGTTTAAATGTAATCTTATAACATTAGTACCCAGGTTTTAGACTACAGCTTTTCAACCTGACATTGTCCTTCAATGAATGAGTATGTACGAGTCCGGGTGTTCATTGATGAGAACTCACCCGTCAGTATTTGTTTAATGTGTTAATGCATGTGTGTTTGTTGTTTTCCAGCGTCTGCAAAGACCACTCCTAAGATCCTGCTACGCCCCAGCCCAGAGGATGAAGAGCTCTACGGGTGAGTAGATCACAGCCCAGAGTTGTACTGCTTTATAAGAAACCCTGACCTGACTGTTTAGTAAAGGTTACACATGGAAGAGTCAGAGGAAGAGGGGCAGGAGAAAGAAAGAAGTGATAGTGTTCCTCTACTCTCTTCTTTTTATTTGATTGAACCTTTATTTAACTAGGCAAGTCAGTTAAGATCTTTGTGGTCAATCTTTGTTTAAATAAATACAAATTCTTAAGACAATCATGGTACCAATAATTTCAGATGTAAACTCAGCAAAAAAAGAAACGTCCCCTTTTCAGGACCCTATCTTTCAAAGATAATTGTAAAGGGTTTAAACACTGTTTCCCATGCTTGTTCAATGAGCCATAAACAATTAATGAACATGCACCTGTGGAATGGTCATTAAGACACTAACAGCTTACAGACGGTAGGCAGTTAAGGTCACAGTTATGAAAACTTAGGACACTAAAGAGGCCTTTCTACTTACTCTGAAAAACACCAAAAGAAAGATGCCCAGGGTCCCTGCTCATCTGCGTGAACGTGCCTTAGGCATGCTGCAAGGAGGCATGAGGACTGCAGATGTGGCCAGGGCAATAAATTGCAATGTCCGTACTGTGAGACGCCTAAGACAGCGCTACAGGGAGACAAGACGGACAGCTGATTGTCCTCACAGGGGCAGACCACGTGTAACAACACCTGCACAGGATCGGTACATCTGAACATCACACCTGCAGGACAGGTACAGGATGGCAACAACAACTGCCCGAGTTACACCAGGAACGCACAATCCCTCCATCAGTGCTCAGACTGTCCGCAATAGGCTGAGAAAGGCTGGACTGAGGGCTTGTAGGCCTGTTGTAAGGCAGGTCCTCACAAGGCACAAACCCACCATCGCTGGACCAGACAGTACTGGCAAAAAGTGCTCTTCACTGACGAGTCGCGGTTTAGTCTCACCAGGATTGATGGTCGAATTCGCGTTTATCGTCAAAGGAATGAGCGTTACACTTAGGCCTGTACTCTGGAGCAGGATCAATTTGGAGGTGGAGGGTCCGTCATGGTCTGGGGCGGTGTGTCACAGCATCATCAGACTGAGCTTGTTGTCATTGCAGGCAATCTCAACGCTGTGCGTTACAGGGAAGACATCCTCCTCCCTCATGTGGTACCCTTCCTGCAGGCTCATCCTGACATGACCCTCCAGCATGACAATGCCACCAGCCATTCTGCTCGTTCTGTGCATGCTTTCCTGCAAGACAGGAATGTCAGTGTTCTGCCATGGCCAGCGAAGAGCCCGGATCTCAATCCCATTGAGCACGTCTGGGACCTGTTGGATCGGAGGGTGAGGGCTAGGGCCATTCCCCCCAGAAATGTCTGGGAACTTGCAGATGCCTTGGTGGAAGAGTGGGGGTAACATCTCACAGCAAGAACTGGCAAATCTGGTGCAGTCCATGAGGAGGAGATGCACCGCAGTACTTAATGCAGCTGGTGGCCACACCAGATACTGACTGTTACTTTTGATTTTGACCCCCTTTGTTCAGGAACACATTATTCCATTTCTGTTAGTCACATGTCTGTGGAACTTGTTCAGTTTGTTGAATCTTGTTATGTTCATACAAATATTTACGCATGTTAAGTTTGCTGAAAATAAACGCAGTTGACAGTGAGAGGACTTTTTTTTTTTTGCTGAGTTTATGTCCTTAAACCGATTATTTAAAAACCGTGCACAGAAAAAGTTATAAGGATAATTTCGTTGCTAAAGGCAGCCTGCAGTACCCTGGTCGGCCTTCAACTTGAATTACTCAATGATTTTGATTTATTTATTATTTAACCTTTATTTAACTAGGCAAGTCAGTTAAGAACAAATTCTTATTTACAATGACGGCCTACCAAAAGGCAAAAGGCCTCCTGCGGGGACTGGGGCTGGAATAAAAGAAATGTTGGACAAAACACACATCACGACAAGAGACACCACAACACTACATAACGAGAAACCTAAGACAGCAACACAACATGGCAGCAACACATGACAACACAGCATGGTAGCAACACCACATGACAACACTGCATGGTAGCAACACCACATGACAACACTGCATGGTAGCAACACCACATGACAACACTGCATGGTAGCAACACCACATGACAACACTGCATGGTAGCAACACCACATGACAACACTGCATGGTAGCAACACCACATGACAACACTGCATGGTAGCAACACCACATGACAACACTGCATGGTAGCAACACCACATGACAACACTGCATGGTAGCAACACCACATGACAACACTGCATGGTAGCAACACCACATGACAACACAGCATGGTAGCAACACAACATGACAACACAGCATGGTAGCAACACAACATGACAACACAGCATGGTAGCAACACCACATGACAACACTGCATGGTAGCAACACCACATGACAACACTGCATGGTAGCAACACAACATGACAACACAGCATGGTAGCAACACAACATGGCTGCAGCAAAATATGGTTGCAGCACAAAACATGATACAAACATTATTAGGCACAGACAACAGCACAAAGGGCAAGAAGGTCGAGACAACAATACATCATGCAAAGCAGCCACAAATGTCAGTAAGAGTGTCCATGATTGAGACTTTGAATGTAGAGACAGAGATAAAACTGTCCAGTTTGAGTGTTTTTTGCAGTGTGTTTATGTGTGTATCTCACCAGCTGAGTTGATCCTGCTGGAACCACTTGTAATCTTGCCATCCATTCAGGGCTAACACGGTGATGGTGAGTTTCCAGAAGGGGGACAGTGTGGGTCTGAGGCTGGCGGGGGGCAACGATGTGGGCATCTTCATCGCTGGCATCCAGGAGGGAAGTCCTGCCGAGGAGGAGGGCCTACGCACTGGAGACCAGATCATGAAGGTAACCACCTTTCTTCTTTGGCACTGTGAGCGACCGTCTGAATTCAATACAAAACTTGTACACCAAAAGCAAACATCTGTGAAAGTGAACACAAACTTTCTGAAGATCTGTTGAATCTAGACGTATGTTATGGAATCTAGTCAGTAAAACAACACTTTGTTTCCCCATGAACCTTCCCCATGAACCTGTGTGTGTGTGTGTGTGTGTGTGTGTGTGTGTGCAGGTGAATAAGGTAGAATTCCGAGGCATCGTGAGAGAGGAGGCTGTTCTCTGTCTGCTGGAGATTCCTAAAGGAGAGGACGTCACCATACTAGCCCAGAGTAAACCTGATGGTGAGGCTTTACACGCTTCTACATTCTGTTTCACACTGTTCTATTGTCTTACACAGCAGATTTCTAAAACGTTCTAGAGTCTTACAGGGCATGTCAGTGTTCTAGAGTCTTACAGGGCATGTCAGTGTTCTAGAGCTTTCTAGAGTCTTACAGGGCATGTCAGCGTTCTAGAGTCTTACTGGGCATGTCAGTGTTCTAGAGCTTTCTAGAGTCTTACAGGGCATGTCAGCGTTCTAGAGTCTTACTGGGCATGTCAGCGTTCTAGAGTCTTACTGGGCATGTCGGTGTTCTAGAGCTTTCTAGAGTCTTACAGGGCATGTCAGAGTTCTAGAGTCTTACTGGGCATGTCAGTGTTCTAGAGCTTTCTAGAGTCTTACAGGGCATGTCAGCGTTCTAGAGTCTTACAGGGCATGTCAGCGTTCTAGAGTCTTACAGGGCATGTCAGCGTTCTAGAGTCTTACTGGGCATGTCGGTGTTCTAGAGCTTTCTAGAGTCTTACAGGGCATGTCAGCGTTCTAGAGTCTTACAGGGCATGTCAGCGTTCTAGAGTCTTACTGGGTATGTCGGTGTTCTAGAGCTTTCTAGAGTCTTACAGGGCATGTCAGCGTTCTAGAGTCTTACTGGGCATGTCAGTGTTTTAGAGCTTTCTAGAGTCTTACAGGGCATGTCAGCGTTCTAGAGTTTGACAGGGCATGTCAGCTTTCTAGAGTCTTACTGGGCATGTCAGTGTTCTAGAGTCTTACAGGGCATGTCAGTGTTCTAGAGCTTTCTAGAGTCTTACAGGGCATGTCAGCGTTCTAGAGTCTTACTGGGCATGTCAGTGTTCTAGAGTCTTACAGGGCATGTCGGTGTTCTAGAGCTTTCTAGAGTCTTACAGGGCATGTCAGCGTTCTAGAGTTTGACAGGGCATGTCAGCGTTCTAGAGTCTTACTGGGAATGTCAGTGTTCTAGAGTCTTACAGGGCATGTCGGTGTTCTAGAGTCTTACAGGGCATGTCAGTGTTATAGTCTTACAGGGCATGTCAGTGTTCTAGAGCTTTCTAGAGTCTTACAGGGCATGTCAGCGTTCTAGAGTCTTACAGGGCATGTCAGCGTTCTAGAGTCTTACAGGGCATGTCAGCGTTCTAGAGTCTTACTGGGCATGTCGGTGTTCTAGAGCTTTCTAGAGTCTTACAGGGCATGTCAGCGTTCTAGAGTCTTACAAGGCATGTCAGCGTTCTAGAGTCTTACTGGGTATGTCGGTGTTCTAGAGCTTTCTAGAGTCTTACAGGGCATGTCAGCGTTCTAGAGTCTTACTGGGCATGTCAGTGTTTTAGAGCTTTCTAGAGTCTTACAGGGCATGTCAGCGTTCTAGAGTTTGACAGGGCATGTCAGCTTTCTAGAGTCTTACTGGGCATGTCAGTGTTCTAGAGTCTTACAGGGCATGTCAGTGTTCTAGAGCTTTCTAGAGTCTTACAGGGCATGTCAGCGTTCTAGAGTCTTACTGGGCATGTCAGTGTTCTAGAGTCTTACAGGGCATGTCGGTGTTCTAGAGCTTTCTAGAGTCTTACAGGGCATGTCAGCGTTCTAGAGTTTGACAGGGCATGTCAGCGTTCTAGAGTCTTACTGGGAATGTCAGTGTTCTAGAGTCTTACAGGGCATGTCGGTGTTCTAGAGTCTTACAGGGCATGTCAGTGTTATAGTCTTACAGGGCATGTCAGTGTTCTAGAGCTTTCTAGAGTCTTACAGGGCATGTCAGCGTTCTAGAGTCTTGCATGGCATGTCAGTGTTCTAGAGTCTTACAGGGCATGTCAGTGTTCTAGAGCTTTCTAGAGTCTTACTGGGCATGTCAGTGTTCTAGAGTCTTACAGGGCATGTCAGTGTTCTAGAGTCGTACAGGGCATGTCAGTGTTCTAGAGTCTTAAAGGGAATGTCAGTGTTCTAGAGTCTTAAAGGGCATGTCAGTGTTATAGAGTCTTACAGGGCATGTCAGTGTTCTAGAGCTTTCTAGAGTCTTACTGGGCATGTCAGTGTTCTAGAGTCTTACTGGGCATGTCAGTGTTCTAGAGTCTTACAGGGCAAGTCAGTGTTCTAGAGTCTTACAGGGCATGTCTGTGTTCTAGAGTCTTAAAGGGCATGTCTGTGTTCTAGAGTCTTACAGGGCATGTCAGTGTTCTAGAGTCTTACAGGTTATGTCAGCGTTCTAGAGTCTTACAGGGCATGTCAGTGTTCTAGAGTCTTACAGGGCATGTCAGTGTTCTAGAGTATTACAGGGCATATCAGTGTTCTAGAGGGTTCTAGAGTTTTCATCATGTTTCGCAGTGTCCCATGGGTTTTAAGTTCCAATATAGTACCCCAGAGGGTTCTAGACATTTTGTTCTAGGGGTCCCACACAGTTCCAACGCTCTAGACTGCCCTTCAGTATTCACTAGAGTTATCCACATAAAGTGGATTTCATTGCGGTAGAAAAATACGTAGATTTTTCCTACTTTGCCTCATTTAATGTTTACTTTCATTAAATGATACGTTTCCTGATGAGACATTTTGTCCGAGTTTCAAATAAACAATTTGGAACAGCTTGACGGGAAGGGAGAAGGTAGCGCTAGTCTAGTTGAATCGGTGTTTTATGTAGGATATGAGAGGATTCAAGTGAACAGTGGAATAACCCCCTGAGCAGTGGTTCATACTGTCCTCTCCATGCTCCTCTCTACTCATTACACAAACACTGTGGTTCAGACCCCAGGACTACACACACACATACTGTAGCACACTGACGTACATACACACACACACACACTCAGAATAACTTTGTGTCAGTGTGATACAAAGACACCAGCTTCTTACCCATCGGCACTGAAACCAGTTACAGACAGTTTTGGTTAACCCACCCGTGGTACACACACACACACACACACACACACACACACACACACACACACACACACACACACACACACACACACACACACACACACACACACACACATTTGTATTTGTAATAACTGTCAGTTAGTGTGCTGTGTATCTGTAATAACTGTGTCAGTTAGTGTGCTGTGTTTCTGTAATAACTGTGTCAGTTAGTGTGCTGTGTATCTGTAATAACTGTCAGTTAGTGTGCTGTGTATCTGTAATAACTGTGTCAGTTAGTGTGCTGTGTATTTGTAATAACTGTCAGTTAGTGTGCTGTGTATCTGTAATAACTGTGTCAGTTAGTGTGCTGTGGATTTGTAATAACTGTGTCAGTTAGTGTGCTGTGTATCTGTAATAACTGTGTCAGTTAGTGTGCTGTGTATCTGTAATAACTGTGTCAGTTAGTGTGCTGTGTATCTGTAATAACTGTGTCAGTTAGTGTGCTGTGTATCTGTAATAACTGTGTCAGTTAGTGTGCTGTGTTTGTAATAACTGTGTCAGTTAGTGTGCTGTGTATTTGTAATAACTGTCAGTTAGTGTGCTGTGTATCTGTAATAACTGTGTCAGTTAGTGTGCTGTGGATTTGTAATAACTGTCAGTTAGTGTGCTGTGGATTTGTAATAACTGTGTCAGTTAGTGTGCTGTGTTTCTGCAATAACTGTGTCAGTTAGTGTGCTGTGGATTTGTAATAACTGTGTCAGTTAGTGTGCTGTGTTTCTGTAATAACTGTGTCAGTTAGTGTGCTGTGTATCTGTAATAACTGTGTCAGTTAGTGTGCTGTGTTTCTGTAATAACTGTGTCAGTTAGTGTGCTGTGTATCTGTAATAACTGTCAGTTAGTGTGCTGTGTATCTGTAATAACTGTGTCAGTTAGTGTGCTGTGTATTTGTAATAACTGTCAGTTAGTGTGCTGTGTATCTGTAATAACTGTGTCAGTTAGTGTGCTGTGGATTTGTAATAACTGTGTCAGTTAGTGTGCTGTGTATCTGTAATAACTGTGTCAGTTAGTGTGCTGTGTATCTGTAATAACTGTGTCAGTTAGTGTGCTGTGTATCTGTAATAACTGTGTCAGTTAGTGTGCTGTGTATCTGTAATAACTGTGTCAGTTAGTGTGCTGTGTTTGTAATAACTGTGTCAGTTAAGTGTGCTGTGTATCTGTAATAACTGTGTCAGTTAAGTGTGCTGTGTATTTGTAATAACTGTCAGTTAGTGTGCTGTGTATCTGTAATAACTGTGTCAGTTAGTGTGCTGTGTATCTGTAATAACTGTGTCAGTTAAGTGTGCTGTGTATCTGTAATAACTGTGTCAGTTAGTGTGCTGTGTATCTGTAATAACTGTGTCAGTTAGTGTGCTGTGTATCTGTAATAACTGTGTCAGTTAGTGTGCTGTGTTTGTAATAACTGTGTCAGTTAGTGTGCTGTGTATCTGTAATAACTGTGTCAGTTAGTGTGCTGTGTATTTGTAATAACTGTCAGTTAGTGTGCTGTGTATCTGTAATAACTGTGTCAGTTAGTGTGCTGTGTATCTGTAATAACTGTGTCAGTTAAGTGTGCTGTGTATCTGTAATAACTGTGTCAGTTAGTGTGCTGTGTATCTGTAATAACTGTGTCAGTTAGTGTGCTGTGTATCTGTAATAACTGTCAGTTAGTGTGCTGTGTATCTGTAATAACTGTGTCAGTTAGTGTGCTGTGTATTTGTAATAACTGTCAGTTAGTGTGCTGTGTTTGTAATAACTGTGTCAGTTAGTGTGCTGTGTATCTGTAATAACTGTGTCAGTTAGTGTGCTGTGTATCTGTAATAACTGTGTCAGTTAGTGTGCTGTGTATCTGTAATAACTGTGTCAGTTAGTGTGCTGTGTATCTGTAATAACTGTGTCAGTTAGTGCGCTGTGTATCTGTAATAACTGTGTCAGTTAAGTGTGCTGTGTATCTGTAATAACTGTGTCAGTTAGTGTGCTGTGTATCTGTAATAACTGTGTCAGTTAGTGTGCTGTGTATCTGTAATAACTGTGTCAGTTAGTGTGCTGTGGATATGTAATAACTGTGTCAGTTAGTGTGCTGTGTATCTGTAATAACTGTGTCAGTTAGTGTGCTGTGTATCTGTAATAACTGTGTCAGTTAGTGTGCTGTGTATCTGTAATAACTGTGTCAGTTAGTGTGCTGTGTATCTGTAATAACTGTGTCAGTTAGTGTGCTGTGTATCTGTAATAACTGTGTCAGTTAGTGTGCTGTGTTTGTAATAACTGTGTCAGTTAGTGTGCTGTGTATTTGTAATAACTGTCAGTTAGTGTGCTGTGTATCTGTAATAACTGTGTCAGTTAGTGTGCTGTGGATTTGTAATAACTGTCAGTTAGTGTGCTGTGGATTTGTAATAACTGTGTCAGTTAGTGTGCTGTGTTTCTGCAATATCTGTGTCAGTTAGTGTGCTGTGGATTTGTAATAACTGTGTCAGTTAGTGTGCTGTGTTTCTGTAATAACTGTGTCAGTTAGTGTGCTGTGTATCTGTAATAACTGTGTCAGTTAGTGTGCTGTGTTTCTGTAATAACTGTGTCAGTTAGTGTGCTGTGTATCTGTAATAACTGTCAGTTAGTGTGCTGTGTATCTGTAATAACTGTGTCAGTTAGTGTGCTGTGTATTTGTAATAACTGTCAGTTAGTGTGCTGTGTATCTGTAATAACTGTGTCAGTTAGTGTGCTGTGGATTTGTAATAACTGTGTCAGTTAATTGTGCTGTGTATCTGTAATAACTGTGTCAGTTAGTGTGCTGTGTATCTGTAATAACTGTGTCAGTTAGTGTGCTGTGTATCTGTAATAACTGTGTCAGTTAGTGTGCTGTGTATCTGTAATAACTGTGTCAGTTAGTGTGCTGTGTTTGTAATAACTGTGTCAGTTAGTGTGCTGTGTATCTGTAATAACTGTGTCAGTTAGTGTGCTGTGTATTTGTAATAACTGTCAGTTAGTGTGCTGTGTATCTGTAATAACTGTGTCAGTTAGTGTGCTGTGTATCTGTAATAACTGTGTCAGTTAGTGTGCTGTGTATCTGTAATAACTGTGTCAGTTAGTGTGCTGTGTATCTGTAATAACTGTGTCAGTTAGTGTGCTGTGTATCTGTAATAACTGTGTCAGTTAGTGTGCTGTGTTTGTAATAACTGTGTCAGTTAGTGTGCTGTGTATCTGTAATAACTGTGTCAGTTAGTGTGCTGTGTATTTGTAATAACTGTCAGTTAAGTGTGCTGTGTATCTGTAATAACTGTGTCAGTTAGTGTGCTGTGTATCTGTAATAACTGTGTCAGTTAGTGTGCTGTGTATCTGTAATAACTGTGTCAGTTAGTGTGCTGTGTATCTGTAATAACTGTGTCAGTTAGTGCGCTGTGTATCTGTAATAACTGTGTCAGTTATTGTGCTGTATTCTAGTCTATCTGCATGCTCCTGGTGCTCAGATGTATCTCTGTAACCATGGTTACGTCCCAAATGGCACCCTATTTCCTTCATAGTGCTACTACTTGTTGACCAGGGCGCATAGGGCTGGGATCAAAAGTAGTGCACTAGGTCGCTATTTGGGACTCACACTGTGTGTATGAGGTACAGGGGGCCTCATCTGCAGACAGACAGACAGACAGACAGACAGACAGGCAGGCAGGCAGGCAGACAGCAGTGTATTGTGGGAGGCTGTCAGCCAGGCTGTGTGTCGAGCTAGCAGCTGGGTTCTTAGGGGAGCGCTGTAGGAGCACTATTGAATTTGGAACCACACCAAATCTTGTTCTCTCTAACTCTGCACACAAGCATGGACATACACACACACACACTGACAGCAGATGGACAGGCATGACTGACCTTTACTGTCACAATCACTTTCTTTCATTCTCATCCTTCTTTCTCTCTGTCTCTCTGTCTCTCTCACTCTCACTCTCACTCTCACTCTCACCTGGTTCTTCTTTCTCTCTCTCCATTCTCTCTCTCTCTTCTCATCCGTATCCCTCCATGGTGTGAGGTAGTGCCTCGGGGATACAGGTCTACCAGTGTGATCTGTAGAGCATGGGACTGAATGGGGACATGGAACATGGCTAGTAAAGAGCCACTTGTTCCTGTTGACGTTCATTAACCTTGGTGGTCAAAAGCTACAGATTGTGCTAGTAAGTTAGTGCTGGGCTGGACCAAAAGCCTGTACAAGCTGTAGCTCTCCAGCACCAGTGCTGGTGGTACATTAGATCGGAGGACGGGCTCATAGTAATGGTTAGAATGGAATAAATGGAGTAGTTATCAAACACATCCATTCCAGACACTATTACAAGCCCTTCTCCCCTCAGCAGCCTCCTCTGCCACTGGTCTACAGCTAGTAGTATGAGCAGGGAGTGACGCCTGATCTCTCTCTCTTTCTCTTTTCCCCGCCCTGTCTCCCTTATCCCTTCCCTCCCCCATCTCTCTTTCTCCCTCCCTCTCTCTCCTCCCCTCCCTTTCTCCAGTCTACAATGACATCCTGGTGTCTGGTCGTGGGGACTCCTTCTTTATCAGGACTCATTTTGAGTATGAGCGGGAGGCTCCCCAGAGCCTGGCCTTCTCCAGAGGGGAGATCTTTAAGGTGGTGGACACCCTCTACGACGGCAAGCTGGGCAACTGGCTGGCCATCCGCACCGGCAAGGACAAACAGCTGCTAGAGAAGGGCATCATCCCCAACAAGAGCAGGTAATCATCCCTAAGACATAATCCATAATGAACAGGTAATCATTCCTAAGGCATCATCCATAATGAACAGGTAATCATCCCTAAGACATAATCCATAATGAACAGGTAATCATCCCTAAGGCATCATCCATAATGAACAGGTAATCATCCCTAAGGCATCATCCATAATGAACAGGTAATCATCCCTAAGGCATCATCCATAATGAACAGGTAATCATCCCTAAGGCATCAACCATAATGAACAGGTAATCATCCATAACTAGAGCAGATGAGATGAACTGAGAGGAAACTAAATGAGAGTTTCTGAAGTTAGGATTTGGCCCAGCTATTGTAACTTTTCGAGGACAGATCAGATTCCCTGGCCATCAGTTGACTGTTAGGGGAGTGTTCAGTCACATCAGTACCATCTCTCTCTGTCACGTTGGTATGAAGAGATTCTGGAGACAGACGCAGGAATGCGTAATAGTTTATTGTACCTCAATTACAGCATGCCGTGTAAAGGCACGGGGACGAAGACCAAACAAACATGTAACAAAACACAAGGTAGAAACCCAAAACAATATAGCGAGGAGTACCTCGAATAAATAACACACGCGCACAATGATTAACACACGGGACAAGACCCGTAATCATCTGAGCAATCCACAAGGGCACGAAAGCCCAAAACACACAGCACAGGTACTCACACGCACGAATGGACATTGTTCACCATGGCCCCACCATGGTGAACAAAGGCCACATATATACAAATACAATCAGTGGGAATAGAGGACAGGTGTGTTCAATTATGGGTTGTATTTACAATGGTGTCTGTTCTTCACTGGTTGCCCTTTTCTTGTGGCAACAGGTCACAAATGTTGCATCTGTGATTGCACACTGTGGTATTTCACCCAGTAGATATGGGAGTTGATCAAAATTGGATTTGTTTTCAAGTTCTTTGTGGGTCTGTGTAGTCTAATATGATCATACTCTCTCTCTCTCTCTCTGTTTCACTGTCTCTCTCCCTCCCTCCCTCCCTCCCAGGGCTGACCAGATGGCGAGCGTCCAGAACTCCCATAAGGCCGCTGGGACGGACCGGGGCTGACTTCTGGCGTCTGAGGGGGTCAAAGGGCAGCCAAGAGAAAGGAACTGAGAAAGAGCAGAGAGGACGTCACCGCTACGCCCGTCGCCACACGCTTCCCCGCGTACGAGAGAGTCGTGCTCCGAGAAGGTGGGTCTGACATTCTAGGGAAACGACACATAACAGAGTTCAGAGTTGAGAAGAGGGGAGAAGAGAGGAGAGGGGAGAGGAGAGGGGAGGAGAGAGAGAGATGAGAGGGGAGGGGAGAAGAGGGAAGAGGAGAAGGTAGAGGATAGGAGAGGAGGTGGGAGAGAGAAGGGAAAGGAGAGGAGAGGAGAGGGAGGGAGGGAGGGAAGGAAGAGAGGGAGGGAGAAGACACAGGGAGGAGAGAAGAGAAAAGGGAGAAGAGAAAAGGGAGAAGAGGATAGGAGAGAGGGAGGAGAGAGGTGAGGGAGAAGAGAAGTGAGGGAGAGAGAGGAGAGGGAGATGAGGGGGAGAGGAGCGAAGAGAGAGGGAGAAGAGAGGGGGGTAGGAGGGGAGAAGAGAGGAGAGGGGAGAAGATGGGGTGGGAGGGGAGAAGAGAGGGGAGAGAAGAGAGGAGATAGGACAAGAGAGGGGGGACAGGAGAGAGGGGAAGGGAGAAGAGCGATAGAGGAGTGGGGAAAGTTTAGGAGAAGTATATCATTGAGGAGAGGAGTGGGGGAAGTTGAGGAGAAGTATATCATTGAGGAGAGGAGTGGGGGAAGTTGAGGAGAAGTATATCATTGAGGAGAGGAGTGGGGGAAGTTGAGGAGAAGTATATCATTGAGGAGAGGAGTGGGGGAAGTTGAGGAGAAGTATATCATTGAGGAGAGGAGTGGGGAAGTTGAGGAGAAGTATATCATTGAGGAGAGGAGTGGGGAAGTTGAGGAGAAGTATATCATTGAGGAGAGGAGTGGGGAAGTTGAGGAGAAGTATATCATTGAGGAGAGGAGAGGGGGAAGTTGAGGAGAAGTATATCATTGAGGAGAGGAGAGGGGGAAGTTGAGGAGAAGTATATCATTGAGGAGAGCAGGGGTGATAAAGGCAGGCCAGCATTGGGAAACAGACAGGAAACAACACACACACAGGAAGGGGAAAAGGAAGGGTGGGGGGTGCAGCAAGAGAAAGATGGTTGTCTCGCTAAACACAGGAAATACACACCACAGGGGAGAACGAGGAGGTTGGACGGTGAGGGGGGTGGGTCAGGGGGAGGGGAGAATGAGGGAGGAGAGGGGGAGATGAGAGTGGTCCTCAGAGAGGGCATGTCGACAGGTCAGACAGGAGCTACTCCGTTCTGGAGAGGATGCAGGAAGGGGGAACAGGAAGATGGTGAGAGAAAGTTGATGAAAAGAGAGAGAAGACAGGAGGAGATGGAAAGGAGAGAGGAAGGGAACGCCAAAGAGGAGAAAGACAAGGTTATAGAAGATTGGAAAGTGGCATTAGAAGGAGATGGACAGAAGGGTAGAACAGGAGGAAGAGGAGGATGGAGCGTATCTATGAAATGAAGGGCAGGAATGTATTAAAGCAGTTGCTCAGGGATTCTTTAGCTAAATAGTCCAGTACTGTAGCCTACTCCCGACCATCACGTTGTACAGCGCCATATTTTCCGTTCCATCCTAATGTTTTTCTTGGAATAGAAACACCATAATATTAATCAAATTAATTAAGCAACATTTTTTCAAATCAGTCCCATATACTATGTTCTTACAAAAAAAAGGTTTTCAATTCTCTAGTACAGCCACTCCTTGTAGTACTACAGTGGTTCGTCCTATTAAAGTTGCAGCGTACTGCAGCACAGATGCCCTCTGGTGGTCAAAGTAGCACTAATTAGCATTAATGGTACTAGTGGTTGGCACCTAAATAACGGGCCATAGAATTCTGCGGCACCATGCAAGTTTCCTTTTAAAGGAGAAACCACTGTACTACTACAAAGAGGGACTGTCTAAAGCATCTCTCTTTCAATTCAATTCAAGAGGCTTTATTGGCATGGGAGACATATGTTTACATTGCAAAGCAAGTGAAATGGATAAACAAAAGTGAAATAAACAATAAAAAAGTGAACCGTACATATTATACTCACAAGTTTTAAAATGTCATATTATGTCTATATACATTGTTGTAACGATGTGCATTTAGTTAAAGTGAAAATAAATAAACATAAATATGGGTTGTATTTACAATGGGGTTTGTTCTTCACTGGTTGCCCTTTTCTTGTGGCAACAGGTCACAAACTTTGCTGCTGTGATGGCACACTGTGGTATTTCACCCAGTAGATATGGGAGTTTATCAAATGGGTTGTATTTCAAAATCTTTGTGGGTCTGTGTAACCTGAGGGAAATATGTGTCTCTAATATGATCATACATTTGGCAGGAGCTTAGGAAGTGCAGCTGTGGGCAGTGTGAACATAGCCTGTCTTCTCTTGAGAGGCTATGCTCACTGAGTCTGTACATAGTCAAAGCTTTCCTTAATTTTGGGTCAGTCACTGTTGTCAGGTATTCTGCCACTGTGTACTCTCTGTTTGGGGCCAAATAGCATTCTAGTTTGCTCAGTTTTTTGTTAATTATTTTCAATGCATCAAGTAATTATCTTTTTGTTTTCTCATGATTTGGTTGGGTCTAATTGTGGACCAGCTTGCTTAAGGGACTCTTCTCCAGGTTCATCTCTCTGTAGGTGATGGCTTTGTTATGGAAGGTTTGGGAATCGCTTCCTTTTAGGTGGTTGTAGAATTTAACAGTTCTTTAATGGATTTTGATAATTAGTGGGTATCGGCCTAATTATGCTCTGCATGAAGGGCCTTCTTGCCTTGTCTCTCAGATCGTTCACAGCTTTGTGGAAGTTACCTGTGGCGCTGATGTTTAGGCCGAGGTATGTATAGTTTTTTGTGTGTTCTAGGGCAACGGTGTCTAGATGGAATTTGTATTTGTGGTCCTGGCAACTGGACCTTTTTTGGAACACCATAATTTTTGTCTTACTGAGATTTACTGTCAGGGTCCAGGTTTGACAGAATATGTGCAGAAGATCTAGGTGCTGCTGTAGGCCCTCCTTAGTTGCGGACAGAAGCACCATATCATCAGCAAACGGTTCTAGTGCCCTCGCCAATTCGTTGATATATATGTTTAAGAGGGTGGGGCCTAAGCTGCATCCCTGTCTCACCCCACGGTCCTGTGGAAAGAAATGTGTGTTTTTTGCACACTTGTTCGTTGTGTACATGGATTTTATAATGTTATATGTTTTTCCCACAACACCGTTTTCCATCAATTTGTATAGCAGACTCAAATTGAGTTGAAAGCTTTTTTGAAGTCAACAAAGCATGAGAAGACTTTGCCTTTGTTTTGTTTTGTTTTGTTTGTCAATTAGGGTGTGCAGCATGAATACGTGGTCTGTCGTACGGTAATTAGGTAAAAAGCCAATTTGACTTTTGCTCAGTACATTGTTTTCACTGAGGAAATGTTAAAGTCTGCTGTTAATGACAATTAATGAAATTGCAGAGGATTTTCCCAAGGTTGCTGTTGGGGTAAAATTTGTCTCCACTTTTGTGGATTGGGGTTATCAGTCCTTGGTTCCAAATATTGGGGAATATGCCAGAGCTGAGGATGATGCTAAAGAGTTTAAGTATAGCCAATTGGAATTTGTGGTCTGTATATTTTATTTTATATGTTTTTGCTGTTTGTTCTTTGTTATAGGGCCAAAATGATTGGAGAAGGGATTTATCCACACTTCTCAGTTTTGGATAGATAACTCTTCGTGTTGTTGTTTGTTCTCTCTCTCTCTCTCTCTCTCTCTCTCTCTCTCTCTCTCTCTCTCTCTCTCTGTGTGTCTCTCTCTCTCTCTCTCTGTGTCTCTCTCTCTCTCTCTCTCTCTCTCTCTCTCTCTGTCTCTCTCTCTCTCTCTCTCTCTCTCTCTCTCTCTCTCTCTCTCTCTCTCTCTCTGTCTCTCTCTCTCTCTGTCTCTCTCTGTGTCTCTCTCTCTCTCTCTCTCTCTCTCTCTCTCTCTCTCTCTCTCTCTCTCTCCCTCTCTCTGTGTCTCTCTCTCTCTCTCTCTCTACTATACTGTACTGTAGCTGGTTTCAGACGTCCTGTGGTTCTGTTTGGACCTATAGCTGATGCAGCCAACGACAAACTTGCTAACGAGCTGCCTGACCTGTTCGTCATCGCCAGTGAGGACCTCACACAGTGTGTGTGTGTGTGTGTGTGTGTTTTCGCAAGGATAGTAAAAACAAGTACAATTCGGACAAGCGGGGACTCTTATTTTAGGCTTAGGGGTTAGGGTTAGAATTAGGGTTAGGGGTTAGGGTTAGGAGTTTGGCTTAGGTTTAGGGTTAGAGTTAGGGCTCAGACACACCAATAGCATTTGCTGGCTGAGACTACTTAGCACCTCTGAAAATAATTTTCAAAACCGAGTGCGCACCAAATTTACATTTAGAATCGCATGAAAAATGCTGGCAGTCAGACGTCTACAGCAGGTGATCCCTAAAACACTTTGCGATGAACGATCGGCAGACGAATGCTAGATCCATTTTCGGTGCGATGTGTGCGAGCCTTTAGGGATTCCGGGGTTCAGGTTAGGGTTAGGGAAAATTAGATTTTTAATGGGAATTACGTTTTTGGTCCCTACGACAATAGTAAAACAAACGTGTGTGTGGATGCGTGCGTTTTGTGTCTGTCTCTGTGTGTGTGTGTGTGTGTGTGTGTGTGTCAGTTTGTCTGTCTGATTTTGAGTCACACTAGTCATTTATTAAATGAGTAACACCGTGTCTGTCTCTCTCTCCGTCTCTGTCCACCGTCAGAAACGGAGCCTAAAGATGCCGGTTCAGAGAAATCCTCAGGAGTAGTGAGACTCAACACCATCCGCCAGATCATTGAGCAGGTTTGGGTTCTCTCTCTCTCTCTCTCTCTCTCTCTCTCTCTCTCTCTCTCTCTTTGTGTCTCTTTCTCTCTGTCTCTCTATCTCTCTCGCTCGCACTGTCTCTGTCTTTCTCTATCTCACTCGCACTGTCTCGCTCTTTGTCTCACTCTCTGTCTCTGTCTCTCTCTCTCTGTGTGTCTTTCTCTATCTCTTTCTCTCCATTTCTGTCACTCATTGTCCTCCACCATGTCCCCTGTAGGACAAGCATGCCCTGCTGGATGTGACTCCCAAGGCAGTAGACACACTGAACTACACCCAGTGGTACCCCATCGTCATCTTCTTCAACCCAGACAGTAAACCAGGGGTCAAGGCCATGAGGCAGAGGGTGATACCTGGATCCAACCGCTCGGCACGCAAACTATACGAACAAGCTGTCAAATTGAGGAAGACCTGCTCTCACCTCTTCACTGGTTAGACACACACACAGATACACTCACACACAGAGATACACTAGGTACAGACACACACACACTCACACAGACACTCACACAGACACTCACACACACAGATACACACACATTGTATGTCATTGTACTTACACATTGCACTCTCCTTGTAGGGAAGTACACACACCCACACTATTGACTGTTAGCTCCCTCCTTCAGGACATACTGTGATTCATCTAGTTGGCCAGTGATTCATGTTCATATCTCTCTCTGTAGATGACTTTCTGACACACACATACACACACACACACACACACACACACACAGGACTCACTGTGGATGACAGTTGAACAAATATAGAACAGAAGATAAAGTTATTTTCCTGCATGAGGGATAATCTGTTGTACCATTACACCCCCTCCCTCTCTCCTCCCTCTCTCTCTCTCTCTCTCTCTCTCTCTCTCTCTCTCTCTCTCTCTCTCTCTCTCCCTCTCTCCCCTCTCCTCTCTCTCTCTCCTCTCTCCTCTCTCCTCTCTCCTCTCTCCTCCCTCTCTCCCTCTCTCCTCCCTCTCTCCCTCTCTCCCCCTCTCCCCTCTCCTCTCTCCCTCTCTTCTCTCTCCTCTCTCCTCTCTCCTCTCTCCCTCTCTCCTCTCTCCTCTCTCCTCTCTCCTCTCCCCCTCTCCCCTCAACCTCTCTATGTTATCTTCTCATCCGTCCTGCTATTATCTCTCTTTCTCCCTCTATCCTCTTTATCTCCTCTTCCTCTATCTCCCTGGTTTCTTTTGCTCAATGTGTCTCTCCTTCATCCCTCCCTCCCCACCCCCTCTCCTCTGATCCCCCCGTCCTCTCCCTACAGCTACTATTGAGGTGAACTCGGCCAACGATGCTTGGTACGGCAGTGTCAAGGACTCTATCAGAGAGCAGCAGACTCAGGCTGTCTGGGTGTCTGAGGGGAAGGTAAACACACTCACCATGGACCCATAACTACATACTATACCAGGGGTGGGCAATTCCAGTCCTCGAGGGCCTGATTGGTGTCACAGTTTTGCCCCAGCCCCAGCTAACATACCTGACTCTAATAATTACCTAATCATGATCTTCAGTTTAGAATGCAATTTGATTAATCAGCTGTGTTTGCCAAGGATGGAGAAAAAGTGTGACACCAATCAGGCCCTCGAGGACTGGAGTTGCCCACCCCTGTACGATACTGCACTATACTGTACTATACTGTACTATACTGTACTATACTGTACTATACTGTACTATACTGTACTGCAGTGGTTCCCAACCGGTGTGTCCTCTGGAATGCACATGGAATTTTGACTGGGGGCACCTGTGGCAGTCAAATAATACATTGAATGTCACATGGTTCCATCTGTGTGGGTGTATCAAATCCAGTGTTCTCAGGCTGTTATTACATGAGTATCATTTGAGGGGCGCGCATCAAAAGCAAAGTGTATTGTATCATTTTACTTAGTCTGTGAAAACCATTAGCACAGGCCAGTCTGATTAGGCTTAGCCAGAGGCATTTATTTCTTAATAGTACAACTCTGGGGATTAGCTATACCACAGCCTCTGGTACAGTATGACTCTGGGGATTAACTATACCACAGCCTCTGGTACAGTATGACTCTGGGGATTAACTATACCACAGCCTCTGGTACAGTACAACTCTGGGGATTAGCTATACCACAGCCTCTGGTACAGTATGACTCTGGGGATTAACTATACCACAGCCTCTGGTACAGTATGACTCTGGGGATTAACTATACCACAGCCTCTGGTACAGTATGACTCTGGGGATTAACTATACCACAGCCTCTGGTACAGTATGACTCTGGGGATTAACTATACCACAGCCTCTGGTACAGTATGACTCTGGGGATTAACTATTCCACAGCCTCTGGTACAGTATGACTCTGGGGATTAACTATACCACAGCCTCTGGTACAGTATGACTCTGGGGATTAACTATACCACAGCCTCTGGTACAGTATGACTCTGGGGATTAACTATACCACAGCCTCTGGTACAGTATGACTCTGGGGACCACAACGTCTGCCATTCAAAACTAAAGACCTATCTTACCAGAGCTATACTCTACTAAACTTTACACTATAGTCTACTATAATATACTAAACTATACATTATAGTATACTATACTATTCTGAACTATACACTATAGTCTACTAAACTTTACACTATAGTCTACTATAATATACTAAACTATACATTATAGTATACTATACTATTCTGAACTATACACTATAGTCTACTAAACTATACACTATAGTATACTATACTATTCTGAACTATACACTATAGTCTACTAAACTTTACACTATAGTCTACTATAATATACTAAACTATACACTATAGTCTACTATAATATACACTATAGTCTACTAAACTTTACACTATAGTCTACTATAATATACTAAACTATACACTATAGTCTACTATAATATACTAAACTTTACACTATAGTCTACTATAATATACTAAACTATACACTATAGTCTACTAAACTATACACTATAGTCTACTAAATTATACACTATAGTCTACTGTACTAAACTATACACTTTAGTCTACTATACGCTATAGTCTACTATACTATGCTAAACTATACACTATAGTCTACTATACTCTACTGTACTAAGCTATACACTATAACATACTCTACTAAAGTATACACCATAATCTACTACACTATACACTATAGTCTACTATACTCTACTGTACTAAACTATACACTATAGTCTACTATACTGTGCTAAACTATACACTATAGTCTACTATACTCTGCTGTACTAAACTATACACTATAATCTACTCTACTCTACTAAACTATACATATACTATACTATACTAAACTATACACTATAGTCTACTATACTCTACTCTACTAAACTATACACTATAGTCTACTATTCTCTACTGTACTAAACTATACACTATAATCTACAATACTATACTAAACTATACACTATACTCTACTGTACTAAACTATACACTATAGTATACTGTCCTCTACTGTACTAAACTATACACTATAATCTACTAAACTATACACTATAGTCTACTATTCTCTACTGTACTAAACTATACACTATAATCTACAATACTATACTAAACTATACACTTTAGTCTACTATACTATACTGTGCTAAACTATACACTATAGTCTACTATACTATACACTATAGTCTACTGTCCTCTACTGTACTAAACTATACACTATAGTATACTATTCTCTGCTGTACTAAACTATACACTATAATCTACAATACTATACTAAACTATACACTATAGTCTACTATACTATACACTATAGTCTACTGTCCTCTACTGTACTAAACTATACACTATAATCTACTATACTATACACTATAGTCTACTATACTCTACTGTACTAAACTATACACTATAGTCTACTATACTCTACTGTACTAAACTATACACTATAGTCTACTATTCTCTACTGTACTAAACTATACACTATAATCTACTATACTATGCTAAACTATACACTTTAGTCTACTATACTCTACTGTACTAAGCTATACACTATAACATACTCTACTAAAGTATACACCATAATCTACTACACTATACACTATAGTCTACTATACTCTACTGTACTAAACTGTCCACTATAAACTTCTCTACTCTACTAAAGTATACACCATAATCTACTATACTCTACTGAACTATACACTATAGTCTACTATATTCTACTAAACTATACACTATAATATACTCTACTAAAGTATACACCATAATCTACTCTACTATACACTATAGTCTACTATACTCTACTGTACTAAACTATACACTATAATCTACTCTACTAAAGTATACACCATAATCTACTATACTCTACTGAACTATACACTATAGTCTACTATATTCTACTAAACTATACACTATAATATACTCTACTAAAGTATACACCATAATCTACTCTACTATACACTATAGTCTACTATACTCTACTGTACTAAACTATACACTATAGTCTACTATACTATGCTAAACTATACACTTTAGTCTACTATACTCTACTGTACTAAGCTATACACTATAACATACTCTACTAAAGTATACACCATAATCTACTACACTATACACTATAGTCTACTATACTCTACTGTACTAAACTGTCCACTATAAACTTCTCTACTCTACTAAAGTATACACCATAATCTACTATACTCTACTGAACTATACACTATAGTCTACTATATTCTACTAAACTATACACTATAATATACTCTACTAAAGTATACACCATAATCTACTCTACTATACACTATAGTCTACTATCCTCTACTGTACTAAACTATACACTATAGTATACTGTACTATACTCTACTAAACTATACACTATAGTCTACTATATTCTACTAAACTATACACTATAACATACTCTACTAAAGTATACACCATAATCTACTCTACTATACACTATAGTCTACTATACTCTACTGTACTAAACTATACACTATAATCTACTCTACTAAAGTATACACCATAATCTACTATACTCTACTGAACTATACACTATAGTCTACTATATTCTACTAAACTATACACTATAATATACTCTACTATACACTATAGTCTACTATACTCTACTGTACTAAACTATACACTATAATCTACTCTACTAAAGTATACACCATAATCTACTATACTGTACTAAACTATACACTATAGTCTACTATACTGTGCTAAACTATACACTATAGTCTACTATACTCTGCTGTACTAAACCATACACTATAATCTACTCTACTCTACTAAACTATACATATACTATACTATACTAAACTATACACTATAGTCTACTATACTCTACTCTACTAAACTATACACTATAGTCTACTATTCTCTACTGTACTAAACTATACACTATAATCTACAATACTATACTAAACTATACACTATACTCTACTGTACTAAACTATACACTATAGTATACTGTCCTCTACTGTACTAAACTATACACTATAATCTACTAAACTATACACTATAGTCTACTATTCTCTACTGTACTAAACTATACACTATAATCTACAATACTATACTAAACTATACACTTTAGTCTACTATACTATACTGTGCTAAACTATACACTATAGTCTACTATACTATACACTATAGTCTACTGTCCTCTACTGTACTAAACTATACACTATAGTATACTATTCTCTGCTGTACTAAACTATACACTATAATCTACAATACTATACTAAACTATACACTATAGTCTACTATACTATACACTATAGTCTACTGTCCTCTACTGTACTAAACTATACACTATAATCTACTATACTATACACTATAGTCTACTATACTCTACTGTACTAAACTATACACTATAGTCTACTATACTCTACTGTACTAAACTATACACTATAGTCTACTATTCTCTACTGTACTAAACTATACACTATAATCTACTATACTATGCTAAACTATACACTTTAGTCTACTATACTCTACTGTACTAAGCTATACACTATAACATACTCTACTAAAGTATACACCATAATCTACTACACTATACACTATAGTCTACTATACTCTACTGTACTAAACTGTCCACTATAAACTTCTCTACTCTACTAAAGTATACACCATAATCTACTATACTCTACTGAACTATACACTATAGTCTACTATATTCTACTAAACTATACACTATAATATACTCTACTAAAGTATACACCATAATCTACTCTACTATACACTATAGTCTACTATACTCTACTGTACTAAACTATACACTATAATCTACTCTACTAAAGTATACACCATAATCTACTATACTCTACTGAACTATACACTATAGTCTACTATATTCTACTAAACTATACACTATAATATACTCTACTAAAGTATACACCATAATCTACTCTACTATACACTATAGTCTACTATACTCTACTGTACTAAACTATACACTATAGTCTACTATACTATGCTAAACTATACACTTTAGTCTACTATACTCTACTGTACTAAGCTATACACTATAACATACTCTACTAAAGTATACACCATAATCTACTACACTATACACTATAGTCTACTATACTCTACTGTACTAAACTGTCCACTATAAACTTCTCTACTCTACTAAAGTATACACCATAATCTACTATACTCTACTGAACTATACACTATAGTCTACTATATTCTACTAAACTATACACTATAATATACTCTACTAAAGTATACACCATAATCTACTCTACTATACACTATAGTCTACTATCCTCTACTGTACTAAACTATACACTATAGTATACTGTACTATACTCTACTAAACTATACACTATAGTCTACTATATTCTACTAAACTATACACTATAACATACTCTACTAAAGTATACACCATAATCTACTCTACTATACACTATAGTCTACTATACTCTACTGTACTAAACTATACACTATAAACTTCTCTACTCTACTAAAGTATACACCATAATCTACTATACTCTACTGAACTATACACTATAGTCTACTATATTCTACTAAACTATACACTATAATATACTCTACTAAAGTATACACCATAATCTACTCTACTATACACTATAGTCTACTATACTCTACTGTACTAAACTATACACTATAATCTACTCTACTAAAGTATACACCATAATCTACTATACTCTACTGAACTATACACTATAGTCTACTATATTCTACTAAACTATACACTATAATATACTCTACTAAAGTATACACCATAATCTACTCTACTATACACTATAGTCTACTATCCTCTACTGTACTAAACTATACACTATAGTATACTGTACTATACTCTACTAAACTGTACACTATAGTCTACTGTACTCAACTAAACTATACACTATAGTCTACTATCCTCTACTGTACTAAACTATACACTATAGTCTACTATCCTCTACTGTACTAAACTATACGCTATAGTCTACTATCCTCTACTGTACTAAACTATACGCTATTGTCTACTATACTATGCCAAACTACACTCTAGTCTACTGTACTCTACTAAACTGTACACTATAGTCTACTGTACTTTACTGAACTATACACTATAGTCTACTATACTCTACTGTGCTAAACTATACACTATACTCTACTATACTATACTAAACTATACACTATACTCTACTATACTCTACTGTGCTAAACTATACACTATACTCTACTATACTATACTGTGCTAAACTATACACTATAGTCTACTATACTATACCAAACTATACACTATAGTCTACTATACTATACTGTGCTAAACTATACACTATAGTCTACTATACTATACTAAACTATACACTATAGTCTACTATACTATACTGTGCTAAGCTGTACACTATAGTCTACTATACTATACTGTGCTAAACTATACACTATAGTCTACTATACTATACCAAACTATACACTATAGTCTACTATACTCTACTGTGCTAAACTATACACTATAGTCTACTATACTCTACTAAACTATACACTATAGTCTACTGTACTATACTAAACTATACACTTTAGTCTACTATACGCTATAGTCTACTATACTATACTAAACTATACACTATAGTCTACTATACTCTACTGTGCTAAACTATACACTATAGTCTACTATACTATACTAAACTATACACTATAGTATACTATACTATACTGTGCTAAGCTGTACACTATAGTATACTATACTATACTGTGCTAAACTATACACTATAGTCTACTATACTATACTGTGCTAAGCTGTACACTATAGTCTACTATACTATACTGTGCTAAACTATACACTATAGTCTACTATACTATACTAAACTATACACTATAGTCTACTGTACTTTACTCTACTAAACTATACACTATACTCTACTAAACTATACGCTATTGTCTACTATACTTTACTCTACTAAACTATACGCTATAGTCTACTATACTCTACTCCTATCCTCTTCTATACACCACTATTATCCACATTATCAATCATGTTCAATAGAATAGTCTTACTGAATACTTCAATGCTCTACGATTTCTATAAACATTTGTGTACTTGTCCATCTTAACTCTTTCACTTAATACTATACCTCAGCCTTTTCTATCCCCTTTAACATAGTGATACATTCATTTTCTATCCCCTTTAAAATAGTGATACATTCATTTTCTATCCCCTTTAAAATAGTGATAAATTCCTTTTCTATCCCGTCAGATAGTAATAACTTCCTTTTCTATCCCCTTTAAAATAGTGATAAATTCCTTTTCTATCCCGTCAGATAGTAATAACTTCCTTTTCTATCCCCTTTAAAATAGTGATAACTTCCTTTTCTATCCCCTGTCAGGTAGTCATAAGTTGTTCCCTCTATATTTCCTGTGTTGTCCTGTGTTGTGAGCATACTCTCTGTGAATCCTTCTGGTGCTCTACAGCTCGGTTCTTCTTTCTTTCTTTGTGTTTTCTTTGTGTTTCTGCTTCCTGTCTGTACACCAAGATCCATCATGTGTCTCTTTTAGCTGGACGGCACGGGGACGGACCTTGATCTCCACGACGACCGCATGTCCTACCTGTCAGCCATGTCGGCCGACTACCTGAGCATGGACAGCCGACTGGCCAGCGACTACGATGACACAGCGGACGAGGGCGGGGCTTACACGGATAACGAGCTGGACAATGAACCGGCCGATCAACTGCCGGTGTCGGCTATCAGCCGCTCCTCTGAGCCCGTGCTGGCAGAGGAGGTTAGAGACACACGGCGACACACACACACACTCAGATGCAAACCACTTCAGAGAAGATTGTGATGTCCTAACTTCACAGCCGCTAGTCTGAGAGCTGTAAGAATCTCTTCTGCCCTCTACAGTTGAAACACGTCATTACACCTATGAAATCTGTCTCAAGTCCAGTCTATGCCTATGTGACCCGAATCAATACCATCTGGTTAGCATTTATTTGGGCTGTTTCAGGAACCCAATGTGTCCAATTTAATTTAGCAAAACATTTGTTTATTAAATATAGGCTAGTCAGCACTATGATAATAGTGGACCCAAAGGCCTCTGGCCAGGTTTTCTCTAGTACAGTACTTTAGTAGTTAGAAACAAACTGGAAACACTGGCAGAGTTTACTTATTAAAGGTATGATTTTGTATGGCTGTTCAAGAATCTTAAAATATTTGTGTGTGTGTGTGGTCAGATACTGCGCAGGTGCAGTCCAGATATCCGTGGTGGCGTCAGGAGGGTGTGCAGCAGGGAGGTGCCTGACCCCCCCAAGGTGAGACACGTACACACAGTACACACACACAGTACACACACAGTACACACACACACAGTACACACAGTACACACACAGTACACACACACAGTACACACACACAGTTCACACACACAGTACACACACACAGTACACACACAGTACACACACACAGTACACACACAGTACACACACACAGTACACACACACACAGTACACACACAGTACACACACACACTACACACACAGTACACACACACACACAGTACACACACACACACACACAGTACACACACAGTACACACACACACACACAGTACACACACAGTACACACAGTACACACACAGTACACAGACAGTACACACACACAGTACACACACACTACACACAGTACACACACACTACACACACACACAGTACGCACACAGTACACACACACACACCGTACACACACAGTACACACAGTACACACACACACACGCTTGACTCTGTACTGAACTCTCATAAATTATTTGTGGAACTATCATTACATATTTCATGCCTCTCTCTCCACTCATGTGTTCCATGTCATTGGTCAGTCAGGCCAGTCTGTGTTTAGCCACATTGCACTTGTACCATTTTTGTCAACTTACTGACACCCCGCTTAGCTCTTGAACTCAACGAGAAGGAGCAAACTCCCCTTCCCTCTGAAGAATGATCTGATCTGGAGAAATCACGCCCGCCGTGGCTCGGATTCCTCCAACGGCAGCTTCAACGCTGGTACCTAATTTAGCATAAAGTGACTCCCAGAACTCCCTGTGGTGATAGAACTGAAAGGGCCTACGACCTCAGAGGCTGAAACCTCACAGTCCGTTGAGCAGATCTTCTAGATTACTCTACCTGTGTTCTGAACTCTTGGGCATGTTGTAGAGAAATAGATGTCTGTGGTTTAGTCGGTGTCGTCTTTTTCAAAATGTCGTATTCACCATTGCTCTGAGACTATACCCAGAGGCTTCTTTCCTGTTTTAAATTAACAGTGACTTAGTGAGGGTGGAAGCCTAAAGGAAGGATCATTTCTTCAAGCCATCACTTAAATGTTTCTAGTCAGAAATCTAGTATTCACCTACACAAAGGTTTGAGTTGTGCGTATGTGACTGACCCTGTCTGGTCCCCATAGAAATAGAATGATTTAACTGAATCAAATCAAAAATGATTTGATTCATTCTAATTCTATGCTGGACCCCCTCCCCTCTCTCCACCTCTCCCTTCCTTTCCCCTCAAGGTGAAGCTGGTGTTCAGGAACGAGGTAGTCCATCCCAGGGGGGTGGTAGGGGCGTCTGACCCCCAGCCGTGGCTACGACTCCCACTCCTCTAGCCCTGCCAGCAACGACCCCCTCTCCCACGCTCCCTCAACTCCTTCGGCAAGGCCAAGCCCCTGGCACTGCAGCCCCCCGTAGCCCTCAAACCCTTCTATAATACCCAGGACACCACCAGCAGCACAGCCCCAGTCACAGTGGCCCCTATGGGCCCGGAGGAACCAGAGGAGAACCCTGAGGACCCCAGCCTCAAGTCATTCCTGGGGAAGGTCAAGGCCTTTGAGAAGATGGACCACTTTGCACGAGCTCAGAGGATGCTGGAGCTGCAGGAGGCGCAGAACGCCAGGGTGAGGGAGAGGGGACACAGTGAGGGGGTTGGTGGGTGGGTGTGTTTGCTAGTCTATGTGTTGCCATCACAGCATCATATTTCATATCTCTCTGTCTCCTCCCACCAGTTGGAGATAGCTCAGAAGCACCCAGACATCTATGCTGTCCCCCTGAAGACCCAGAAACTGGACCACAGCCGGCCTCAGCCTATAGGGTAGGAGCACAACATGGGAGTGTTTTTAGCCTGTGAGTGTTGTGATGGGTTACTGCTGTCTACCTACTGTTGTTACTCTATATTCATCTACATGTGTGGATTTTTACTGAATTCTATTGTGAGTGTATTTGGAAGTTGAACACCTTCAGCTGTATATTAACCTGTCCTGTGTGTGTGTCTGTGTGCCTGTCTGTGGGTTCAGTTCCAGCTCGCATCCTGAGCCCCAGACCCCTCCCTCCAAGCTACCGTACTCTGAGAGCCGTGGGTTCTACCTCAGCGATGAGGAGGAAGAGTACCGAAGCCAGCTGGCCGAACACACCAAGAGAGGCTACTACCAGGTCAACAATCAGAAATACCAGGACACTGAACTGTAGACTACCCCACTACAACCAGAAATACCAGGACACTGAACTGTAGACTACCCCACTACAACCAGAAATACCAGGACACTGAACTGGAGACTACACCACTACAACCAGAAATACCAGGACACTGAACTGTAGACTACCCCACTACAATCAGAAATACCAGGACACTGAACTGTAGACTACACCCCTACAACCAGAAATACCAGGACACTGAACTGGAGACTACACCACTACAACCAGAAATACCAGGACACTGAACTGTAGACTACAACCAGAAATACCAGGACACTGAACTGTAGACTACCCCACTACAACCAGAAATACCAGGACACTGAACTGTAGACTACACCACTACAACCAGAAATACCAGGACACTGAACTGTAGACTACCCCACTACAATCAGAAATACCAGGACACTGAACTGTAGACTACACCCCTACAACCAGAAATACCAGGACACTGAACTGGAGACTACACAACTACAACCAGAAATACCAGGACACTGAACTGTAGACTACAACCAGAAATACCAGGACACTGAACTGTAGACTACACCCCTACAACCAGAAATACCAGGACACTTAACTGGAGACTACACAACTACAACCAGAAATACCAGGACACTGAACTGTAGACTACAACCAGAAATATCAGGACACTGAACTGTAGACTACACCATCAACCAGAAATACCAGGACACTGAACTGTAGACTACACCCCTACAACCAGAAATACCAGGACACTGAACTGGAGACTACACAACTACAACCAGAAATACCAGGACACTGAACTGTAGACTACAACCAGAAATATCAGGACACTGAACTGTAGACTACACCATCAACCAGAAATACCAGGACACTGAATTGTAGACTACACCCCTACAACCAGAAATACCAGGACACAGAACTGGAGACTACACCACTACAACCAGAAATACCAGGACACTGAACTGTAGACTGCACCACTACAACCAGAAATTCCAGGACACTGAACTGTAGACTACACCATCAACCAGAACTACCAGGACACTGAACTGTAGACTTCACCCCTACAACCAGAAATACCAGGACACTGAACTGGAGACTACACAACTACAACCAGAAATACCAGGACACTGAACTGTAGACTACAACCAGAAATATCAGGACACTGAACTGTAGACTACACCATCAACCAGAAATACCAGGACACTGAATTGTAGACTACACCCCTACAACCAGAAATACCAGGACACAGAACTGGAGACTACACCACTACAACCAGAAATACCAGGACACTGAACTGTAGACTGCACCACTACAACCAGAAATTCCAGGACACTGAACTGTAAACTACACCATCAACCAGAACTACCAGGAAACTAAACTGTAGACTACACCCCTACAACCAGAAATTCCAGGACACTGAACTGTAGACTACACCCCTACAACCAGAAATACCAGGAAACTGAACTGCAGACTACACCCCTACAACCAGAAATACCAGGACACTTAACTGTAGACTACACCCCTACAACCAGAAATACTGTAGACTACACCACCAACCAGAAATACCAGGACACTGAACTGTAGACTACACCACTACAATCAGAAATACCAGGTCACTGAACTGTAGACTACACCCCTACAACCAGAAATACCAGGACACTGAACTGGAGACTACACCACTACAATCAGAAATACCAGGAATCTAAACTGTAGACTACACCCCTACAACCAGAAATACCAGGACACTGAACTGGAGACTACACCACTACAATCAGAAATACCAGGAATCTAAACTGTAGACTACACCACCAAGCAGAAATATTTTACCCCCTTTTTCTCCCCAATTTTGATCTTGTCTCATCACTGCAACTCCCTAACGAGCTCTGGAGGCAAAGATCGAGTCATTCGTCCTCCGAATCATGACCCGCCAAATAGCACTTCTTAACACCCACTCGCTTAACCCGGAAGCCAGCCGCACCAATGTGTCGGAGGAAACACCGTTCACCTGACGACCAAGGTCAGCCTGGAGGCCCCCGGCCCGCCACAAGGAATCGCTACAGCCCCCACGACCAAACCCTCCCTTAACCCGGACGACGCTGGGCCAGTTGTGCGCCGCCCTATGAGACTCCCGATCACGGCCAGTTGTGATACAGCCCGGGATCGAACCCAGGTCTGTAGTTACGCCTCTAGCACTGCGATGCAGTGCCTTAGATCACTGCACCTCTCGGGAGGCCAGAGTGTAGCACTATTATGCATCCTACCACCCTACCACACTTCCCTATACAAATCCTAGGACACTAAACTGTAGTGCCCCTCCTTTCCTGGACCCCGACCACCTCTTACCACCCTATAGTTCTAACACACCAGGCTGGTTGACAGAGACAGACACACACACACTGCTGAGCCCTGCTCTGATCCATCTAGCTCAGCTCAGCGTACACACACACACACAAACACACTTACCATTCCACTGGGGCTGCGCTCCGCTTGCCTGACCCTGCACCGATCCGCTGCTGACTTGGAAGCCGTCCCACTTTTAAGTTTTTCTTAAAAACGCTTTTTTTGCTTCAAAGAAGTAAATGGATCTGTCCTCACAGTCTTTATTATTATTATTATTATTGTTATTAATCCTATTTCTTTCTATTTGCTTGTTTGATTGAGTTGTTTCAGACTGTTATATTTTGTTACACTGTTCTGTGCTGTTATTAGGGTTGTGACATGTTTAATCACGAGCCATGTTATTTCTTGCCTATGCAACTCCTTCAGTTTGTACCGCAGAGCAACTCGAACCTCTTGCCACGAGTCCCTCTCCTCACTCTGCCAGAACCTTAAACCTTAACAAGTGTTCCAACCTGTGGCTTTTTCTCCTCCTCACTCCTTTCTCTTTGTACTATATCCAATATAACCAGCTGCCTCCAAACTATTTTAAAAGGTCACCAACTGTATGTTCTTATGTCTAGTGTTTATACTCCTATCTTGGCATTCCTTCCTATATGATCATGCGTGTGTGTATACATACAGTATATATTCTCTCTCTCTTTCTCTCTCTCTCTCTCTCTCTCTGTGTATATATATATATATAATATATATATATATTGAGAGAGAGAGAGAGAGAGAGAGAGAGAGAGAGAGAGAGAGAGAGAGAGAGAGAGAGAGAGAGAGAGAGAGAGAGAGAGAGAGAGGTAATATATAATACACTGGAATTTGTTTTACGATTTTTGAAGTGCCTTTTACTTTCTGATTAACATGAGGTTTGGGGACGTCGGTGCGTGGCGCCCCAGTCCAAGCCCATGTCCTTGTCCCTGTCCCCTGGAACCCACTACTCAGCTCCTCTCAAGCTTTTATGGAAAACAGGGCACAAGAGACACCAAAACCTTAATTCTGTCCCTACTGTACTGGCTGTCCATCCGTCCCTCTGTCCCTTCCTCCACAGCGACTCCCTCTGTGACCAGTCCTGCCCTGTATGTCTCCCAGAGATATGGCCAAGATGGGGACAACATTCAATCACAACCGCTTTCCGGGTTTCCTGGTTAAGATGACGATAACATTCCTCAAGCATGTTTGGACATTGACATAATGTTCACTGTGTCTTTCACAAGAGTAAGGTGCTATTTGTCTTACCCGAAGAAACCTGAAGCACGGTTTTGATTGAATAGCACCCCAGATCAGGGTGGTTCATGGTGGAGGAGTGAGGTTGGCAATGTGTGATTGGTTGAAATGTGTCAGTCATTTCTGTGTTGGAGTCTGTTCTGTCCTTTATGGTCTCAGCTCCACTGTCCAGGTGTTTCTACTTGTTATTACTTGCTTGATTGTATCTCAGTTCGGAGAGAGAGAGAGCGCCTTTCACCTTACAACACCAAATAAAATTAACAGTCTTTCACTGACCAAGTGGAGAATGTCTTGTTTTTTTTAACTAAACATTTGAAGGCTCTATTGATTGAAGCACTAAGGGCTTTTAAAGCTTGGAATCAAAAATGTTCTCATCCACTTCCCCATTCATCATCCTATCAAATCCAAGAATAAACCAGTTTGAATACCTTTCAAGGTTAATTTTAATTCATATGTTTTGTTCCAGCTGATGCTTTGTCTGATAAACGTTTAGAATGTAGCTGCCGTCACATCAAAGTCTGATTTTTTAAAACACTGTGACAGGTCATGCCGACCCAAAACGTCCTATGCTAGCTCTGACATTTTCCTTTTCAACACCGTCCAGCAACTACAGTGGATATGCATAACCTGGCCAGTACAATCCAGCTCTGCTCGGCTGGCTCAGTCGTGTTAAAAGGGTACGTGTGTGTTATACTGTAGCTTCCCAGACAATCTCTTTGTATTTGACTGGTTGTGAGGTTGGTGTTTATTTTGTTGTACACTTAGTTACTCATTGTGCTCTGGCTAGCTGCAAATCATCTACTCCTGCTAACATAACCTACTTTATGGGAAACAGGCCTATTGTAGAACTACTGACCACCAGAGTATTCTAAGTACTGACCTAGGATCATTTTTGTCTTGAAATTAATAATGAATAAGATTACATGGGCCTGTATTCACAAAACATCTCAGAATAAGAGTACTGATCTAGGATCAGTTTAGCCTTTTAGATCATAATGAAAAATATATTATATGGACAGAACCTAGATGGTAGCCTAGTAGTTAGAGCGTTTGGCCAGTATCCCCGAGCTGGATCGAATCCCCTGAGCTGACAAGGTAAACATCGGTCGTTCTGCCCCTGAACAAGGCAGTTAACTCACTGTTCCCAGGGCGCCAAGGACTTGGATGTCGATTATGGCAGCCCCCCGTACCTCTTCGATTCAGAGGGGTTCGGTTAAATGCGGAAGACACATTTCATTTGAATGCTTTCAGTTGTATAACTGACTAGGTATCCCCCTTTCCTTTCAGTTGTATAACTGACTAGGTATCCCCCTTTCCTTTCAGTTGTATAACTGACTAGGTATCCCCCTTTCCTTTCAGTTATATAACTGACTAGGTATCCCCTTCCCTTTCAGTTGTATAACTGACTAGGTATCCCCTTTCCTTTCAGTTGTATAACTGACTAGGTATCCCCTTTCCTTTCAGTTGTATAACTGACTAGGTATCCCCCTTCCCTTTCAGTTATATAACTGACTAGGTATCCCCCTTTCCTTTCAGTTGTATAACTGACTAGGTATCCCCCTTTCCTTTCAGTTATATAACTGACTAGGTATCCCCTTTCCTTTCAGTTATATAACTGACTAGGTATCCCCCTTTCCTTTCAGTTATATAACTGACTAGGTATCCCCTTTCCTTTCAGTTATATAACTGACTAGGTATCCCCTTTTCTTTCAGTTGTATAACTGACTAGGTATTCCCCTTTCCTTTCAGTTATATAACTGACTAGGTATCCCCCTTTCCTTTCAGTTGTATAACTGACTAGGTATCCCCTTTCCTTTCAGTTATATAACTGACTAGGTATCCCCTTCCCTTTCAGTTGTATAACTGACTAGGTATCCCCTTTCCTTTCAGTTGTATAACTGACTAGGTATCCCCTTTCCTTTCAGTTGTATAACTGACTAGGTATCCCCTTCCCTTTCAGTTATATAACTGACTAGGTATCCCCTTTCCTTTCAGTTGTATAACTGACTAGGTATCCCCTTTCCTTTCAGTTATATAACTGACTAGGTATCCCCTTTCCTTTCAGTTATATAACTGACTAGGTATCCCCTTTCCTTTCAGTTATATAACTGACTAGGTATCCCCTTTCCTTTCAGTTATATAACTGACTAGGTATCCCCTTTCCTTTCAGTTATATAACTGACTAGGTATCCCCTTTTCTTTCAGTTGTATAACTGACTAGGTATTCCCCTTTCCTTTCAGTTATATAACTGACTAGGTATCCCCTTTCCTTTCAGTTGTATAACTGACTAGGTATCCCCCTTTCCTTTCAGTTGTATAACTGACTAGGTATCCCCCTTTCCTTTCAGTTGTATAACTGACTAGGTATCCCCCTTTCCTTTCAGTTATATAACTGACTAGGTATCCCCCTTTCCTTTCAGTTATATAACTGACTAGGTATCCCCCTTTCCTTTCAGTTATATAACTGACTAGGTATCCCCCTTTCCTTTCAGTTGTACAACTGACTAGGTATCCCCCTTTCCTTTCAGTTGATGGTAACATTTCATGGCCTCTCCTGAAGAAACGCCAGATCAAACTCCCCCCGATGGTTCAGTTATGTAACTGCAGTATCAGATAGGGGACCTAGGCCTGTTAGTAGCGTCTCAGACAGTGCAGGTGGTGGGAGGAGCTATAGGAGGACAGATCCATTGTAATGGCTGGAATGGAGTAAATGGAACGGAGTCAAACACATATAAACTGTTCTATTGATTCCATTCCAGCCATTACCCTGCACTGTCTGAGACGCTATTAACAGGCCTAGGTCCCCTGTCTGATACAGCAGTTACATAACTGAACCATAGGGGGAGTTTGATCTGGCGTTTCTTCAGGAGAGGCCATGAAATGTTACCGTCAACCATCCCTCCACTTCAAAAACCAGAGGTTGCAAAACAGAAAAAGAACACCACTGCTTCAATGGATCAATATATAAGTTACTTTAATCTACTAGACCAAGACATCTCCTTGATGAATGTCAACAAAATAATATGTGCATTTGGCAGATGCCTTTATCAGAAGTGACTGCAGTACAGCGAGTGCATATATTTTTACTATTAACCATTTATTTATTTTTTTACTGTGAACGACTGTGTGTTTTGTCCTATATTTATTTATTTTTTATTTATTTGTTTTATTTTTAATCCCAGCCCCCCGTCCCCGCAGGAGGCCTTTTGCGTTTTGGTAGGCCGTCATTGTAAAGAAGAATTTGTTCTTATCTGACTTAGCTAGTTAAATAAAGGTTAAATCAAAATAAATACAAATTAAAAATCCTCTGGGAATTGAAACCTTGACGTAGCTGTACAATGTAGCTTCTGTGATAACCTTTGAATTCCCTGGAGAAATGTATTATCTGTGCCAGTGTCGATGCAGAGAGAGGGGCGAGATGGCACAACACAGCAGTCCAGATGATGTTTAGCCTAGACTGTTCATGAGCTTGAAGAGTTCTAGTCGGTAACACTGAAATCTAATTATGTAATTTGGTAAAAACAGCCATCAAGGCTTGTTTTTCAATTACATTATGCCAAACCTAATCTGCATTCTGGCTGTTGAGAGCAAGGATTTACAACCTCTTAGTCTAGATGCTTTTTTTTTAAAGGAAAGGTTTTATCATCAGAATATCCTGAAATACACTGAAGTGGAAAACTATTTGTCTCTGAAGGTCTGTCGAGATTTCTCCAAACCGTCTGTTTGGAACCCCTCCTGTTCGTGTTCCATATCACAGACACAATGTAGCATTGTGAAATATATGAAAATATAGTACCATAACTAAACTATTTTCATCAGTTTACGTTTCTACTATATATATATATATACCCCTTTCTTATTGCTATATTATTTAAGCAATAAGGCCCGATGAGGTGTCGTATATGGCCAATATACCATGGCTATGGGCTGTTCTTAGGCAAGACGCAACGCAGAGTGCCTGGACACAGACCTTTGCCATGGTATATTGGCCATATATCACAACCCCCCGAGGTGCCTTATTGCTATTATAACCAGGTTACCAACGTGATTAGAGCAGGAAAAATAAACATTTTGTCATACCCGTTGTATACGGTCTGATATACCACGGATGTCAGCCAATCAGCATTCAGGGCTTGAACCACACAGTTTAGAAATATATATATATATAATATGTATATATTGACTTTTTTTTTTTCAGATGTTGTTGTGCTACATCCTGAATTTGAAATTGATTAAATAGAGCTTTTTTTGTCACTGGCCTACACACAATACCCCATAATGTCAGTGTAATTATTTTTACTAATTAATTAAAGAATAGAAGCTGAAATGTCTTGAGTCAGTAAGTATTCAACCCCTTTGTTATGGCAAGCCTAAAAAAGTTCAGGAGTAAATATGGCAATAATAGTGTTTAAAATGATCTTTTAATGACTACCTCATCTCTGTACCCCACACATACAATTATCTGTAAGGTTCCTCAGTCGAGCAGTGAATTTCAACCACAAGAATTTTAACCGCAAAGACCAGGGAGGTTTTCCAAAACCTCGCAGAGAAGGGCACCTATTGGTAGATGTGCACAAATAAAAAAAGCAGACATTGAATATCCCTTTGAGCATGGTGAAGTAATTAATTACACTTTGGATGGTGTATCATTACACCCAGTCACTACAAATATAAAGGCGTCCTTCTTAACTCAGTTGCCAGAGAGGAAGAAAACCGCTTAGGGATTTCACCATGAGGCCAATGGTAACAGTTAGAGTTTAATGGCTGTGATAGGAGAAAACTGAGGATGGATCAGCAATACTGTAGTTATTCCATAATACTAACCCAATTCGCAGAGTGAAAAGAAGGAAGCCTGTACAGAATAATGCATCCTGTTTGCAACAAGGCACTAAAGTAATACTGCAAAAAAATGGACAAAGCAATTAACTTCTTGTCCTAAATACAAAGTGTTTTGTTTGGGGCAAATCCAATACAACACATTACTGAGTATCACTCTCCATATTTTCAAGCATAGTAGTGGCTGCATGTTATGGGTATGCTTGTAATTGTTAAGGAATGGGGAGTTTTTCATCATAAAAAATAAACGGAATGGAGCTAAGCACAGTTGCTTACCAAGTGAATGAGTGAATGAGTGGCCGAGTTACAGTTTTGACTTAAATCTGCTTTGAAATTCTATGGCAAGACCTGAAAATGGTTGTCTAGCAATGATCAACAACCAATTTGACAGAGCTTGAAGAATAAAATAAAATAAAAAGGCAAGTGTTTCACAATCCAGATCTTAGAGACTTACCCAGATAGACTCACAGCTGTAAACGCTGCCAAAGTTGAATCTACAAAGTATTGACTCAGAGGTGTGAATATTTCATTTTCAATAGATTTGATAAAAAAAAACAAGTGTTCACTATGTCAGTATGGGGTATTGTGTGTAGATGGGTGAGATTTAAAAAATATATTTAATCCATTTTGAATTCAGGCTGTAACAAGTCAAGGGGTATGAATACTTTCTGAAGGCACTGTATATACACTGAGTGTACAAAACTTTAGGAACACCTGCTCAACAGACTGACCAGGTGAATCCAGGTGAAAGCTATGATCCCTTATTGATATCACTTGTTAAATCCACTTCAATCAGTGTATATGAAGAGGAGGAGACTAAAGAAAGAAAGATTAAAGAAGGATTTTTAAGCCTTGAGACAATTGAGACATGGATTGTGTATGTATGCCATTCAGAGGGTGAATGGGCAAGACTAAATATTTAAGTGTCTTTGAACGGGATATGGTAGTAGGTGCCAGGCGCACCGGTTTGAGTGTGTCAAGAACTGCAACACTGTTGGGTTTTTCACATTCAACAGTTTCCCATGTGTATCAAGAATAGTCCACCACCCAAAGGACATCCAGCCAACTTGACACAACAGTGGGAAGCATTGGAGTCCTGTGGAACGCTTTCGACTCCTTGTAGAGTCCATTCCCTGACAAATGGAGGATGTTCTGGAGACAAAAGAGGGTCAACTCAATATTAGAAAGGTGTTCCTAATGTTTAGTATACTCAGCGTACTTTCAGTGTGTGTATATAAAATAGATATACAGTATATACACTACTGTTCAAAAGTTTGGGGTCACTTAGAAATGTCCTTGTTTTTGAAAGAAAAGGTCATTTTCTGTCCATTAAAATAACATAAAATTGACCGGCAAATATAGTGTAGACATTGTTAATGTTGTAAATGAATATTGTACCTGGAAACGGCAGATTTTTTATGGAATATCTACACAGGCGTGTTATCAGCAACCATCACTCCTGTGTTCCAATGTCACGTTCTGTTAGTCAATCAAAGTTTATAATTTTAAAAGGCTAATTGATCATTAGAAAACCCTTTTGCAATTATGTTAGCACAGCTGAAAACTGTTGTCCTGATTAAAGAAGCAATAAAACTGTCCTTCTTTAGACTAATTGAGTGTCTGGGAGCATCAGCATTTGTGGGTTTGATTACAGGCTCAAAATGGCCAGAAACAAAGGCCTTTCTTCTGAAACTCGTCAGTCTATTCTTGTTCTGAGAAATGAAGGCTATTCCATGCGAGAAATTGCCAAGAAACTGAAGATCTCGTACAACGCTGTGTACTACTCCCTTCACAGAACAGCGCAAACTGGCTCAAACCAGAATAGAATGAGGAGTAGGAGGCCCCGGTGCACAACTGAGCAAGAGGACAAGTACATTACAGTGTCTAGTTTGAGAAACAGACGCTTCACAAGTCCTCAACTGGCAGCCTCATTAAATAGTACAAAACACCAGTCTCAATGTCAACAGTGAAGAGGTGACTACGGGATGCTGGCCTTTTAGGCAGAGTTGCAAAAAAAAGCCATATCTCAGACTGGTCAATAAAAATAAAAGATTAAGATGGGCAAAATAACACAGACACTGGACAGAGGAACTCTGGTTGAGAGAATACCAAGAATTTGCAAAGCTGTCATCAAGGCAAAGGGTGGCTACTTTGACATTTCTCAAATATAAATATATTTTGATTTGCTTAACACTTTTTCTATAGTACATGATTCCATATGTGTTATTTCATAGTTTTTATGTTTTCACTTTTATTCAACAATGTAGAAAATAGTAAAAATAAAGAAAAACCCTTGAATGAGTAGGTGTGTCCAAATGTTTGCCTGGTCCTGTATGTCTGTATGTGTGTACAGTTATGGCCAAAAGTTTTGAGAATGACACAAATATTAATTTCCACAAAGTTTGCTGCTTCAGTGTCTTTAGAAATTTTTGTCAGATGTTACTATGGAATACTGAAGTATAATTACAAGCATTTCACAAGTGTCAAAGGCTTTTATTTTAATTACATGAAGTTGATGCAAAGAGTCAATATGCAGTGTTGGCCCTTCTTTTTCAAGACCTCTGCAATCTGCCCTGGCATGCTGTCAATTACCTTCTGGGCCACATCCTGACTGATGGCAGCCCATTCTTGCATAATCAATGCTTGGAGTTTGTCAGAATTTGTGGGTTTTTGTTTGTCCACCCGCCTCTTGAGGATTGACCACAAGTTCTCAATGGGATTAAGGTCTGGGGAGTTTCCTGGCCATGGACCCAAAATATCGATGTTTTGTTCCCCAAGCCACTTAGTTATCACTTTTGCCTTCTGGCTCACTCAATTGTGAGTGAGCCCACTCCCTTGGCTGAGAAGCAACCCCACACATGAGTGGTCTCAGGATGCTTTACTGTTGGCATGACACAGGACTGATGGTAGCGCTCACCTTGTCTTCTCCGGACAAGCATTTTTCCGGATGCCCCAAACAATCAGAGAAAATGACTTTACCCCAGTCCTCAGCAGTCCAATCCCTGTACCTTTTGCAGAATCTCAGTCTGTCCCTGGTGTTTTTCCTGGAGAGAAGTGGCTTCTTTGCTGCACTTCTTGACACCAGGCCATCCTCCAAAAGTCTTCGCCTCACTGTGCGTGCAGATGCACTCACACCTGCCTGCTGCCATTCCTGAGCAAGCTCTGTATTGGTGGTGCCCCGATCCCGCAACTGAATCAACTTCAGAAGACGGTCCTGATGCTTGCTGGACTTTCTTGGGCGCCCTGAAGCCTTCTTCACAACAATTGAACCGCTCTCCTTGAATTTCTTGATGATCCGATAAATGGTTAATTTAGGTGCAATCTTACTGGCAGGAATATCCTTTCCTGTGAAGCCCTTTTTGTGCAAAGCAATGATGACGGCACGTGTTTCCTTGCAGGTAACCATGGGTGACAGAGGAAGAACAATGATTCCAAGCACCACCCTCCTTTTGAAGCTTCCAGTCTGTTATTTGAACTCAATCAGCATGATAGAGTGATCTCCAGCCTTGTCCTCGACAACACTCACACCTGTGTTAACGAGAGAATCACTGACAGCTGGTCCTTTTGTGGCAGGGCTGAAATGCAGTGGAAATGCTTTTTGGGGATTCAGTTAATTTGCATGGCAAAGAGGGACTTTGCAATTAATTGCCATTCATCTGATCACTCTTCATGACATTCTGGAGTATATACAAATTGCCATCATACAAACTGAGGCAGCAGACTTTGTGAAAATTAATATTTGTTTCATTCTCAAAACTTTTGGCCACGACTGTATGTACACTACATGACCAAAAGTATTTAGACACCTGCTCGCCAAACATCTCATTCCAAAACCATGGGCATTAATATGGAGTTGTTCCCCCTGTTTGCTGCTATAACAGCCTCCACTCTTCTGGGAAGGCTTTACACTAGATGTTGGAACATTGCTGCGTGGACTCTGGCCGCCCCGCTGCATATCTGCCTCTCGCATGCCTGGTTCTCAGTCGAGGCTACTCCCAACGCTGCTCCCCGGCCGCCCCTGGGCCTCCCTGGGGGGACTCTGATGGCTGCCTTTCAGCCATCAGAGCATTTGTGAGGTTGGGCACTGACGTTGGGCGATTAGGCCTGGCTCGCAGTCGGCGTTTCCAATTCATCCCAAATGTGTTTGATGATAGGGTTGAGGTCAGGACTCTGTGCAGGCCAATCAAGTTCTTCCACACCGATCTTGACAAATCATTTCTGTATGGACCTCGCTTTGTGCACGGGGCATTGTCATGCTGAAACAGTAAAGGGCCTTCCCCAAACTGTTGCCACAAAGTTGGAAGCACTGAATAATCTAGAATGTCATTGTATGCTGTAGCGTTACGATTTCTCGAATCATGAAAAAGAGCCCCAGACCATTATTCCTCCTCCACCAAACTTTACACTTGGCAATATGCATTTGGGCAGGTAACGTTCTCCTGGCATCCGCTAAACCCAGATTGGTCCGTCGGACTGCTAGATGGTAAAGCGTGATTCATCGCTCCAGAGAACGCGTTTCCACTATTCCAATGGCGGCGAGCTTTACACCACTCCATCCGACGCTTAGCATTGCGCATGGTAATCTTAAGCTTGTGTGCGGCTGCTCGGTCATGGAAACCCATTTCATGAAGCTCCAGACGAACAGTTCTTGTGCTGACGTTGCTTCCAGAGGCAATTTGGAACTTGATAGTGAGTGTTGCAACCGAGGACAGACGATTTTTACACGCTACAGGCTTCAGCACTCGGCGGTCCCATTCTGTGAGCTTGTGTGGGCTACCACTTCGTGGCTGTGCTGTTGTTGCTCCTAGACGTTTCCACTTCACAATAACAGCCCTTACAGTTGACCAGGGCAGCTCTAGCAGGGCAGAAATTTTATGAAAAGGTGGCATCCTATGACGGTGCCATGTTGAAAGTCACTGAGCTCTTCAGTAAAACCATTTTACTGCCAATGTACAGTTGAAGTCGGAAGTTTACATACACTTAGGTTGGAGTAAAAAAAACTCATTTTTCAACCACTCCCCAAATTTCTTGTTAACAACTATAGTTTTGGCAAGTCGGTTAGGACATTTACTTTGTGCATGACACAAGTAATTTTTCCAACAATTGTTAGCAGACAGATTATTTCACTTATAATTCACTGTATCACAATTCCAGTAGGTCATACACTAAGTTGACTGTGCCTTTAAACAGCTTGGAAAATTCCAGAAAATGTCATGGCTTTATAAGCTTCTGATAGGCTAATTGACATAATTTGAGTCAATTGGAGGTGACACTGAGGATGTAGTTCAAGGCTTACCTTCAAACTCAGTGCCTCTTTGCTTGACATCATGGGAAAATCAAAATAAATCAGCCAAGACCTCAGAAAAATAATTGTAGACCTCCACAAGTCTGGCTCATCCTTGGGAGCAATTTCCAAACACCTGAAGGTACCACGTTAATCTGTACAAACAATAGTACGCAAGTATAAACACCATGGGACCACGCAGCCGCCATACCGCTCAGGAAGGAGACGCGTTCAGTCTCCTGGAGATGAACGTAACTTTGTGCGAAAAGTGCAAATCAATCCCAGAACAACAGCAAAGGACCTTGTGAAGATGCTGGAGGAAACAGGTACAAAAGTGTCTATATCCACAGTAAAACGAGTCTTATATCGATATAACCTGAAAGGCCGCTCAGCAAGGAAGATACCACTGCTCCAAAACCGCCATAAAAAAAAGCCAGACTACGGTTTGCAGCTGAGATCATACTTTTTGGAGAAAATGTCCTCTGATGAAACAAAAATAGAACTGTTTGGCCATAATGATCATTGTTATGTTTGGAGGAAAAAAGGGGAGGCTTGCAAGCCGAAGAACACCATCCCAACCGTGAAGCACGGGGGTGTCAGCATCATGTTGTGGGGGTGCTTTGTTGTGGGGGTGCTTTGCTGCAGGAGGGACTGATGCACTTCACAAAATAGATGGCATCATGAGAAGGGAAATTATTTGGATATATTGAAGCAACATCTCAAGACATCAGTCAGGAAGTTTAAGCTTGGTCGCAAATAGGTCTTCCAAATGGACAATGACCTCAAGCATACTTCCAAAGTTGTGGCAAACTGGCTTAAGGACAACAAAGTCAAGGTATTGGAGTGGCCATCACAAAGCCCTGACCTCAATCCTATAGAAAATGTGTGGGCAGAACTGAAAAAGCGTGTGCGAGCAAGGAGGCCTACAAACCTGACTCAGTTACACCAGCTCTGTCAGGAGGAATGGGCCAAAATTCACCCAACTTATTGTGGGAAGCTTGTGGAAGGCTACCCGAAAAGTTTGACCCAAGTTAAACAACTTAAAGGCAATGCTACCAAATACTAATTGAGTGCATGAAAACTTCGGACCCACTGGGAATGTGATGAAATAAATAAAAGCTTAAATAAATCACTCTCTCTACTATTATTCTGACATTTCACATTCTTTAAAATAAAGTGGTGATCCTAACTGACCTAAGACAGGGAAGTTTTACCAGGAATAAATGTCAGGAATTGTAAAAAACTGAGTTTAAATGTATTTGGCTAAGGTGTATGTAAACTTCCGACTTCAACTGTTTGTCTATGGAGATTGCATGGCTGTATGCTAGATTTTATACACCTGTCAGCAACTTGTGTGGCTGAAATAGCCCAATCCACTAATTTGAAGGGGTGACTATATACTTTTATATAGTGTACGTATGTATGTATGTATGTATGTATGTATGTATGTATGTGTGTAAAGCGGAAGTCAAATTTCGGTTGGCCCTTGTGTGCAATTGACCAATAAAATGATCCTAATCTTAATACGTTCTTTCACCAGAACTTCAGCTACTGTTAACATTAGCGTTGTGAGTGTAAAAAGGTTACATATATTACAGACAGTCATCTCAACAAAGGTTTCTCTGTAAGGGTAGGGGACTGTGAGATTAGATCAAATCAAATGTTATTGGTCACATACACATGGTTAGCAGATGTTATTGCGAGTGTAGCGAAAAATGCTTGTGCGTCTAGTTCCGACAGTGCAGCAATATCTAACATGTAATCGAACAATTCCACAACAACTACCTAATACATACAAATCTAAGTAAAGAAATTAATATCAATATATACATATAAATATATGGATGAGCAATGTGTTTAGTTAACATCCTGTATGAAAGCACAACATCGACATCAAAGCAATCATCTGGAGAGATAATGTCGTTTTTATAAGTTTACATTTTATTCAGTTAAGTTGTTATCAAAACACAATTAATAAGACGTAGCCTAATGAATCTCCTTTATCAATTAATTTTCCGTACAAATAATGACGACGGCCTGACTCAAAATAAAATCTACCTGCAGAAGTAAGAATGAAATCATTGATTCATTTGACAGCAAAATATCTCCTCTCCGCCCTCAACACTTGGTCATGACAGTCGGGGTCGGGGATGTGTGGCCTATTCCCACGCACCCCCCGCCTCCCCTTCACCGCCCTTCTTGTGCCTCTGCCAAAATATGTGAAACGCAATCCTAGCCCTGGTCACAGAGAGCAGTTATTTTAAAACTTCAAACTCAGCCACCTCGAAACGACCATGCGTAATGACGCTAAGATCCACGAACTCAACTGACAGATCTCCGCTTTAATTTGGGAACAAAACTAACATGATCAACCGCCTCCTCGCTTGGAGTTCACGTTCGATCCACGTTCGTTAGTTTGCTGTCCTTTCTCTGCTCGCGCGTCTCCAATGTCTCTCCCGGTAGTTCTCCCCGGATCGTGTTGCCCTGTAACCAGGGTTCCGTTGGCCTCTCAGTTGGCAGACCCGACGTTCAGGAGCCGGCCGCCCCGCTGCATATCTGCCTCTCGCATGCCTGGTTCTCAGTCGAGGCTACTCCCAGCGCTGCTCCCCGGCCGCCCGCTGCTCTCCCTCGGATTGCTGCAGCTGGTCCTCGGCTGCTCCATGGTCGCGCTCTCCTTCGGAGCTCTCTCCCTCAGTAACTCTCCACCCATCCGAAACTCATGCCCTTTCTGGGCTGGGTCTTCAGTGAGTATAGTTGCATTATAGGTTTACTATCAACACACACACATAATTAATTAATAAGATGGCAGTATTTTAATGACTCTTCCATGTTCTTGGTCTATGATAGCTACTCTATCAACAGGTAGTGTAGCAGTTCTGGAACTATTACGCAAATCACACTCTGGTTAGGGGATTTAGCCAATCATATCCACCAGAAACAGACATGGTCGAGCACTAGCCTGGTGTCGTATCTAGATGCTATTTTAGATTGTCCCGTAGTATAAGGCTATTTGTGTGTTGACAAGAATACATAATTTTAGGGTGGTTTATGTTGGTAACCGCTGCAGTAGGATACTATGTGAGTGGACGAGATTGTCAGAAATGACTGGGTAGAAATAAAGTTTAAATCCAAATCTGTCTCTTTATAAATCAGTCAGTCCAAATAAGGGACTACTACTGTCCTATTGTCATGAATGTCAGTATCAGGGTCAAGGGTTATAGCCTAGTCATTACTCACCAGTACCACCAGGCATTTCCTAGTCTGTGACTGTCTTCACCCCCAGGAAGCTCATCTCAAATCAACACATTTTCCCAGAGAACATTGTGACTAATGTTTCTCTTGGAAAACACTTTCTGATGTAGAACTACTTGTTCTTAACCAGACCCGGAGCTTTGATATTTATTTCTCCAGGGTGTCCATCTTGGGTGATGTCCTAAATGGCACCCTATTCCCTACATAGTGTAATCTTTCTGGACCCTGGTCAAAAGTAGTGCACTAAATAATAGGGAATAGGGTGTCATTGTGGGATGCAGCCCTAGGTCTTTCTCCATCTTGGGGTCTATAATAGTGTAATAAAAGGCTATATTGCTTGTTGAGCATCCCTTCCTGCTGCCTGATACACATCTCCTCTCAGACCCATCGATTCTAACCTGGTTATATGGAGAAACCTTATCGCCTCACGACTCCTAAAATACTTTATAATGCTCTCCCTCTCTCTGCAACAGACTGATCTCAGCTCACCCATGCTTTAGTTTAGAGAAGACAGACAATTGTAGCCTATAATAGAGTTTAGAGAAGACAGATAATTGTAGCCTATAATAGAGTTGAGAGAAGACAGATAATTGTAGCCTACAGCAGAGTTTAGAGAAGACAGACAATTGTAGCCTATAATAGAGTTTAGAGAAGACAGACAATTGTAGCCTACAATAGAGTTGAGAGAAGACAGACAATTGTAGCCTACAATAGAGTTGAGAGAAGACAGACAATTGTAGCCTATAATAGAGTTTAGAGAAGACAGACAATTGTAGCCTATAATAGAGTTTAGAGAAGACAGACAATTGTAGCCTACAATAGAGTTGAGAGAAGACAGACAATTGTAGCCTACAATAGAGTTGAGAGAAGACAGACAATTGTAGCCTATAATAGAGTTTAGAGAAGACAGACAATTGTAGCCTACAATAGAGTTTAGAGAAGACAGACAATTGTAGCCTACAACAGAGTTGAGAGAAGACATAGCTACAGTGTAAGGACCAGTTATAAACATTTTACATAGGCCTAACTAGTTGTATGGATGCACTTGTTAAGAATCTATATAGGCCTTATAAAGGGTTCATTAAGCATTGAACATTGTTGTTATTTTAAAATGGGACTGTGCATTGTACAATGACTTCTCTAACATATCTAAGTCTTTAACCAATAGGTTACATGCTTGTCTAGCTACTACTGCTACTCAGACTAAATATAATGGTGACTGCCAGGCCTGCCAAACCCCCAAATAATGCCACTGTTTAGTCGTAATCTGTTCAGCCACTGTGACAGACCACATCAGTTAGGCGTATTAGGCTCTTTCAGTTTCATCAGAAAATACTTCTGGAGAGAAACTGACGTTTTGCAGACTCTACTGGTAGCAAACAGATTGAGCACAATTTGTGTTTTTTTGGTTCTTCCCAAGAATGTGAAATGATTAAAGAGTATTCTGAGACATTGCAAGGTTTTCCCACTGATATGTAGGGTCTACTGTAAGGTTTTCCCACTGATCTATAGATCTATAGGGAGTACTGTAGGGTTTTCCCACTGATCTATAGGGAGTACTGTAAGGTTTTCCCACTGATCTGTAGGGCCTACTGTAAGGTTTTCCCACTGATCTATAGATCTATAGGGAGTACTGTAGGGTTTTCCCACTGATCTATAGGGAGTATTGTAGAGTTTTCCCACTGATTTATAGGGAATACTGTAGGGTTTTCCCACTGATCTATAGGGAGTATTGTAGGGTTTTCCCAATGATCCTTTGATCTATAGGGAGTACTGTAGGGTTTTCCCACTGATCTATAGGGACTACTGTAATTTTTTCCCAATTATCTATAGGGAATACTGTAGGTGTTTCCCACTGATCTATAGGGACTACTGTAAGGTTCCCCACTGATCTATAGGGAGTACTGTAAGGTTTTCCTACTGATCTATAGGGACTACTGTAGGGCTTTCCCACTGATCTATAGGGAGTACTGTAGGGTTTTCCCACTGATATATAGGGAGTACTGTAAGGTTTTCCCACTGATCTATAGGGAGTACTGTAGGGTTTTCCCACTGATCTATAGGGACTACTGTAGGGTTTTCCCACTGATATATAGGGAGTACTGTAGGGTTTTCCCACTGATCTATAGGGACTACTGTAAGGTTTTCCCACTGATCTATATGGAGTACTGTAGGGTTTTCCCACTGATCTATAGGGACTACTGTAGGGTTTTCCCACTGATATATAGGGAGTACTGTAGGGTTTTCCCACTGATCTATAGGGACTACTGTAAGGTTTTCCCACTGATCTATAGGGAGTACTGTAGGGTTTTCCCACTGATCTATAGGGACTACTGTAGGGTTTTCCAACTGATCTATAGGGACTACTGTAGGGTGGTGTATGCTTCTCTTGTCCTTTGTAGATGTCAAGTAGGCCAATGCGCCTCTACATTTGTGAAAAGTGCATAATATTGTGTGAAAAACATGGCAAGTTCTCCTGTTTAAAGTCCTTTTTTTTTTTCCACAAGTAAATCACTCCTCAGCCGACATACTGACTCACGTAGCATACTGCCATGTTCCAGAAAATCTGTGTAAGGGAGTTCTGGTCTGTTGAGTAACTCTGTAGTTATTGTTGGGAAGTGTGGTGCTGTAGCCTTCACAGGAAGTTGAAGGAAGCAGGCACTCTCTGCTTTAGTTCATTATGTCAGAGTAAGTCAGAAAACATTCATTCAACCTTAGATAAAATTCACACAACCTTTGACAACATTCATAAAACATTCATTCAACCTCAGACAAAATTCACACAGCCTTCAGACAACTTTTTAACAACATTCCAACAACCTTAAACAACATTCCCACAACCTTAGACAACATCCACACAAAATTTACAAAACCTTATATTTGACAACATTCCCACAAGTCGATATTCACCTCAGCTGAACCTAAACAACCCTAATTGAAAACTTCACATGGACTTCAAGACTCTATAGGTGAAACTCTCTGAAATGGATATCATACCGTAACAATCCAATGATAAGCAGGTCAGCTCAGTCCATCCAAGAACTGTTAGGGGTGATGTAGGGAATAGGGCTCTGGTCAATATTGTACACTATGTAGGGGATAGGGCTCTGGTCAATATAGTGCCAGCAGCATACCACCCTGTGTCCCACTGCTGGCTTGCTTCTGAAGCTAAGCAGAGTTGGTCCTGGTCAGTCCCTGGATGGAAGACCAGATGCTGCTGGAAGTGGTGTTGGAGGGCCAGTAGGAGGCACTCTTTCCTCTGGTCTAAAAAAATATCCCAGGGCAGTGATTGGGGACAATGCCCTGTGTAGGGTGCTGTCTTTTGGATGGGATGTTAAACGGGTGTCCTGACTCTCTGAAGTCATTAAAGATCCCATGGCACTTATTGTAAGAGTAGGGGTTCCCAAGCTGTCCCTCATACCATCATGGTCACATAATCATCCCCAATTGGCTCATTCATCCCCCTCCTATCCCCTGTAACTATTCCCCAGGTTGTTGCTGTAAATGAGAACGTGTTCTCAGTCAACTTACCTGGTAAAATAACAAAAAAATATAGTACATTATGTAGGGGATAGGGCTCTGGTCAATGTAGTACACTATGTAGGGGATAGGGCTCTGGTCAATATAGTACACTATGTAGGGAATAGGGCTCTGGTCAATGTAGTACACTATGTAGGGAATAGGGCTCTGGTCAATGTAGTACACTATGTAGGGAATAGGGCTCTGGTCAATGTAGTACACTATGTAGGGGATAGGGCTCTGGTCAATGTAGTACACTATGTAGTGGATAGGGCTCAGGTCAATAGGGCTCTGGTCATATAGTACACTATGTAGGGGGTAGGGCTCTGGTCAATAGGGCTCTGGTCAATATAGTACACTATGTAGGGGATAGGGCTCTGGTCAATAGGGCTCTGGTCAATATAGTACACTATGTAGGGGGTAGGGCTCTGGTCAATAGGGCTCTGGTCAATATAGTACACTATGTAGGGTATAGGGCTCTGGTCAATGTAGTACACTATGTAGGGGATAGGGCTCTGGTCAATATAGTACACTATATAGGGGATAGGACTCTGGTCAATAGGGCTCTGGTCAATATAGTACACTATGTAGGGTATAGGGCTCTGGTCAATGTAGTACACTATGTAGGGGATAGGGCTCTGGTCAATATAGTACACTATATAGGGGATAGGGCTCTGGTCAATATGTAGGGAAAGGGCTCTGGTCAATGTAGTACACTATGTAGGGGATAGGGCTCTGTTCAATAACTACTTCCGGCGCCGACAGAGATGGCAGCCTCGCTTCACGTTCTCAGGAAACCATGCAGTATTTTGTTTTTTTATGTATTACTTCTTACATTGTTACCCCGGAAAATATTAAGTTTTATTACATACAACCGGGAGGAACTATTGGATATAAGAGCAACGTCAACTTACCAACATTACGACCAGGAATACGACTTTCCCAAAGAGGATTCTCCTTTCGTTAACCCAAACACAACAACAGACTGGATAGCACGTGGCTACTTCAAAACAACGGCGGCGCCGGAGAAGAGGGAAACGCGCCGGTCTTTTGGTCAAGCTACGCCGACGGGCGCATCGTGCACCTCTCCCGAGTATTTTAATCGCCAATGTACAGTCTCTTGACAACAAAGTAGACGAAATCCGATCGAGGTTGCCTTTCAGAGAGACATTCGAGACTGCAACGTTCTTTGCTTCACGGAAACATGGCTCACTCAGGACACGTTATCAGAGTCGGTACAGCCACCTGGTTTCTCCACGCATCGCGCCGACAGAAACAAACATCTCTCTGGTAAGAAGAAGGGCGGTGTGTGTGTCTTATGATTAACGAGACGTGGTGTGATCATAACAACATACAGGAACTCAAGTCCTTTGTTCACCTGACATAGAATTCCTTACAATCAAATGCAGACCGCATTATCTACCAAGAGAATTCTCTTCGATTATAATCACAGCCGTGTACATCCCCTCAAGCTGATACATCGACGGCACTGAAAGAAATTCATCGGACTCTATGTAAACTGGAAACCACATATCCTGAGGCTGCATTTATTGTGGCTGGGGATTTTAATAAGGCTAATTTAAGAACAAGGCTCCAAATTTTACCAGCATATCGAATGTGCCACCCGGCTGGTAAAATCCTGACCACTGTTATTCCAACTTCCGTGATGCATACAAGGCTATTCTCCGCCCTCCTTTCGGCAAGTCTGACCATGACTCCATTTTGTTGCTCCCAGCCTACAAACAGAAACTAAAACAGGAAACGCCCGTTCTCAGGTCTGTTCAACGCTGGTCCGACCAATCTGATTCCATGCTGCAAGATTGCTTCGAGCACGTGGACTGGGATATGTTCCGGATAGCATCTGACAACAACATTGATGTATACGCTGATTCGGTGAGCGAGTTTATTAGCAAATGCATTGGTGATGTTGTACCCATAGCAAATATCAAAACCTTCCCCAACCAGAAACCATGGATTGATGGCAGCATTCGCAAGAAACTGAAAGCGCGAACCACTGCTTTTAACCAGGTAAAGGCTACCGGAAACATGACTGAATACAAACAGTGCAGCTACTCCTCCGCAAGGCAATCAAACAAGCTAAGCGTCAATATAGAGACAAAGTAGAGTCACAATTCAATGGCTCAGACACAAGAGGAATGTGGCAGGGTCTACAGTCAATCACGGACTACAAAAAGAAAACCAGCCCGTCGCGGACCATGACGCCCTGCTCCCAGACAAACTAAACAACTTCTTTGCTCGCTTTGAGGACAATACAGTGCCACCGACACGGCCCGCTACCAAAACCTGCGGTGTCACCTTCACCGCAGCCAATGTGAGAAAACATTTAAATGTGTTAACCCTCGCAAGGCTGCCGGCCCAGATGGCATCCCTGGCCGTGTCCTCAGAGCATGCGCAGACCAGCTGGCTGGTGTGTTTACGGACATATTCAATCAGTCCCTATCCCAGTCTGCTGTTCCCACATGCTTCAAGAGGGCCACCATTGTTCCTGTTCCCAAGAAAGCTAAGGTGACTGAGCTAAATGACTATCGCCCGTAGCACTCACTTCCGTCATCATGAAGTGCTTTGAGAGATTAGTCAAGGATCATATCACCTCCATCCTGCCAGACACCCTGGACCCACTCCAATTTGCTTACCGTCCCAATAGGTCCACAGACGACGCAATCGCAATCACACTGCATACTGCCCTAACCCATCTGGACAAGAGGAATACTTATGTAAGAATGCTGTTCATCGACTACAGCTCAGCATTTAACACCATAGTTCCCTCCAAGCTCGTCATTAAGCTCGAGACCCTGGGTCTCGACCCAGCCCTGTGCAACTGGGTCCTGGACTTCCTGACGGGCCGGTCCCAGGTGGTGAGGGTAGGAAACAACATCTCCACCCCGCTGATCCTCAACACTGGGGCCCCACAAGGGTGCGTTCTCAGCCCTCTCCTGTACTCCCTGTTTACCCATGACTGCGTGGCCAAGCACGCATCCAACTCAATCATCAAGTTTGCTGACGACACTACAGTGGTAGGCTTGATTACCAACAACGGACGAGGACGGCCTACAGAGAGGAGGTGAGGGCCCTCGGAGTGTGGTGTCAGGAAAATAACCTCTCACTCAATGTCAACAAAACAAAGGAGATGATCGTGGACTTCAGGAAACAGGAGAGGGAGCACTCCTATCCACATCGAGGGACAGTAGTGGAGAAGGTGGAAAGTTTTAAGTTCCTCGGCGTACACATCACGGACAAACTGAATTGGTCCACCCACACAGACAGCGTGGTAAAGAAGGCGCAACAGCGCCTCTTCAACCTCAGGAGGCTGAAGAAATTTGGCTTGTCACCAAAATCACTCACAAACTTTTACAGATGCACAATCGAGAGCATCCTGTCGGGCTGTATCACCGCCTGGTACGGCAACTGCTCCGCCCACAACCGTAAGGCTCTCCAGAGGGTAGTGAGGACTGCACAACGCATCACCGGGTTAAACTACCTGCCCTCCAGGACACCTACACCACCCGATGTCACAGAAAGGCCAAAAAGATCATCAAGGACAACAACCACCCGAGCCACTGCCTGTTCACCCCGCTATCATCCAGAAGGCGAGGTCAGTACAGGTGCATCAAAGCTGGGACCGAGAGACTGAAAACAGCTTCTACCTCAAGGCCATCAGACTGTTAAACAGCCATCACTAACATTGAGTGGCTGCTGCCAACATACTGACTTAAATCTCTAGCCACTTTATACATAGGAATTGGATGTAACAAATGTATCACTAGCCACTTTAAACAATTTTGTATATAATGTTTACGTATCCGACATACTCATATCAAATGTATACACTGTACTCTAAACCATCTACTGTATCTTGCCTATGCCGCTCGGTCATCGACCCAAATCTCTAGCCACTTTAATAATTATAATTGGATGAAATAATGTATCACTAGCCACTTTAAACAATGCCATTTATATAATGTTTACATATCCTACATTACTCATCTCATATATATGTGTATATACTGTACTCCATACCATCTACTGCATCTTGCCTATGCCGGTCAGCCATCGCTCATCCATATATTTATATGTACATACTCGTATTCATTCCTTTACTCTTGTGTGTATAAGGTAGTTGTTGTGAATTTGTTAGATTACTTGTTAGATACTACTGCATGGTCGGAACTAGAAGCACAAGCATTTCGCTACACTCGCATTAACATCTGCTAACCATGTGTATGTGACAAATAAAATTTGATTTGATTTGATTTGAATATAGTACACTATGTAGGGGATAGCGCTCTGGTCAATAGGGCTCTGGTAAATGTAGTACACTATGTAGGGGATAGGGCTTTGGTCAATGTAGTGCACTATGTAGGGGATAGGGCTCTGGTCAATGTAGTACACTATGTAGGGCGTAGGGCTCTGGTCAATAGGGCTCTGGTCAATATAGTACACTATGTAGGGGTAGGGCTTTGGTCAATGTAGTGCACTATGTAGGGGATAGGGCTCTGGTCAATGTAGTACATTATGTAGGGGATAGGGCTCTGGTCAATAGGGCTCTGGTCAATATAGTACACTATGTAGGGGATAGGGCTTTGGTCAATGTAGTGCACTATGTAGGGGATAGGGCTCTGGTCAATGTAGTACACTATGTAGGGCGTAGGGCTCTGGTCAATAGGGCTCTGGTCAATATAGTACACTATGTAGGGGGTAGGGCTTTGGTCAATGTAGTGCACTATGTAGGGGATAGGGCTCTGGTCAATGTAGTACATTATGTAGGGGATAGGGCTCTGGTCAATAGGGCTCTGGTCAATATAGTACACTATGTAGGGGATAGGGCTCTGGTCATATAGTACACTATGTAGGGGGTAGGGCTCTGGTCAATAGGGCTCTGGTCAATATAGTACACTATGTAGAGGATAGGGCTCTGGTCAATGTAGTACACTATGTAGGGCGTAGGGCTCTGGTCAATGTAGTACACTATGTAGGGGATAGGGCTCTGGTCAATGTAGTACACTATGTAGGGTATAGGGCTCTGGTCAATGTAGTACACTATGTAGAGGATAGGGCTCTGGTCAATGTAGTACACTATGTAGGGGATAGGGCTCTGGTCAATATAGTACACTATGCAGGGCGTAGGGCTCTGGTCAATGTAGTGCACTATGTAGAGGATAGGGCTCTGGTCAATGTAGTACACTATGTAGGGGATAGGGCTCTGGGCAATATAGTACACTATGCAGGGGATAGGGCTCTGGTCAATATAGTACACTATGTAGGGGATAGGGCTCTGGTCAATATAGTCCACTATGTAGGGGATAGGGCTCTGGTCAATGTAGTACACTATGTAGGGAATAGGGCTCTGGTCAATAGGGCTCTGGTCAATATAATACACTATGCAGGGGATAGGGCACTGGTCAATATGTAGGAAAAGGGCTCTGGTCAATGTAGTACACTATGTAGGGGATAGGGCTCTGGTCAATAGGGCTCTGGTCAATGTAGTACACTATGTAGGGGGTAGGGCTCTGGTCAATGTAGTGCACTATGTAGGGGATAGTGCTCTGGTCAATAGGGCTCTGGTCAATGTAGTACACTATGTAGGGGGTAGGGCTCTGGTCAATGTAGTACACTATGTAGGGGATAAGGCTCTGGTCAATGTAGTACATTATATAGGGGGTAGGGCTCTGGTCAATGTAGTACACTATGTAGGGGATAGGGTTCTGGTCAATATAGTACACTATGTAGGGGGTAGGGCTCTGGTCAATGTAGTGCACTATGTAGGGGATAGGGCTCTGGTCAATGTAGTACACTGTATAGGGGATAGGGCTCTGGTCAATATAGTACACTATGCAGGGCGTAGGGCTCTGGTCAATGTAGTGCACTATGTAGAGGATAGGGCTCTGGTCAATGTAGTACACTATGTAGGGGATAGGGCTCTGGTCAATATAGTACACTATGTAGGGAATAGGGCTCTGGTCAATGTAGTACACTATGTAGGGGATAGGGTTCTGGTCAATAGGGCTCTGGTCAATGTAGTACACTTTTTAGGGGGTAGGGCTCTGGTCAATGTAGTACACTATATAGGGGGTGGGGTTCAAACGGAGTAGGCACACCTAGAGAAGCAAGATTCCATCCCCCAAAACCCCCTGCAACGGCTCAGTCAGTGAGTGCTGTCACTAGATGCTAATTTATTACCAGTGGATTTCAACATGTGGATTGGCCTGGCTTGATAAGAATCTGGTCAGAGTATTAGGAGGAGGAGAAGTCTCTCAGTTGGTCTTCTCTTGAGAGAGGCATTTTGTCAGTTCTTGAATTAACAGGCCTGTTTCTTGTGGTATTGGAAACTACATGGATCATACTACTAGGTACTAGAAGAGTCCAGAGCTCTGTCCTTTTTAAGATCATCAGACCCACTGGGACTATAGAGATCATCCAGATATAAGCCGTGTGCTTCTGTGCCCCTGTGTGTATGAAAGATGGTTCCAGTCCCAGTGTATATGAAAGGTGGTTCCAGCCCCTGTGTATATGAAAGGTGGTTCCAGTCCCAGTGTATATGAAAGGTGGTTCCAGCCCCTGTGTATATGAAAGATGGTTCCAGTCCCAGTGTATATGAAAGGTGGTTCCAGCCCCTGTGTATATGAAAGGTGGTTCCAGTCTCAGTGTATATGAAAGGTGGTTCCAGCCCCTGTGTATATGAAAGATGGTTCCAGTCCCAGTGTATATGAAAGGTGGTTCCAGTCCCAGTGTATATGAAAGGTGGTTCCAGGCCCAGTGTATATGAAAGGTGGTTCCAGCCCCTGTGTATATGAAAGGTGGTTCCAGTCCCAGTGTATATGAAAGGTGGTTCCAGTCCCAGTGTATATGAAAGGTGGTTCCAGTCCCAGTGTATATGAAAGGTGATTCCAGCCCCTGTGTATATGAAAGGTGGTTCCAGCCCCTGTGTATATGAAAGGTGGTTCCAGTCCCATTGTATATGAAAGGTGGTTCCAGCCCCTGTGTATATGAAAGGTGGTTCCAGTCTCAGTGTATATGAAAGGTGGTTCTAGCCCCTGTGTATATGAAAGATGGTTCCAGTCCCAGTGTATATGAAAGGTGGTTCCAGCCCCTGTATATATGAAAGGTGGTTCCAGTCTCAGTGTATATGAAAGGTGGTTCCAGCCCCTGTGTATATGAAAGATGGTTCCAGTCCCAGTGTATATGAAAGGTGGTTCCAGTCCCAGTGTATATGAAAGGTGGTTCCAGCCCCTGTGTATATGAAAGGTGGTTCCAGTCCCAGTGTATATGAAAGGTGGTTCCAGTCCCAGTGTATATGAAAGGTGGTTCCAGTCCCAGTGTATATGAAAGGTGGTTCCAGTCCCAGTGTATATGAAAGGTGGTTCCAGTCCCAGTGTATATGAAAGGTGGTTCCAGCCCCTGTGTATATGAAAGGTGGTTCCAGTCCCAGTGTATATGAAAGGTGGTTCCAGTCCCAGTGTATATGAAAGGTGGTTCCAGCCCCTGTGTATATGAAAGGTGGTTCCAGCCCCTGTGTATATGAAAGGTGGTTCCAGCCCCTGTGTATATGAAAGGTGGTTCCAGTCCCAGTGTATATGAAAGGTGGTTCCAGTCCCAGTGTATATGAAAGGTGGTTCCAGCCCCTGTGTATATGAAAGGTGGTTCCAGTCCCTGTGTATATGAAAGGTGGTTCCAGTCCCAGTGTATATGAAAGGTGGTTCCAGCCCCTGTGTATATGAAAGGTGGTTCCAGTCTCAGTGTATATGAAAGGTGGTTCCAGCCCCTGTGTATATGAAAGATGGTTCCAGTCCCAGTGTATATGAAAGGTGGTTCCAGTCCCAGTGTATATGAAAGGTGGTTCCAGGCCCAGTGTATATGAAAGGTGGTTCCAGCCCCTGTGTATATGAAAGGTGGTTCCAGTCCCAGTGTATATGAAAGGTGGTTCCAGTCCCAGTGTATATGAAAGGTGGTTCCAGTCCCAGTGTATATGAAAGGTGATTCCAGCCCCTGTGTATATGAAAGGTGGTTCCAGCCCCTGTGTATATGAAAGGTGGTTCCAGTCCCATTGTATATGAAAGGTGGTTCCAGCCCCTGTGTATATGAAAGGTGGTTCCAGTCTCAGTGTATATGAAAGGTGGTTCTAGCCCCTGTGTATATGAAAGATGGTTCCAGTCCCAGTGTATATGAAAGGTGGTTCCAGCCCCTGTGTATATGAAAGGTGGTTCCAGTCTCAGTGTATATGAAAGGTGGTTCCAGCCCCTGTGTATATGAAAGATGGTTCCAGTCCCAGTGTATATGAAAGGTGGTTCCAGTCCCAGTGTATATGAAAGGTGGTTCCAGCCCCTGTGTATATGAAAGGTGGTTCCAGTCCCAGTGTATATGAAAGGTGGTTCCAGTCCCAGTGTATATGAAAGGTGGTTCCAGTCCCAGTGTATATGAAAGGTGGTTCCAGTCCCAGTGTATATGAAAGGTGGTTCCAGTCCCAGTGTATATGAAAGGTGGTTCCAGCCCCTGTGTATATGAAAGGTGGTTCCAGTCCCAGTGTATATGAAAGGTGGTTCCAGTCCCAGTGTATATGAAAGGTGGTTCCAGCCCCTGTGTATATGAAAGGTGGTTCCAGCCCCTGTGTATATGAAAGGTGGTTCCAGCCCCTGTGTATATGAAAGGTGGTTCCAGTCCCAGTGTATATGAAAGGTGGTTCCAGTCCCAGTGTATATGAAAGGTGGTTCCAGCCCCTGTGTATATGAAAGGTGGTTCCAGTCCCAGTGTATATGAAAGGTGGTTCCAGTCCCAGTGTATATGAAAGGTGGTTCCAGCCCCTGTGTATATGAAAGGTGGTTCCAGTCCCTGTGTATATGAAAGGTGGTTCCAGTCCCAGTGTATATGAAAGGTGGTTCCAGCCCCTGTGTATATGAAAGGTGGTTCCAGCCCCTGTGTATATGAAAGGTGGTTCCAGCCCCTGTGTATATGAAAGGTGGTTCCAGCCCCTGTGTATATGAAAGGTGGTTCCAGTCCCTGTGTCGGTACAGTCAGATAACTGAATTGTGTGTCCTCACAAGGTTTGCTGTACAAGATTGTGTGTGTGTGTGCGTGTGTTTGTGTGTTCATTAATGTGTGTGTGTGTGTTCACTAATGTTTGTGTGTGTTAATTAATGTGTGTGTGGTTGTGGGTGAGTTTTATGTCTTTATGCCTGTGGTATACAGGATGTATTGCTGACTGGTGTCTGTATGCCCGTGGTATACAGGATGTATTGCTGACTGGTGTTTGTATACCCGTGGTATACAGGATGTATTGCTGACTGGTGTCTGTATGCCCGTGGTATACAGGATGTATTGCTGACTGGTGTCTGTATGCCCGTGGTATACAGGATGTATTGCTGACTGGTGTTTGTATGCCTGTGGTATACAGGATGTATTGCTGACTGGTGTCTGTATGCCCGTGGTATACAGGATGTATTGCTGACTGGTGTCTGTATGCCCGTGGTATACAGGATGTATTGCTGACTGTTGTCTGTATGCCCGTGGTATACAGGATGTATTGCTGACTGGTGTCTGTATTCTTCTTCTTGTTCTCCTCCAGGTGATCCTGTCAGGGATCGTTGGCCTCACAACATGGAGGAGACCCATGCTGCTGCTGGTAGTCCATACATCACAGACATTTATTATATATATATATATTTCTCTATATATTTCTCTATATATATATTTCTATATATGAGAGAACTGTACTGTATATATATACACAAGGAGATGTGGTATATGGCAAATATACCACCGCTAAGGGCTGTTCTTAAGCTCGACACAACACGGAGTGCCTGGATACAGCCCTTAGCTGTGGTATATTGGCCATATCTCACAAACCCCTGAGGTGCCTTTTTGCTATTATAAACTGGTTACCAACGTAATTAGAGCAGAAAAAATATATAATTTGTCATACCAGTGTTATATGGCCTGATATACCACGTCTGTCAGCCAATCAGCATTCAGGGCTCGAACCACCCAGTTTATAAATGAGGATAACCTTCTTACCTATCTTACTAGTACTCATTTTACCAATGTGCAGTTTGGAATGAGCTAAAAAATCTAAGCAATAAGGCCCGAGGGGGTGTGGTATATGGCCAATATACCACGGCTAAGGAGTGCCTGGATACAGCCCTTAGCCGTGGTATAATAGTAATATATCACAAACCCCTGAGGTGCCTTATTGCTATTATAAAATGGTTACCAATGTAATTAGAGCAGTAAATATAAATGTTTTGTCATACCCGTGGTACGGTCTGATAGGGTTCAAACCACCCAGTTTATAATTGTTTATGTTACAGGATTCAACGTCTATATGAACTGAACAGTGAGAATGTTTCTACAAGCCTGCAGGAAGGCTATAATATGTCCAGGGATATCCCAGAAACAGCCCTGTCAATAGACCATAATGTTCCTCTAATTAAATTAATAGAACCATTTTGCCGCTGTGTTTTCTGATTACGATCTGCTCGTCATCACGTCCTGAGAATGCCATCCATGCAGCCATAGAGGTTTGGTTTGGTCTATTCTGTGGTGCCATGAAAAACAGCTGGGACAAATCCTCAGTAAGCACAGCAATTATAGTGTTAAGTCAGCCACGTCTGACAGGATGTAAGGGTTCAGAGGTTATACATTTGAGTCATTTAGCAGACACTTATTCAGAGCAACAAGGATTAAGTGCCTTGCTCAAGGGCACAGACAGATGTTTCAGCTAGTTAGCTCGGGATTCAAACCAGTGACCTTTCAGTTACTGGCCCAACGCTCTTAACCAATAGGCTACCTGCCGCCCCTACTTATCTCTAGATGCTAGAGGGGTTGCTGGATCCCTTGTGACTAAATGGCCATTCTAGAAAGGACCAAATCGGCAACAAAAATGTTGAGCATCTACAGTGAGCTGCAAAAGTATTGGGACACATTTTCTGAGGTTTTGGCTCTGTACTCCAGCACTTTGGATTTCAAATGATACAATGACTATGATATGGATGAAAATACCCTCAAATAAAAGCTGACAGTCTGTATCATTTCAAATCCAAAGTGCTGGAGTACAGAGCCAAAACAAAACAAATGTGTCACTGTCCCAATACTTTTGGAGCTCACTGTATTTGATCTTGAAGCCACACTGTCCGTTTGCTTAGTTTAACTACTCAGGAGCCTCATTTCACTGGCACGTTAATCATGTTTAGAATTGTTTACCAGTAGACTACACAGCAAATAAAGCATATTAGTATTCAATATCTTGTTGCAGTTCCCATTGTTTTCTTGGATCAAAGCTCAAAGCCCAGTAAAAAACTATTCTTTGCACCTGCCTCACAAAGACCAGAGGATTTTGTGTTTCGAAAACCAAAACCGGTGGTCAAATTCCCTGTCCTCCTTGAATCCTTAACACCTTGTAATCTGGTGTGTTTGATTTCTCTGTATTAAAGCCAAGAAACTAGTTTTTATCCAGGTTTTCTCAAACCCTAACCCTAGTGGCACTAGACCCCTGAACAAAGTCTAGAGGCTCAGTGGTTCTAGGACCCCTGGGGGTACCCTCCCCATACACTGATACATCACACTCGTTCGCTTCTTTGAGTCCAACCCTCTCTTTATTCATGTTTAGTCTAATGTTTTGTTTTGACTCCTGTTTTTGTTTTACATTTCTATAATTCTGAAGTGACTGGGTCCTTGAAAGCGCTATACACAGTGCCTTCAGAAATTATTCACACCCCTTGACTTTTTCTATGTTTTGTTTCGTTACAATCTGAATTTATAATGGATTGAATTTAGATTTTTTGGTCACTGGCCTACACACAATACCCCATAATGTCAAAGTCAAATTATGTTTTTTTTAATTTTTGCCAATTATTTAAAATTAAAAGCTGAAATGTCTTGAGTCAATTAGTATTCAACTCCTTTGTTATGGCAAGCCTAAATAAGTTCAGGAGTAGAAATGTGCTTAACAAGTCACATAATACATTGCATGGACTCACTCTGTGACCAATAATAGTGTTTAACATGATTTTTGAATGACAGCCTCATCTTTGTACCCCACACATACAATTACCTGTAAGGTCACTCAGTTGAGCAGTGAATTTCAAACACAGATTCAACCAAAAAGACCAGGTTTTCCAATACCTCCTATTGGTAGAGGGCACCTATTGGTAGATTGGTAAAACATTTAAAAAGCAGACATTAAATATCCCTTTGAGCATGGTGAAGTTGTTATTACACTTTGGATGATGTATCAATACACCCAGTCACTACAAAGATACAGGCGTCCTTTCTAACTCAGTAGAGGAAGGAAACCACTCAGGGATTTCACCATGAGGCCAATTGGGATTTTAAAACAGTTACAGAGTTTAATGGCTGTGATAGGAGAAAACTGAGGATGGATCAACAACATTGTAGTTACTCCACAATGCTAACCTAATTGACATAGTGAAAAGAAGGAAGCCTGTACAGAATAAACATATTCCAAAACATGCATCCTGTTGGCAACAAGGCACTAAAGTAATACTGCGAAAAATGTGTCAAAGCAATAAACTTTTTGTCCTGAATACAAAGTGTTATGTTGGGGCAAATCCAATACAACACATTACTGAGTATCACTCCCCATATTTTCAAGCATAGTGGTGGCTGCATCGTGTCATGGGTATGCTTGTAATCGTTAAGGACTGGGGAGTTTCTCAGGATACAACATAAATGGAATGGAGTTAAGCACCGGCAAAATCCAAGCTGAGAACCTGATTCAGTCTGCTTTCCACCAGACACTGGGAGATGAATTCACCTTTCAGCAGGACAATAACCTAAAACACAAGGCCAAGTCTACACCAAGAAGACAGTGAATGAGTGGCTGAGTTACAGTTTTAACTTAAGTCTGCATGAAATTCTATGGCAAGATCTGAAAATGGTTGTCTAGCAATGATCAACAACCAATTTGACAGAGCTTGCAGAATTTTGCAAAAAATAATGGGCAAATGTTGCACAATCCAGCTTTAATCGCTGCCAAAGGGGATTCCAGAAAGTATTGACTCAGGGGTGTGAATACTTATGTTAAAGAGATCTTTCTATATTTCATTTTCAATACGTTTGTAAACATGTCTAAAAACATGTTTTTACTTTGTCATTATGGGGTACTGTGTGTAGATTGGTGAGAATCTGTTAAATCCACAACAAAATGTGGAGTAAGTCAAGGGGTATGAATACTTTCTTAATGCACAGTAAGTCGCATGTATTATTATAATAATAATTATAATTATTATCCACAGGGGTACTTGAGAAGACTCATGAGACCATAGGCCTGCTGGTAAAATGTCTACTCAACAACCAACGATTTCAAGACTAAAGGCTGGTTTATACTACGGGTGTGTTTGTAAATTTAATCTGGAGTGCTGGAGTGTGTTCTGGGCGTTCGTAAACTCAGAGCGTTGTCAGATTGTCCGTTAGTAAATTCAGAGGGCTTCGCTCTCGAAGCGTTCAGGGTGCACACTGGACACTCTGGCCAAGGAGTAGGGTTGATCCGAATGTTTTAACCTATCAAACTTAGTCAAGCACCCAAGCTAACTGGCTAACGTTGGCTAGCTTGCTTGCTGCTTCCAAACACAAATGAGAGAACAGCTCACTCTGACCATTTTACTAGCCCTAGTAGAGCTGGTCAGGCTGTTTGTATGTTATCCAGAGTGTTGGTGACTGAAACTGTGCTGCTGGAAACAATTTAATATCGCTTTTTGCCAACGTTTACTGACACCAGCCATATTCAACAGGTGTTGAGCGTTCATCAATTTGTCAGTTATTCAGCGCTCTGGCACACTCAGACGAGAGTGCTCTGAAATGTTGTTGTTGCAGTGACATCAGGAACATTCTATTGAAATGGTTACTTGCATAGTTGAGTCTTTTGTTAAGACATGTAGCTAGCTAGCTAGCTAAGCAATGAACCATAATCCCAGCTCATGATGTTACTACTCTGCATGAATCTGCAGGTAGCTAACCAACCAGGTTCAATGTTAGCTAGCTAACGTTAGGCTATAACTAGCAAAGCAGATACGAATAATATTACTACGCAGATCATACACGTAACGTTAGCTAGTGAGCCTGTCAGCTAACGTTAGCTAGCTAGCTAACAGTACACTTTAACTTGAAATGAAAACGACTTTCTGACAAAATTAGAAATGTGTAATATCTGAAAATGTTGCTAGCTAGACTATCTTACCCGTATACATGGATGGACGCTTCTCACTCTCTGTCACGGATGCCATGGTTGACCTTAGGTTTGAAGATGTAATCTGGAGATAGGTGTTTTCTCCATCTCCTTAGCGATCGTACTCTAATTCCACTGATTTCAAAACTCGGTCCTCCAGAAAGTGGAGAGCAACACTTATGCAGTTCTACTACGTGATATCTTTAAAAAAAAAGCTGCGTTAGAAAGGATTACCTACACATACTGACCAGCTCATGTTATAGACAGAAGCATGCTACATGGCAGACCAATCCGAACTCATCTCTCGGCATGTCCAGCCCACTCATTATCTCATCATGGCTAGCGGGAAGGTTCCTCGCTTTTTCTGTGGCTATTCCAGCTAGGCTCGTAATTTAACAGTTTTATCCGTATTTACAGATGGCATGCAAGTTTGTAATTAACACACATGAAAGTTCACATGTTCCAGATGGCATTTCTGTCCAAAAATGATTTGGGGATAAAAAAATACCGTTCAAATGGCTCCCCTGTGAAGAAGTGACACCTAGTTTCCTGGAACGAGTCACAAATACACATGAAGGGGTACTTCAAGGTTAGTCCGGGGCAGAGCAAAATTCAATTGGTGGTACAGTAACCGAAAAAGGTTGTGAACCACTGCTCTATCTGATCTAAACGTTAGATGTGATCTTGGTCTGTGCTCGGGAGGTCGTGGATCAAGCTCTCTGCCGTCCTGGCCAAACGTCGCTCGATGACAATGTATCTCTGACCACATGGAGATTCATTCAGCACTGTGTTTACTGGATATTTGAGCATGATTCTGACTTATTATTATTATTATTATTATTTTTCTCCTTTACTACTGTACTGGATTTGTTATAATGTAGAATCTGACTCCCTTCACATTAAGCCTACCACAGAATGTTTTCAGTGTATACTAGCATGTTACCAACCAAGTTATCATCACAATATATCATAAGCAACAGATCTGCTAAACAACAGGTAACATCAAGAATGGATGTTTACAGAGATAGTCCTTGGAGAAGGGGAGTGTTAGTCTTAATCTCTGCTGGGTTCCTTCATGTTTTCAAAACGTGACTTCAGGAAACTGGGAGAGTAAGTGTTCAGTTGGAACTGGGGACTGGGCGCTTGCCTAAGGGTCAAATCTGGAGTTGCGCTGTCTGTCCTGCAAGCTGTGTGAGTGTGTGTGTGTGCGTGTGTGTGCGTGTGTGTTTGATAAACTGGGAAGAGGAAGTGGTAGAGGCAGATTTAACCCCATGGTGGTGGTTTTGTGTCAATCGAGAGAGAGAGAGAGAGAGAGAGAGAGAGAGAGAGAGAGAGAGAGAGAGAGAGAGAGAGAGAGAGAGAGAGTGACACTGACTGAGTTAGGACAATGATTGACTGTATCCTCCCTGTCACGAAGTAGCCATAGAGACACACCTCGTACCCGAGTGATTTCCATGGCCACTGTCCAGAGAGACATGAAGACGGACGGATGGACGGAGGGAAAGACACAGTCATAGACAGACAGACAGGTCATCATGCGTTCCTCAGCTTCAACTTAGCCCCACTACAGAGACAGTGACAGACAGGAAAACAGACCAAGAGAGACACAAGGGGACAGTCATAGACAGACAGAGAGACAGGTTACCATGCGTCCCAGTCTCGGTTCCACTATAAATACCCCTCTGCCTCACTGTGACATGGGGGGATATATCCTGCTGTAATACATCCCCAGGACAGACCTAACACCTCAACCCCCTCAGCTATACACCCCACTGCTACCCCGTCCCTAATGCCAGCAACTGCCAGGTAACCGCCAGGCAACCGCCAGGCAACCGCAACTGATCCCATCACTCCCACCTACTCCTTCTCAGCTGAGGTCATGGGTCAACTGTCACATGACACCCCCTTCCTCTTCCTGATTATGAGACACACAGAGTCAGAGAGAGTCAAAGACTGTTATATTATTGTTCTGCTTTTGAATAGTGGTTAGAATAAAGGGTTTAAGAAGTGCTTTGGCTTGTTTTGTTGCTTGTGGCACGTTAAAAATAGTCAACTGATCTATTCCGAGCTCCACTATTTGGGTAAGCTTTGGAAAGGTCCCATTTTAATATTGACATGGTCTTGGAGGTTCTGAATCACGTCCAGTCGTCCACTATAAACCAACAGCCTGGTCATTTGTAGCTCAGTTAGTAGGGCATGGTGTTTGTAGCGCCAGGGTAGTGGGTTTGATTCCCAGGACCACCCATATGTAAAATGTATGCACGCATGATGAAAACGTCTGCTAAATGGGAACTTCAGAAAGTATTCAGACCCTTTGACTTTTTCAACATTTCGTTACGTTACAGCCTTAATCTAAAATGGATTAAAAAAAAAGAATCCCTCATCAATCTGCACACAATACCCCAGAATGACATCACAATACCCCATAATGACATCACAATACCCCATAATGACGAAGCAAAAAAAACTGATATCACTTTGTTGAAGCACCTTTAGCAGCAATTACAGCCTCAAGTCTTCTTGGGTATGACGCTACCAGCTTGGCACACCTGTATTTGGGGAGTTTCTCTCATTTTTCTCTGCAGAAATGTTTGATCTGGTTCAAGTCCGGGCTCTGGCTGGCTGGGCCACTCAAGGACATTCAGAGACTTGTCCCAAAGCCACTCCTGTGTTGTCTTGGCTGTATGCTTAGGGTCGTTGTCCTGGTGGAAGGTGAATCTTCGCCCCAGTCTGAGGTCCTGAGCGCTCTTGAACAGGTTTTCATCAAGGATCTCTCTGTACTTTGCTCTGTTCATCTTTGCCTTAATCCTGACCAGTCTCCTAGTCCCAGCCGCTGAAAAGCATCCCCACAGCATGATGCTGCCACCACCATGCTTCACTGTAGGGATGGTGCCAGGTTTCCTCCAGACGTGACGCTTGGCATTGAGGCCAAAGAGTCTTGGTTTCATCAGACCAGAGAATCTTGTTTCTCATGGTCTGAGAGTCTTTAGGTGCCTTTTGGCAATCTCCAAGAGGGCTGTCCTGTGCCTTTTACTGAGGAGTGGCTTCCATCTGGCCACTCTGCCATAAAGGCCTGATTGGTGGAGTGCTGCAGAGATGGTTGTCCTTCTGGAAGGTTCTTCCATCTCCACAGAGGAACTCTGGAGCTCTGTCAGAGTGACCATCGGGTTCTTGGTCACCTCCCTGACCAAGGCCCTTCTCCCCCGACTGCTCAGCTTGGCTGGGTGGCCAGCTCTAGGAAGAGTCTTGGTGCTTCCAAACTTCTTCCATTTAAAAATGATGGAGGCCACTGTGTTCTTGGGGACATTCAATGCTGCAGAAATGTTTTGGTACCCTTCCCAGGATCTGTGCCTCGACACAATCCTGTCTCAGAGCTCTATGGACAATTCCTTCGACCTCATGGCTTGGTTTTTGCTCTGACATCCACTGTCAACTGTTTGACCTTATATAGACAGGTGTGTGCCTTTCCAAATCATGTCCAATCAATTGAATTTACCACAGATGGACTCCAATCAAGTTGTAGAAACATCTCAAGGATGATCAATGGAAGCAGGATGCACCTGAGCTCAATTTCAAGTCTCATAGCAAAGGGTCTGAATACATGTAAATAAGGTATTTCTGTTTTTTATTTTTAATACATTTTCTAAAATGTTTGAAAACCTGTTTTTGCTTCGTCATTATGTGGTATTGTGCGTAGATTGCTGAGTTTTTTAGCATAAGGCTGTAAAGTAACAAAATGTGGAAAAACTCCTCTAGTTTTCTTCTTTCAACCCACAGGCAGAATTACAGTGCTTATAGTCATAAACAGCTGTGTCTCGTTTTCCCTCCCACTCTCTATCTATTTTCCTAATGTGGTTTAGGTAATGAGGGTGTGGTTTAGGTAATGAGTTGTGGTTTAGGTAATGGGGGTGTGGTTTAGGTAATGGGGGTGTGGTTTAGGTAGTGGGGGTTTGATTTAGGTAATGGGGGTGTGGTTTAGGTAATGGGGGTTTGGTTTAGATAATGGGGGTGTGGTTTAGGTAATGGGGTGTGGTTTAGGTAATGGGGGTTTGGGTTAGGTAATGGGGGTGTGGTTTAGGTAATGGGGGTGTGGTTTTGAAATGTCATTGTTTCTGTGTAAATAGTGTTATTGGGCTGTGGGATTTGGCAAATAAAAATGTCAACATCTTCCTCCTTCCCCTCTCCCCCCCTCCTTCCCCTCTCTCTCCTCCCCCTCCCTCTCTCTCCTCCCGATCCTCCCCTCTCTCTCCTCCCCCTCCCTCTCTCTCCTCCCGATCCTCCCCCTCTCTCTCCTCCCCCTCCCTCTCTCTCTTCCCGATCCTCCCCCTCCCTATTTCCTCTCTCTCTCTTCCCGATCCTCCCCCTCCCTATTTCCCCTCTCTCTCCTCCCAATTTTCCCCCTCTCTCTCCTCCCCTCTCCCTCTTCCGACATCTCTCTCCTTCCTTCCCCTCTCTCTATCTCTCTCCCGCTCCTCCCTCCTCCACCTCCTCCCCCTCTCTCTCCTCCCCCTCCATCCCCTCTCCCTCCTCCCCTCTCTCCCTCCCCCCACTCCCTCCTCTCTCTACTCCCGCTCCTCTCCCAGGTGAATCTGTTTGTTCTACTGTCGGTGGTGTGTGTTCTCCTCAACCTGGCTGGCTTCATCCTCTGCTGCCAGGGGGCTCAGCTGGTCTCCACCATGACCAACTGCCAACTGGTGAGACACACATACACACACCCTTGTTAGCATCAGGACAGCATAGACCTGTAGGTAGGTGCATTAAGTCTGGGTCAGCCTCAGACCTCTCCTCTGTCTATCTATCCATCCATGGTGTTAGTGGATGTCTCTCTTCCTCTCCTTCCTCTCTACCAGAGGTATCTCTACCAGAGGTATCTCTACCAGAGTTATCTCTACCAGAGGTATCTCTACCAGAGTTATCTCTACCAGAGGTATCTCTACCAGAGGTATCTCTACCAGAGTTGCGTACAAAGCTCTCCCTCGCCCTCCATTTGGTAAATCCGACCACAACTATATCCTCCTGATTCCTGCTTACAAGCAAAAATTAAAGAAGGAAGCACCAGTGACTCGGTCTATAAAAATGACCACATTTTTATAGACCGAGCAGATGTACACCACATCAGTCACTGGCTTTATCAATAAGTGCATCGAGGACGTCGTTCCCACAGTGACTGTACGTACATACCCCAACCAGAAGCCATGGATTACAGGCAACATTCGCACTGAGCTAAAGGGTAGAGCTGCCGCTTTCAAGGTGCGGGACTCTAACCCGGAAGCTTACAAGAAATCCTGCTATGCCCTGCGACGAACCATCAAACAGGCAAAGCGTCAAAACAGGGCTAAGATTGAATCATACTACACCGGCTCTGACGCTCGTCTTATGTGGCAGGGCTTGCAAATTATTACAGACTACAAAGGGAAGCACAGCCGCGAGCTGCCCAGTGACACGAGCCTACCAGACGAGCTAAACCACTTCTATGCTCGATTCGAGGCAAGCAACACTGAGGCATGCATGAGAGCATCAGCTGTTCTGGACGACTGTGTGATCACGCTCTCTGTAGCCGACATGAGTAAGACCTTTAAACAGCCATGAAGTGCTTTGAAAGGCTGGTAATGGCTCACATCAACACCATTATCCCAGAAACCCTAGACCCACTCCAATTTGCATACCGCCCAAACAGATCCACAGATGATGCAATCTCTATTGCACTCCACACTGCCCTTTCCCACCTGGACAAAAGGAACACCTATGTGAGAATGCTATTCATTGACTACAGCTCAGCGTTCAACACCATAGTACCCTCAAAGCTCATCACTAAGCTAAGGATCCTGGGACTAAACACCTCCCTCTGCAACTGGATCCTGGACTTCCTGACGGGCCGCCCCCAGGTGGTGAAGGTAGGTAGCAACACATCTGCCACGCTGATCCTCAACACTGGAGCCCCTCAGGGGTGTGTGCTCAGTCCCCTCCTGTACTCCCTGTTCACTCACGACTGCATGGCCAGGCACGACTCCAACACCATCATTAAGTTTGCAGACTACACAACAGTGGTAGGCCTGATCACCAACGACAAGACAGCCTATAGGGAGGAGGTCAGAGACCTGGCCGGGTGGTGCCAGAATAACAACCTATCCCTCAACCTAACCAAGACTAAGTAGATGATTGTGGACTACAGGAAAAGGAGGACCGAGCACGCCCCCATTCTCATCGACAGGGCTGTAGTGGAGCAGGTTGAGAGCTTCAAGTTCCTTGGTGTCCACATCACCAACAAACTAGAATGGTCCAAACACACCAAGACAGTTGGGCACGACAAAACCTATTCCCCCTCAGGAAACTAAAAAGATTTGGCATGGGTCCTGAGATCCTCAAAAGGTTCTACAGCTGCAACATCAAGAGCATCCTGACTGGTTGCATCACTGCCTGGTACGACAATTACTCGGCCTCAGACCGCAAGACACTACAGAGGGTAGTGCGTACGGCCCAGTACACTGGGGCTAAGCTGCCTGCCATCCAGGACCTCTACACCAGGCGGTGTCAGAGGAAGGCCCTAAAAATTGTCAAAGACTCCAGCCACCCCAGTTATAGACTGTTCTCTCTACTACTGCATGGCAAGCGGTACCGGAGTGCCAAGTCTAGGACAAAAACGCTTCTCAACAGTTTTTATCCCCAAGCCATAAGACTCCTGAACAGGTAATCAAGTGGCTACCCGGGCTATTTGCATTGTGTGCCCCCACACCACCCGCCAACCACTCTTTTACGCAACTGCTACTCTCTGTTCATCATATATGCATAGTCACTTTAACCATATCTACATGTACATACTACCTCAATCAGCCTGACTACCCGGTGTCTGTATGTAGCCTCGCTACTTTTATGGCCTCGCTACTGTATATAGCCTCACTACTGTTATTTTTCACTGTCTTTTTACTGTTGTTTTTATTTCTTTACTTACCTATTGTTCACCTAATACCTTTTTTGCACTATTGGTTAGAGCCTGTAAGTCAGCATTTCCCTGTAAGGTCTACACCTGTTGTATTAGGCGCACGTGACAAATAAACTAATTTGATTTGATCTACCTCATCACTGTCTCGTCTCGTCTTCTCTTCTCTCCTCTCCTCACACCAGCCATCACTTTATTAGTCCAACTAGACCCACACAGAGACCAGGGTGTGGGGTGTGTGTCCCAAAGAGCATCCTATTCCCTACATAGTCCAATACTTTTGACCAGTGTCCTATGGGCCCTGGTGTAATGTAGTGCCCTATAAACAGAATAAGGTTCCATTTGGGAATCAGACCATGGCTGATTCTAGTTGCATGGATATCAACATGGCACAGTTTATTAGCCTAGCCAGCTAGACAGGACCTGCTGGACCCCCTGCGGTGTATTGGCTCAGACTGGTGCTGAGATCTGGCCGTCGACAAACACGCGACTGGATGCACACACACATACACAGTTCACAAACACACACACACACATGCACCCCGGTGCCTCTGTAATGTGAGGCTGAGATGAGATAAGAGGTGAGGGCAAGGCAGGGCAGGGTATGGTGGGTTAATGGTGCCTCCCGTGGTGCAATGGTTTGCCCTAGTCTCCCCTCTCTCAGGGTGAGTAATAGAGTCTCCCGTCCAGACCATCTGCTCCTCTAATCTGGTGTAACATTAACTGCCCTGGAGGAGGAGGGTGGGGGATTGAGAGAGAGAGAGAGAGAGAGAGAGAGAGAGAGAGAGGAGAGCGAGGGAGAGAGAGAAGGATGGATTGAGGCAGGGAGAGAGGGATGGAGAGAGAGAGAGAGAGAGAGAGAGAGAGAGAGGAGGGGTTAGGGAGAGTTCGATGGGGGAGGAGAGAGGGATGGGGAGGAGGGAGAGAGAGGGATGGGGAGGAGGGAGGTGGAGAGAGGGGGATAATAATGTGCACGCCTGAAGGTGAAATATCTCTTGCTCTCACTCTGTTGATGTGTCTCTCCCTTACCAGCTTCCCTCCTTACCCTATTTCTCTGTTTCATTCCTTCCCTCCCTTCCCTTCCCTCCTTATCTCTCTCTCTCCCTTCCTCCCCTCCCTCCGTCCCTCCCTCCCTTATCTCCTTTCCTTCTTTCCTTCCTTCCTTCCCTCCCTTCTTTCTCTCCCTTCTCTTCCCTCCTTCTCTCTCTCTCTCTCCTTCTCTCTCTCTCCCCTCTCCCTTCTCCTCCTTCCCTCTCTCCTTCCTTCCCTCCCTCCTCTCTCCCTCCCTCCCTCCCTCCCTCCCTCCCTCCCTCCCTCCCACCCTTCCTTCCTTCCCCCTCCCTCGCGTCCTTCTCTCCCTCCCTTCCCTCCTTTCCTTCCTTCACTCCCTCCCTTTCTTCCTTCCTTCCTTCCCTTATTTCCCTTCCCTCCCTTCCTTCCTTCCTTCCTTCCTTCCTTCTTTCCTATCTCTCCCTTCTTTCCTTCCCTCCCTTCCCTTCCTTCTTCCCTTCGTTTCTTCCGTCCTTCCTTCCTTCCTTCCTTCCTTACCTACCTCCCTTCTCTCCCTTCCTTCCCTCCCTCCCGTCCCTTCCGTCCTTCCTTCCTTCTCTCCTATCTCTCCCTTCCCTCCTTCCCTCCTTCCCTCCCTTTCCCTCCTTCCCTCCTTCACTCCCTCCCTTTCTTCCTTCCTTCCTTCCCTTATTTCCCTTCCCTCCCTTCCTTCCTTCCTTCCTTCCTTCCTTCCTTCTTTCCTATCTCTCCCTTCTTTCCTTCCCTCCCTTCCCTCCTTCCCTCCCTTCCCTCCTTCACTCCCTCCCTTCCTTACTTCCTTACTTCGTTCTTTCCCTCCATCCCTTGCTTCCTTCCTTCCTCCCTTCCTTCATTATTTCCCTCCTTCCTTCACTCCCCCTCTCCCTCCCCTTCCTCCCTCCCTTTCTTACCTCCCTACCTCCTTCGTTTCTTCCCTCCTTTCTTTCTTCCTTCCCTCCCTCCCATCCTCCGTCCTTCCTTCCCTCCCTTCCTTCCTTCCTTCCTTACCTTCCCTCCCTCTCTCCCTTCCCTCCTTCCCTCCCTCTTTCCCTCCTCTCCATCCCTTCCTTCCTGCCCTCCCTCCTCTCCCTCCCTCCCTTCCTTCTGTCCCTCCCTCCCTCCCTTCCTTCGCTCACTCCCTCCCTTCCTTCCTTCCTTCCCTCTCTCCCCCCTCACTCCCTCCATTCCTTCCCTCCTTCCTTCCCTCCCTCCCTTCACTCCCCCTCTCCCTCCCTTTCCTTCCTCCCTTCCTTCCTTCCTTCCCTCCCTACCTCCCTTCCCTTCTTCCCTCCCTTCTCTCCTTTCCTCCCTCCCTCCCTCTCTCCCTTTCTTCCTTCCCTCCCTCCCTCCCTCCCTCCCTCCCTCCCTCCTCCCTCCCTCCCTCCCTCCCTCCTTCTCTCCCTCCCTCCCTCCCTCCCTCCCTTCTCTCCCTTCCTTACTTCCCTCCCTACCTCCCTGACTTCCTTCCCTGTGTGTTTCAGAGTGAGGCGGGAGACGTGTGTAACTGTTGTCCCCAGATCCCCATGTGCCCTGAGGAGAAACTACTCAAACTCTACCCTGGGCAATCCTGTAACACCATGAGGGTCCTGCTCAAGGTGTGTGTGTTCTTGTGTGTGTGTGTGTGTGTGTGTGTGTGTGTGTGTGTGTGTGTGTGTGTGTGTGTGTGTGTGTGTGTGTGTGTGTGTGTGTGTGTGTGTGTGTGTGTGTGTGTGTGTGTGTGTGAGTGTGTGTGTGTTCATGCGTACCTGTGTGAGAGAGAATGTGCGTTCATTGTCATCATATTACACCATATAGTGAGATAAGATGGTTCTTGGTGGTTGTGGGTGGTTATTGCTAACTCTGCCTCCTGTCTGTCTGTTTCTAGAAGGTTCTGTTTGCTCTGTGTGTTCTGAATGCTCTGACCACTGCAGTATGCCTGGTGGCAGCTGCCCTGCGGTACCTACAGATCTTCACCACACGACGGCCATGTATGGTAAGGCTATCATAATACCCCATCATAACCAATCACACGGCCTCAGAACTCCAGGCTCAACCAATCATGTAATCTCCAGTGTGGCCAATGAGTGATTGTTGTGTTTTTCAACATTCAACACTTATCTCAATAAGTGGCTTCTTCTGTCGTCATCTCTTTTCCTTTTCCTCTCTCTTTCTGATAGGATGACCCCAGGCCAATCACAGAGGAAGGGGAGGAGCCAACTATTGTCCCTGACCCAGATGAGTTTGTTCCCCCTGCCCCTCCCCCTTCCTACTTCTCAACCTTCTACTCCTACACCCCCCGTCTGGCTCGCAGGATGTTTGGGGACAGTGTGATACCTCTGCCTCCTGTCTATGCCGCCAGGATTAAAGGAGTAGAGGTGTTCGGTCCTCTTGACCCTCCCCCTCCATACGAGGCTGTTACAGGAGGCTCCGCCCTCGCCACCGCAACACAGGTACACACAATGTTCTGGCATGGCTTATACAGGGCATTCGGAAAGTATTGAGACCCCTTGACTTTTTCCACATTTTGTTACTTTACAGCCTTATTCAATAATGTATTTGTTTGTTTTTTCCCCTCATCAATCTACCCACAATACTCCTTAATGACAAAGCAAAAACAGGTTTTTATTAAAAATAAAAAACTGAAATATCACTTTTACATACAGTACCAGTCAAAAGTTTGGAAACAGCTACTCATTCAAGGGTTTTTCTTTATTTTTACTATTTTCTACATTGTAGAATAATAGTGAAGACATCGAAACTATGAAATAACACATATTGAAACATGTAGTAACAAAAAAGTGTTAAACTAATCAAAATATATTTTAGATTTTAGATTTTTCAAAGTAGCCACCCTTTGCCTTGATGACAGCTTTGCACACTCTTGGCATTGTGTTATTTATTGTTATACCTAACCATCAGCAGAAACTGGCAAGTTAGAACTGTATATGGTGTGTGTAAAGGGTTAAAGGTTTTAAACTCAGTCTCTCAACGGATGAGACATGGAAGAATTGGTGGACGACAGGATATTATGCCGTTAGAAGCTTGCTACATTTACAATTGGTTAAAGGGAATTAAAAAAGGGAGGAATGTAATGGGAAATTGTAATTGTATTTGTCAACATAACTGAGTATGTGACTAACCTTGTGAAACTGTATGAAACTGTCCTATTATAATCTCCTGTTCTTGGGAGTATCATGCTGGGTTACAAACCAGCTTGCTCCTGTGTCGTTGTATAGATAAAAGGAGAACTGAGAGTCCCGCCCAAGAACAGGAAACTATAAAGATATGTGCTTATCACCCAATGCTTGGGAATTCAGACTGTCTGCACTGCTCTGTGTAACTCTGTTATTCTCTCTGAGATCAGAAATAAAGAATCTTGGTTTGACTTGGACTCTGGCAGATCCTTATTTGAGAATATCCTCCACAATTCTTGGTCACCTCCCTGACCAAGGCCCTTCTCCCCCGATTGCTCAGTTTGGCAGGGGGGGGCAGCTCTAGGAAGAGTATTGGTGCTTCCAAACTTCTTCCATTTAAGAATGATGGAGGCCACTGTGTTCTTGGGGAACCTCAATGCTGCAGAATGTTTTGGTACCCTTCCCCAGATCTGTGCCTCGACACTATCCTGTCTCAGAGCTCTACGGACAATTCCTTCGAACTCATGGCTTGGTTTTTGCTCTGACATGCACTGTCAGCTGTGGGACCTTATATAGACAGGTGTGTGCCTTTCCAAATCATGTCCAATCAATTGAATTTACCACAGGTGGACTCCAATGAAGTTGTAGAAACATCTCAAGGATGATCAATGGAAACAGGATGCACCTGAGCTCAATTTCTAGTCTCATAGCAAAGGGTCTGATACTTATGTAAATAAGGTATTTCTGTTGATTTTATAAATTTGCAAAAAAATCTAAAAACCTGTTTTAATTTTGTCATTATGGAGTATTGTGTGTAGATTGATGAGATTCTTTATTTATTTAATCAATTTTAGAGTAAGGCTTTAATGTAACAAAATGTGGAAAAAGTCAAGGGGTCTGAATACTTTTCAAATGCACTGTAAATGTGCTATGTATGTGTTATGAAAGGGCTATGTATGGGTTATGAATGGGCTATGTATAGCTTATGAATGTGCTATAAAGTCCTGGTGTAGGTACCTTTCAAATAAATTGTTACCCATTATTTAATGCCAATAACAATAGTGATTATAAGATAAATAAATGAATAAAGGTAATGAATAGATGCATAATGTAGCATCTTGTGAATGTGACATTTGGGTAAACAATATCCTTTAATATCTCTATCATTAATATCTCCAAATCTCTGGACATGACCCCAATATCCTTTAATATCTCTACATTCCTGACCCCAAATATCTCTGCTGTGTGTTTCTGTTTAGGAGACAGAGATTCAGATTGCCATGACAGATCTGACTGAGTTGATGGAGGAGCAGAGTGACCGCTCGGAGGCGGGTACTTCTGTTAGAGGTAGGACACATGGACGGATGGACGGACAAACCATAGAATTTAACACAGGCAGACATACACAGAGACATACTTGGCCTATATATGACAGACTTTTGATGGCAGATTTCAGCAAAACTGTCAATGGAGGACTTTTGGGCATATCCAAACCTTGATAGAAAAATTGGGGATCTCTCATATCTTTTCATGAAAAAACCCTTGGTAAAGTGTGTGTGTGTGTGTGTGTGTGTGTGTGTGTGTGTGTTTTGACAAAAGAATCCCCAGACCCACACCGTATCCTGCAAAAAGTCCTGAATGGAGGCCTTTAGTTATCCTAGTGAAAGTACTGCTATATTTACTGTATCCCAGTGTACTGCTATAGTTACTGTGAAGGTACTGCTATAGTTACTGTATCCCAGTGTCCTGCTGTAGTTACTGTATCCCAGTGTACTGCTATAGTTACTGTATCCCAGTGTACTGCTATAGTTACTGTATCCCAGTGTACTGCTATAGTTACTGTGAAATTACTGCTATAGTTACTGTATCCCAGTGTATTACTGCTATAGTTACTGTATCCCAGTGTACTGCTATAGTTACTGTATCCCAGTTTACTGCTGTAGTTACTGTATCCCAGTGTACTGCTATAGTTACTGTATCCCAGTGTACTGCTATAGTTACTGTGAAAGTACTGCTATAGTTACTGTATCCCAGTGTATTACTGCTATAGTTACTGTATCCCAGTGTACTGCTATAGTTCCTGTGAAAGTACTGCTATAGTTACTGTATCCCAGTGTATTACTGCTATAGTTACTGTATCCCAGTGTACTGCTATAGTTACTGTATCCCAGTGTACTGCTATAGTTACTGTATCCCAGTGTACTGCTATAGTTACTGTATCCCAGTGTACTGCTATAGTTACTGTATCCCAGTGTACTGCTATAGTTACTGTGAAAGTACTGCTCTAGTTACTGTATCCCAGTGTACTGCTATAGTTACTGTATCCCAGTGTACTGCTATAGTTACTGTATCCCAGTGTATTGCTATAGTTACTGTGAAAGTACTGCTATAGTTACTGTATCCCAGTGTTTCGCTATAGTTACTGTGAAAGTACTGCTATATTTACTGTATCCCAGTGTACTGCTATAGTTACTGTATCCCAGTGTATCGCTATAGTTACTGTACCCCAGTGTACAGCTGTAGTTACTGTATCCCGGTGTACTGCTATAGTTACTGTATCCCAGTGTGCTGCTATAGTTACTGTATCCCAGTGTGTATCCCAGTGTACTGCTATAGTTACTGTATCCCAGTGTACTGCTATAGTTCCTGTGTCCCAGTGTGCTGCTATAGTTACTGTATCCCAGTGTACTGCTATAGTTAATGTTTCCCAGTGTACTGCAATAGTTACTGTACCCCAGTGTACAGCTGTAGTTACTGTATCCCAGTGTACTGCTATAGTTACTGTGAAAGTACTGCTATAGTTACTGTATCCCAGTGTACTGCTATAGTTACTGTAGCCCAGTGTACTACTATAGTTACAGTGAAAGTACTGCTTTAAATATCTCAGTCAGATGAATGGGATATAACCTTGCCCTGTCATCACAGATAGATTACCCCACTGACAGTTATTTCATCAACGTATAAAAATAACATTTATTTCAGTCTCATGTGTTACATTAACCAGCCCCATTGTCTATCTAGCTCTCACAAACTCAGTCTGTTTGACACATACAGCTTGGTACAGGAAATATTTTTTTCCTTTCTGTAATCACTGTGAAAAGTGCAGTTTCACACAGATGTGTTATACAGAGTTAGAGTAGAGAGACAAATGTTTGTAAAACGGCGTAGATTTAAATGTGTCATAACTTATTTTGGCCTGAAGGCAGATTCTGGAACATTCTCAAACAACCCACTGGGCCAAAACTGGTTGAATCAGCGTTGTCTCCACATCATTTGAACCAAAAAAGTTGAATAAACGTGGAAAACTGATTTGATCAACGTAATATTCTACTTTTAGCGTAAATCCAATGACATGGTGTCATTTTTTGTTGATTTCACATTGAATTCACGTTATTCACGTCAACCAAATGGTAATCAAAACTAGACCCTGAACTGATGTCAATGCCCAGTGGGAATGCAGTACTTCCAAGATGGCGTAGCAGTCAGACGTCTTTGTCTTGTCGTGTCCCGTGTATATATATTTTTCTTTGTATATATTTTGTATATATTGTTAATACTTTTAACCTCAATTTTAACATACTCCTGCAACCCGCCTGCAACCCGCCTCATACATCCTGCAACCCGCCTCACCCTATGTGGTATGGATCTGCTATTTTCTATTATTTTCTATACTTTGGAACCGGAACCCCCAACAGAAGATAGCTACTAGCTAGTAGTCAGGTAGCCACTGCTAGCGGTCATCAGCTAACCTCAGCCCGGTCAACTCCTGCCAGTCTGCACAGCGCGATTCAACCCAGAGCATATCGGACTGCTTTTTCTCTACCACATTCTCTACCACATTCTCTACCACATCTCCACATCTACGGATTCCTACCGCAAGCTCTGAACCTTTTCACATGGATCATCGCTGCTATCCGAGTGGCTTCCTGGCTAACGTCTCTGTCCCGAAGCAAGCACCAGTTAGCCTGGAACTAGCCTCGTGCTAGGGCCATTTCCCGGCTAGCTGAAGAGGTCCATCAGCCACTTCTTGGACTACAATACCTATTTTGCCAATTGGCCTGGACCCTTTTACTGCCGACACGGAGCCCTGCCGATCCATCACGACCGGTCTGCCGACGTAACCATCCGAGGGGGTTTCAACAGGCTCTTCCGTCACGACGTCCCCAAAGACCCTTCTGCTAGCCTGCTAGCCCCGGCCGGCTAGCTGTCTGAATCGCCGTGTCTCCAGCTCGCCTAGCTACTCACTGGACCCTATGATCACTCGGATACGCTTTCCTCTCTCTAATGTAAATATGCCTTGTCCATATGCCTTTCCTCTCTCTAATGTCAATATGCCTTGTCCATATGCCTTTCCTCTCTCTAATGTAAATATGCCTTGTCCATATGCCTTTCCTCTCTCTAATGTCAATATGCCTTGTCCATATGCCTTTCCTCTCTCTAATGTAAATATGCCTTGTCCATATGCCTTTCCTCTCTCTAATGTCAATATGCCTTGTCCATATGCCTTTCCTCTCTCTAATGTAAATATGCCTTGTCCATATGCCTTTCCTCTCTCTAATGTAAATATGCCTTGTCCATATGCCTTTCCTCTCTCTAATGTCAATATGCCTTGTCCATATGCCTTTCCTCTCTCTAATGTAAATATGCCTTGTCCATATGCCTTTCCTCTCTCTAATGTCAATATGCCTTGTCCATATGCCTTTCCTCTCTCTAATGTAAATATGCCTTGTCCATATGCCTTTCCTCTCTCTAATGTAAATATGCCTTGTCCATATGCCTTTCCTCTCTCTAATGTAAATATGCCTTGTCCATTGCTGTTTTGGTTAGTGATTATTGTCTTATTTCACTGTAGAGCCTCCAGCCCTGCCCAATATGCCTTAGCTAGCCCGTTTGTTCCACCCCCCACACATGCGGTGACCTCACCTGGTTTAAATGGTGCCTCTAGAGACAAAACCTCTCTCATCGTCACTCAATGCCTAGGTTTACCTCCACTGTATTCAAATCCTACCATACCCTTGTCTGTACATTATGCCTTGAATCTATTCTCCCGCGCCCAGAAACCTGCTCCTTTTACTCTCTGTTCCGAACGCACTAGACAACCAGTTCTTATAGCCTTTAACCGTACCCTTCAAATCAAATCAAATCAAATTGTATTTGTCACATACACATGATTAGCAGATGTTAATGCGAGTGTAGCGAAATGCTTGTGCTTCTAGTTCCAACCATGCAGTAGTATCTAACAAGTAGTCTAACAATTTCACAACAACTACCTTGTACACAAGTGTAAAGGAATGAATACGAGTATGTACATATAAATATATGGATGAGCGATGGCCGAATGGCATAGGCAAGATGCAGTAGATGGTATAGAGTACAGCATATACATATGAGATGAGTAATGTAGGATATGTAAACATTATATAAAGTGGCATTGTTTAAAGTGGCTAGTGACACATTTATTACATCCAATTTTTTATTATTAAAGTGGCTAGAGATTTGAGTCAGTATGTTGGCAGCAGCCACTCAGTGTTAGTGATGGCTGTTTAACAGTCTGATGGCCTTGAGATAAAAGCTGTTTTTCAGTCTCTCGGTCCCAGCTGTGATGTACCTGTACGGACCTCGCCTTCTGGATGATAGCGGGGTGAACAGGCAGTGGCTCGGGTGGTTGTTGTCCTTGATGATCCTTTTGGCCTTCCTGTGACATCGGGGGGTGTAGGTGTCCTGGAGGGCAGGTAGTTTACCCCCGGTGATGCGTTTTGCGGACCTCACTACCCTCTGGAGAGCCTTACAGTTGTGGGCGGAGCAGTTGCCGTACTAGGTGGTGATACAGCCCGACAGGATGCTCTCGATTGTGCATCTGTAGAAGTTTGTGAGTGTTTTTGGTGAAAAGCCACATTTCTTCAGCCTCCTGAGGTTGAAAAGGCGCTGTCTGTGTGGGTGGACCATTTCAGTTTGTCCGTGATGTGTACGCCGAGGAACTTAAAACTTTCCACCTTCTCCACTACTTTCCCGTCAATGTGGATAGGGGGGTGCTCCCTCTGCTGTTTCCTAAAGTCCACGATCATCTCCTTTGTTTTGTTGACGTTAAGTGAGAGGTTATTTTCCTGACACCACACTCCGAGGGCCCTCAACTCCTCCCTGTAGGCCGTCTCGTCGTTGTTGGTAATCAAGCCTACCACTGTAGTGTCGTCTGCAAACTTGATGATTGAGTTGGAGGCGTGCTTGGCTACGCAGTCATGGGTGAACAGGGAGTACAGGAGAGGGCTGAGAACGCACCCTTGTGGGGCCCCAGTGTTGAGGATCAGCGGGGTGGAGATATTTTTTCCTACCCTCACCACCTGGGGGCGGCCCGTCAGGAAGTCCAGGACCCAGTTGCAAAGGGTGGGGTCGAGACCTAGGGTCTCGAGCTTAATGACGAGTTTGGAGGGTACTATGGTGTTAAATGCTGAGCTGTAGTCGATGAACAGCATTCTTACATAGGTATTCCTCTTGTCCAGATGGGTTAGAGCAGTGTGCAGTGTGATTGCGATTGCGTCGTCTGTGGACCTATTGGGTAAGCAAATTGGAGTGGGTCTAGGGTGTCTGGTAGGATGGAGGTGATATGATCCTTGACTAGTCTCTCAAAGCACAGTTACAGTTACCTTAGCTTTCTTGGGAACAGGAACAATGGTGGCCCTCTTGAAGCATGTGGGAACAGCAGACTGGGATAAGGATTGATTGAATATGTCCGTAAACACACCAGCCAGCTGGTCTGCGCATGCTCTGAGGACACGGCCAGGGATGCCATCTGGGTCGGCAGCCTTGCGAGGGTTAACACATTTAAATGTTTTACTCACGTTGGCTGCGGTGAAGGAGAGCCCGCAGGTTTTGGTAGCGGGCCGTGTCGGTGGCACTGTATTGTCCTCAAAGCGAGCAAAGAAGTTGTTCAGTTTGTCTGGGAGCAAGACATTGTGGTCCGCGACGGGGCTGATTTTCTTTTTGTAGTCCGTGATTGACTGTAGACCCTGCCACATACCTCTCGTGTCTGAGCCGTTGAATTGCGACTCTACTTTGTCTCTATACTGACGCTTAGCTTGTTTGATTGCCTTGCGAAGGGAATAGCTACACTGTTTGTGTAGCTATTCAGTCATGTTACTGGTCGCCTTACCCTGATTAAAAGCAGTGGTTCGTGCTTTCAGTTTTGCGCGAATGTTGCCATCAACCCACGGTTTCTGGTTGGGGGAGGTTTTAATAGTCGCTGTGGGTACAACATCACTGATGCACTTGCTGATAAACTCGCTCACCGAATGAGCATATTCATCAATGTTATTGTCCGACGCTATGCGGAACATATCCCAGTCCACGTGATTGAAGCAATCTTGAAGCATGGAATCAGATTGGTCAGACAAGCGTTGAACAGACCTGAGCACGGGCGTTTCCTGTTTTAGTTTCTGTCTATAGGCTGGGAGCAACAAAATGGAGTCGTGGTCAGATTTTCCGAAAGGGGGGCGGGGGAATGGCTTTGTATGAGTCGCGGAAGTTAGAATAACAATGATCCAGGATTTTCCCGGCCCGGGTCACACATTCGATATGCTGATAAAATTTAGGGAGCCTTGTTTTCAGATTAGCCTTGTTAAAATCCCCAGCTACAATATGTGGTTTCCAGTTTACATAGAGTCCAATGAAGTTCTTTCAGGGCCGTCGATGTGTCAGCTTGAGGGGGGATATACGCGACTGTGATTATAATCAAAGAGAATTCTCTTGGTAGATAATGCAGTCGGCATTTGATTGTAAGGAATTCTAGGTCAGGTGAACAAAAGGACTTGAGTTCCTGTATGTTGTTATGATTACACCATGACTCGTTAATCATAAGACACACACCCCCACCCTTCTTCTTACCAGATAGATGTTTGTTTCTGTTGGCGCGATGCGTTGTATAACTGACTAGGTATCCCCCTTTCCTTTCAGTTGTATAACTGACTAGGTATCCCCCTTCCCTTTCAGTTATATAACTGACTAGGTATCCCCCTTTCCTTTCAGTTGTATAACTGACTAGGTATCCCCTTTCCTTTCAGTTGTATAACTGACTAGGTATCCCCTTTCCTTTCAGTTATATAACTGACTAGGTATCCCCTTTCCTTTCAGTTGTATAACTGACTAGGTATCCCCTTTCCTTTCAGTTGTATAACTGACTAGGTATCCCCTTTCCTTTCAGTTATATAACTGACTAGGTATCCCCTTTCCTTTCAGTTGTATAACTGACTAGGTATCCCCTTTCCTTTCAGTTATATAACTGACTAGGTATCCCCTTTCCTTTCAGTTGTATAACTGACTAGGTATCCCCTTTCCTTTCAGTTATATAACTGACTAGGTATCCCCTTTCCTTTCAGTTGTATAACTGACTAGGTATCCCCCTTTCCTTTCAGTTGTATAACTGACTAGGTATCCCCCTTTCCTTTCAGTTATATAACTGACTAGGTATCCCCCTTTCAGTTGTATGACTGACTAGGTATCCCCCTTTCCTTTCAGTTATATAACTGACTAGGTATCCCCCTTTCCTTTCAGTTATATAACTGACTAGGTATCCCCCTTTCCTTTCAGTTATATAACTGACTAGGTATCCCCCTTTCCTTTCAGTTGTATAACTGACTAGGTATCCCCCTTTCCTTTCAGTTATATAACTGACTAGGTATCCCCCTTTCCTTTCAGTTGTATAACTGACTAGGTATCCCCCTTTCCTTTCAGTTGTATAACTGACTAGGTATCCCCTTTCCTTTCAGTTGTATAACTGACTAGGTATCCCCTTTCCTTTCAGTTGTATAACTGACTAGGTATCCCCTTTCCTTTCAGTTGTATAACTGACTAGGTATCCCCTTTCCTTTCAGTTATATAACTGACTAGGTATCCCCTTTCCTTTCAGTTGTATAACTGACTAGGTATCCCCTTTCCTTTCAGTTATATAACTGACTAGGTATCCCCCTTTCCTTTCAGTTGTATAACTGACTAGGTATCCCCTTTCCTTTCAGTTATATAACTGACTAGGTATCCCCTTTCCTTTCAGTTGTATAACTGACTAGGTATCCCCTTTCCTTTCAGTTGTATAACTGACTAGGTATCCCCTTTCCTTTCAGTTATATAACTGACTAGGTATCCCCCTTTCAGTTGTATGACTGACTAGGTATCCCCTTTCCTTTCAGTTATATAACTGACTAGGTATCCCCTTTCCTTTCAGTTATATAACTGACTAGGTATCCCCCTTTCCTTTCAGTTATATAACTGACTAGGTATCCCCTTTCCTTTCAGTTGTATAACTGACTAGGTATCCCCTTTCCTTTCAGTTATATAACTGACTAGGTATCCCCTTTCCTTTCAGTTGTATAACTGACTAGGTATCCCCTTTCCTTTCAGTTGTATAACTGACTAGGTATCCCCTTTCCTTTCAGTTGTATAACTGACTAGGTATCCCCTTTCCTTTCAGTTGTATAACTGACTAGGTATCCCCCTTTCCTTTCAGTTATATAACTGACTAGGTATCCCCCTTTCCTTTCAGTTGTATAACTGACTAGGTATCCCCCTTTCCTTTCAGTTATATAACTGACTAGGTATCCCCCTTTCCTTTCAGTTGTATAACTGACTAGGTATCCCCCTTTCCTTTCAGTTATATAACTGACTAGGTATCCCCTTTCCTTTCAGTTGTATAACTGACTAGGTATCCCCATTTCCTTTCAGTTGTATAACTGACTAGGTATCCCCCTTTCCTTTCAGTTGTATAACTGACTAGGTATCCCCCTTTCCTTTCAGTTGTGTCAGGGTCAGAGGAGACCTCACAGAAGGTCACACTCCAGAGAGAGGAAGGAAGAAAGAGTTACTGTGGTGGAGGAGAGGAGCAAGACAGACGGATGGAGAACGTATAGCTCTCAAAGCATGGTTCTAATTACAAATGTCTCTAAGGAGTTTCCTAAAGATAGTGTGCAGGAAAATGTTTTATATTTTGTATTGCTATATGGGTATCCAGTACCTAGCAACCTAGGTCAGTACTTTGAACACTTATGGGGAAGGGGATACTTATAACCCCGCCCCAGCAAGTTCCCAGGTAATCTGAACCTAGATTAGATATTTGTTGCCCTACAGGTATATTAACGATTTGTTTACACTAAATAAGAATCTGTCACCCTCCCTACCCCCACCCCCATACCGCCTCCCCGTCCGACCCCCTATCCTTCTTTACCCCCATACCACTCCCCCATCCTTCCTTACCCCCATACCGCTCCCCGTCAAGCCCCCTATCCTTCCTTACCCCCATACCGCTCCCGTCCGACCCCCTATCCTTCTTTACCCCCATACCACTCCCCATCCTTCCTTACCCCCATACCGCTCCCGTCCGAGCCCCCTATCCTTCCTTACTCCCCCATACCGCTCCCCGTCCGATTTCCTATCCTTCTTTACCCCCATACCACTCCCCCATCCTTCCTTACCCCCATACCGCTCCCGTCCAAACCCCCTATCCTTCCTTACCCCCATACCGCTCCCGTCCGATCCCTATCCTTCTTTACCCCCATACCGCTCCCCTTCCCTATCCTTCCTAACCCCCCATACCGCTCCCCCGTCCAACCCCCCCTGCTCTGTTTAACTCCCACCCTCCCCCCTCCCAGGTCAAGGACAGGGGTCAGGTATTCTGCCAATGTGTACTCTCTGTTTAGGGACAGATAGCATTTCAATTTGCTCCATTTTTTGGTGTGTCAAATAGTTCTATTTTTGCTTTCTCATAGTTTTGTTTGGTCTAAATGTGGTTCTGTCCTGGGGCTCTGTGGGGTCTGTTTGTGAACAGAACCCAGAACCCGCTGGCTGAAGGGACTCTTCTCTAGGTTCATTTCTCTCCTTCTAACTATGCTCTCCTGGCCCCACTTCCTCCTACCCACTCTCTCTCCTTCTAACTGTGTCTGTGCGTATTATGTCTGTCTGTATGTTGCCCCTCTACCCCTCTACCCCTCTACCCCTCTCCCTCTACCCCTCTACCCCTCTCCCTCTCCCTCTCCCTCTACCCCTCTCCCTCTACCCCTCTACCCCTCTCCATCTACCCCTCTACCCCTCTCCCTCTCCCTCTACCCCTCTCCCTCTACCCCTCTACCCTCTCCCTCTCCCTCTCCCTCTACCCCTCTACCTCTCTCCCTCTACCCCTCTACCCTTCTCCCTCTCCCTCTACCCCTCTCCCTCTACCCCTCTACCCCCTCTCCCTCTACCCCTCTCCTTCTACCCCTCTCCCCTCTCCTTCTACCCCTCTCCCTCTCTCCCTCTACCCCTCTACCCCTCTCCCTCTACCCCTCTCCCTCTCCCTCTACCCTCTCCCTCTACCCCTGTCCCTCTACCCCTCTACCCTTCTCCCTCTACCCCTCTCCCTCTCCCCCTCTCCTTCTACCCCCTCTACCCCTCTCCCTCTACCCTCTCCCTCTCCCTCTACCCCTCACCCTCTACCCCTCTGCCCTCTACCCCTATCCCTCTGCCCCTCTACCCTCTCCCTCTACTCCCTCTCCCTCTACCCCCTCTCCTTCTACTCCTCTCCCCTCTCCTTTACCCCTCTCCCCCTACCCCTCTCCCTCTATCCCTCTCCCTCTCCCTCTGCACCCGTCCCTCTACCCTCTGCCCTTCTCCCTCTACCCCTCTCCCTCTCCCCTCTCCCCTCTCCCTCTCCCCTCTCCTTCACCCCTCTCCCTCTATCCCTCTACCCCTCTCCCTCTACCCCTCCCCCTCTCCCTCTACCCCTCTACCCCTCTCCCTCTACCCCTCTACCCCTCTCCCTCTACCCCTCTTCCTCTACTCCTCTACCCCATCTCCCTCTACCCCTTTACCCCTCTCCCCCTCTCCTTCTACCCCTCTCCCTCTCCCTCTCCCTCTACCCCTCTACCTCTCCCTCTACCCCTCTCCCTCTCCCTCTACCCCTCTCCCTCTACCCCTCTACCCCTCTCCCTCTCCCCCTCTCCCCCTCTCCTCTCCCTCTCCCCTCTCCCTCTCCCCCCTCTCCCTCTACCCCTCTTCCTCTACTCCTCTACCCCATCTCCCTCTACCCCTCTCCCTCTCCCCCTCTCCTTCTACCCTCTCCCTCTCCCCTACCCCCTACCCCCTCTCCCCCTCTCCTTCTACCCTCTCCCTCTCCCTCTACCCCTCTCCCTCTACCTCTCTCCCTCTCCCTCTCCCTCTACTCCTCTACCCCTCTCCCTCTACCCCTCTCCCTCTACCCCTCTACCCCTCTCCCTCTACCCCTCTCCCTCTACCCTCTCCCTCTCCCCCTCTCCTTCTACCCCTCTCCCTCTCCCTCTACCCCTCTACCCCTCTCCCTCTACCCCTCTCCATCTACCCCTGTACCCCTCTCCCTCTACCTCTACCCCTTTAACCCTCTCCCTCTCCCCCTCTTCTCCTAATTGTATTTATTGTTCCTGTGTTTCAGATGCTGGTCCCCAGACAACGGTTGTTCCAGTGCCCCCATCTCCCCAATCTCACCCCTCTCCCTCCCTGCGCCAGGCCAGACCTCCCCAGGACCAGGGTGCTCCTGTGCCACCCATTAGGAGGTCTCAGCGCCAGAGGCCCAGACGCTCTAACAGTGACCCTGTCCTACTGGACCTGGCTGCCAAAGGTGAAACAGGGTCACACACACACACACACACACACACACACACACACACACACACACACACACACACACACACACACACACACACACACACACACACACACACACACACACACACACACACACACACAGTGGCTCCAAGACACATTTTTATCCCTGTGAGTGTGTGAGTGTGTGAATGTGTGTGTGTGACCTCCCTCCCAGAACTGTTGTTTGCTAAATTGTAAAGCACAGTTTACTAACGCTTCCAACAGATGTCCCACTACATGCAATTCTACAGACACACCAACCCTCTCTCTCCCCTCTCTCCCACCACTCTCTCCCCTCTCTCTCTCCCCTCTTTCGCCCCCTCTCTTTCTCCCTTCTCTCCCACCCCTCTCTCCCCTCTCTCTCCCCACCCTCTCTCTCCACCTTTCTCTCTCTCTCCCTTCTCTCCCAACCTTCTCTCCCACCCTCTCTCTCTCCATTCTCTCCCCCCTCTCTCTCTCCCTTCTCTCCCACCCTCTCTCTCTCCCTTCTCTCCCACCCTCTCTCTCTCCTTTCTCTCCCACCCATCTCTCCCTTCTCTCCCACCCCTCTCTCTCTCCCCCTCTCTCTCTCCCCTCTCTCCCACCCCTCTCCCACCCCTCTCTCTCTCCCCCTCTCTCACACCCCTCTCTTCCACCCCCTCCTCCCTCAGTGTTAAGCTGTGAAGCAGCCACGCAGACCACCGAGGTCTCCACCCAGACTTCCAAGTCCGCCCTAGCCGCCCAGTCCTCCCGGCCCCAGACGGTGACTCTCCGGCGGGGTGGTAGAGGCCCGCGGCGTCCCCGGCCCTCCTCCATGGTGGACTATCAGAGCTACAGACACACCCAGCAGCTGGTCAGCAGGTTTCTAGAGCAGCCGGCCCACTGCAGCCTGACCCCTGAGGTCCAGGAGCTAGTGGACAGCATCCGCAGCGTGCTGCGCTCAGACCAGGAACACATGGAGGAGGCCGTCCGCTGTGCCAGCTTCATAGAACAGGTAAAGAGGCTACATAGAGGTTACATAGAAACTGGCTACATAGAGGCTACATAGAGGCTACATAGAACTGGTAAAGAGGCTACATAGAGTCTACATAGAACCAGTAAAGACGCTACATAGAGGCTACATAGAACAGGTGAAGTCTGTCTGTATAACAGGTAAAGAGGCTACAAAGAGGCTACATATAATTGGTAAAGAGGCTACATAGAGGCTACATAGAACTGGTAAAGAGGCTACATAGAGGCTACATAGAACTGGTGAAGAGGCTACATAGAGGTTACATAGAACTGGTGAAGAGGCTACATAGAGGCTACATACAAGCTACATAGAGGCTACATAGAGGCTACATAGAACTGGTAGAGAAGGGTTCCCCAATCGCGTGTGATTTTATTTCCACCCCCCACCAAAAAAGAAGACTATAACAACACCAGCAAATCAGCTCCAAGTGCTTTTAGTTTTGGAAATCTGCTCTAAAGTGTTCCCACACATAATATTGTACATGTGATCATATACAACTGTAAGCAAAGTTTGAAATGATTATGTTTTAGTCAAATATTATATCTGTTTAGGCTTCTTGTGGTCAATTTGCAGTTTACAAATTATTTGTAATTATGTTCCCGCCCCCTGACCATCCGCTCAAGAAAAACAAATTGTGGGCACTGGCCTACACACAATACCACATATTGTCAAAGTAGAATTGTGTTTTTCAAAAGCTGAAATGTCTTGAGTCAATAAGTATTCAACACCTTTGTTATGGCAAGCCTAAATAACTTCAGGAGTAGAAATGTGCTTAACAAGTCACATAATAACTTTCATGGACTCACTCTGTGCCCAACGCATACAATTATCTGTACGGTCCCTCAGTCGAGCAGTGCATTTCAAACACAAAACCAGGGAGGTTTTCCAATGCCTCGCAAAGAACTGCACATATTGGTAGACGGGTACAAATAAAAAAAGCAGACATTGAATATCCCTTTGGAGCATGGTGAAGTTATTAGTTACATGGTGTATCAATACACCCAGCCACTACAAAGATACAGACATCCTTCCTAACTCAGTTGTCGGAGAGGAAGGAAACCGCTCAGGGATTTCACCATGACGCCAATGGTGACTTTAAAACAGTTACAGAGATTAATGGCTGTGATAGGAGAAAACTGAGGAAGGATCAACAACATTTTAGTTACTCCAAAATAGAAACCTAATTGACAGAGTGAAAATAAGGAAGCCTGTACAGAATACAAATATTCCAAAACATGCATCCTGTTTACAACAAGGCACTAAAGTAATACTGCAAATAATGTGGTAAAGCAATTAACTTTATGTCCCGAACTAAGGGTTATGTTTTGTGCAAATACAACACTTTACTGAGTATCACTCTCCATATTTTCAAGCATAGTGGTGGCTGCATCATGTTATGGGTATGATTGTAATTGTTAAGGAATGGGCAGTTTTTCAGGATAAATAAGAAACAGAATGGAGCTAAGCACAGGAAAAATCCTAGAGGAAAACCTGATTCAGTCTGCTTTCCACCACACACTGGGAGATGAAATCACCTTTCAGTAGGACAATAACTCAATACTCAAGGCCAAATCTACATTGGAGTTGCTTACCAAGAAAGACACTGAATGTTGCTGAGTGGCCGAGTTATAGTTTTAACTTAAATCTGCTTGGAAATCTATGGCAAGACTTGAAATGGTTGTCTAGCAATGATCAACAACCAATTTGACAGAGCTTGAAGAATGTTGAAAAGTATAAAGAATGTACAATCCAGGTGTGCAAAGCTCTTAGAGACTTACCCAGAAAGACTCACAGTTGTAATCGCTGCCAAAGGTGATTCTAAAATGTATTGACTCAAGGATGTGAATACTTATGTAAATGAGATATTTCTGTATTTAATTTTAAATACATTTGCAAACATTTCTAAAAACATGTTTTCACTTAATCCATTTGAATTAAGTCTGTAACAAAACAACATTTGGAATAAGTCAAGGGGTATGAATACTTTCTGAATGCGCTGTAGTTGATGATCCCTGCGTTAGAGGCTACATAGACCAGGTAGAGGCTACATAGACCAGGTTGAGGCTACACAGACCAGGTAGAGGCTACATAGACCAGGTAGAGGCTGTGTGTATCAAGAATGGTCCACCACCCAAAGGACATGCAGCCAACTTGACACAACTGTGGGAAGCATTGGAATCAAAATAGAATGCTTTTCGACACCTTGTAGAGTCCATGCCCTGACGAATATTGAGGCTGTTCTGAGGGCAAAAGGGGGTGTGCAACTCAATATTAGGAAGGTGTTCTTAATGTTTTGTACACTCAGTGTATACCTCACATGCGACCTGTAATATGACTAAGGAATTAGCCTATTAAAATGTTTATCTGACTCCATAAAGTAAATTAAAATATGCAAGCAAGCATTAGGCAATGAGTCGGTGTTGACTATCAAGAATTGGTCTGAGAGTGTCTATATCAAAGACAGATATTTAATAGCATTGTAAAATGAATGGATTCACATACAAGGCATAAAATGTAAGTTACAAGCATTACAAAGCATTAGTCTAGGCATGGAACCATGGCACAAGGCCCATAGCTGATGGGGGAGGCAGAGAGAGAGAATGTAGGAATCTCCCCAGTGTGGGTCAGGAACAAATAAGAGAAAGAGACAATGAATCTGAGACCCTTCATAACATCTGATTGTTTGGATTCAAAATATGAGTTGTTGACCAATCACATGACTGTAAAGTTAACCTCCAATCAGATATCAGACCTTCAGGATGTAATCACAACAGAACCTCTACTATACAGAGATGTGACAAGAGGGGGGTGGCAAGATAACACAGAGAATGCTGAATTCCTAAGGAGACCCTACAGTCCCACCTTGCTATCTTAAGATGACTGTAAATCGCTCTGGATAAGAGTGTCTGCTAAATGACTAAAATGTTAAATGTAGAGGCTACATAGGACAGGTACAGGCTACATAGGACAGGTACAGGCTACATAGAACAGTTACATGCTACATAGGACAGGTACAGGCTACATAGAACACTGTCCCAGTTACATAGAACACTGTGCCAGCTACATAGAACACTGTGCCAGCTACATAGAACACTGTGCCAGTTACATAGAACACTGTGCCAGCTACATAGAACACTGTGCCAGTTACATAGAACAACACTGTGCCAGCTACATAGAACACTGTGCCAGCTACATAGAACACGGTGCCAGTTACATAGAACAACACTGTGCCAGTTACATAGAACACTGTGCCAGCTACATAGAACACTGTGCCAGTTACATAGAACACTGTTCCAGCTACATAGAACACTGTGCCAGTTACATAGAACACAGTGCCAGCTACATAGAACACTGTGCCAGTTACATAGAACACTGTGCCAGCTACATAGAACACTGTGCCAGCTACATAGAACACTGTGCCAGCTACATAGAACACTGTGCCAGTTACATAGAACACTGTGCCAGCTACATAGAACACTGTGCCAGTTACATAGAACACTGTGCCAGTTACATAGAACACTGTGCAAGCTACATAGAACACTGGGGCCGCTACAAAGAACAATGTGCCAGCTACATAGAACACTGTACCATCTACAGTACATAGAACACTGTGCCACCTACAGTACATAGAACACTGTGCAAGCTACATAGAACAGGTAGAGGAGTGGAAACCGGAAGAATAGGAAACAGGCTACATAGGACAGGTACAGGCTACATAGAACAGTTACATGCTACATAGGACAGGTACAGGCTACATAGAACACTGTCCCAGTTACATAGAACACTGTGCCAGCTACATAGAACACTGTGCCAGCTACATAGAACACTGTGCCAGTTACATAGAACACTGTGCCAGTTACATAGAACACTGTGCCAGCTACATAGAACATTGTTCCAGCTACATAGAACACTGTGCCAGTTACATAGAACACAGTGCCAGCTACATAGAACACTGTGCCAGTTACATAGAACACTGTGCCAGCTACATAGAACACTGTGCCAGCTACATAGAACACTGTGCCAGTTACATAGAACACTGTGCCAGTTACATAGAACACTGTTCCAGCTACATAGAACACTGTGCCAGTTACATAGAACACAGTGCCAGCTACATAGAACACTGTGCCAGTTACATAGAACACTGTGCCAGCTACATAGAACACTGTGCCAGCTACATAGAACACTGTGCCAGCTACATAGAACACTGTGCCAGTTACATAGAACACTGTGCCAGCTACATAGAACACTGTGCCAGTTACATAGAACACTGTGCCAGTTACATAGAACACTGTGCAAGCTACATAGAACACTGGGGCCGCTACAAAGAACAATGTGCCAGCTACATAGAACACTGTACCATCTACAGTACATAGAACACTGTGCCACCTACAGTACATAGAACACTGTGCAAGCTACATAGAACAGGTAGAGGAGTGGAAACCGGAAGAATAGGAAAGGAGGGGGAGATGAGGAGAGAGAGAGGGGAGGAGAAGGGGTGAGAAGGATGAGTAGGTGAGGAAGACGGGACAAGAAGAGATACATTTGGGTGAACTATCCCTTTAAACTGAACCTCTTCTCCTCTTCTCTCTCCAGGTGATCACAGTATCAGAGATACCAGCTGGAGCCCTGCCCCAGACCCTGTCCCTCCCCAGGGCCTGCTCCAGACCCCATGCCCCCATGCTGGACTGTTCCTCCCGGACCCTCCCCCAGCCCCTCCGGAAGAGGCCCGGCCTGCTGCACCTGCGGAGCTGTGGGGACCTCAGCACCTTCACCTGGGCGGAGCAGCAGCCACTAGAGGCCAGGCAGGGTGGTGGGTCTGGCTCCAAGTCCTGGTCTAGAGCCAGGTCTAGAGCGGGTTCTAGAGTAGGTTCTAGGTCGACGTCACGGGCTGGCTCACGCCTGGATCATCACGAACGCCCCCACAGTCTCATAGGGGTGTTTAGGGAAACTGTGATCTGATGGAACCCTCTTCCCATCCCAACAATCCCCTAGCACAAACTGATGGCATGGTCCACTGGGGGAAACACCTTATTGACTCCAAGGGAAAGGCGCCCCCTGGTGGCGAGGCGTGGGACTGCCACTGCTAAACCTAGTGGGGAAAAGCCATTCTGAAGAACTCTGAAACTGAGTCCCACAGACTGCAAATACTAGCCTTTAGAAAGGCTGCGTGCGTGTGTTGTGTGCCTAAGGTGTGTGTGTGTTGTGTGCCTAAGGTGTGTGTGTGTATGTGTATCTGCTGCGCTAATACTGTTGAAGTTTATGTCCAGTGTGTAGTGTAGTGTAGTCTGTACACTATGTTGTTTGCATTGTGAAAGAGGTGACCTGGGTTTCAAAAAAGGTTTCAAAATTGTTTCCAAATATTTCCTTTAACAATTCTGTGTTACAAGCTGTTATAAACTGATTGGCACTACATATGGCTAGACAGCACTGAACCATACCTGCATGTGAGAGTCTTTGGAAGGGTCTCTCTCTATACTTCACTATCTGCCCAGTGCCTTAAATTAAGCAACATGTAATGTTCCATATAAACTGTTCAGTATGAATTAAACTGGTCATGCAATATGAGTGTTGAGTCTTGGGATGCTTAATTCAGCTTCAATTCATTTGTTTAGGCCGGGATTCAATCCCATCGCCCATTTTTTGGCTATGCACATTTTAAAGGCAATGTTCCAACTGCCGAGACTGCGTTCACAATAAACGCTGCATATGTCGGCTCAATCGTAAACGACATTTACATTTCAAACGCACTATAATGTGGCTCTTATACGTTCCGGATTACATCTAGGCCTTAAAGTTTATGCCCGGGATTCAATCCAAGGCACGTTAAAGAGCAGCTCACTGGACAGAGACAGGGGCGCCTTTCACGTAGATTGCATTCATGATAAACATTGCGAATGTCGTCTCAAACTTAAATTACCTTTAAAAGGTGCATTGTCGGCTGTCCTGTGCACTGCTGTCCTGTGGATTGAATCCTGGCCTTAGAAGCAACAACAAAAACAACAACACTCCAGTCCTTCTGCAAGTAGTTTATTGTTGTAAATACCGGTACAAACATTCCAGTTCTGTAGTTCAATAACATCACAGAAAAGCTAGCAAATAAATATAAATTGCCATAGCTTTACAGAAAGTGTATTCTTCACATTTCATCATCTTTAGACATGTCCACAAACATTTTAAGATGAATTACATTCAAAACAGTGCATTATAAACACTAGTTAGCCTACCTCACAGTCACCATCTACTCAAGTGTATGTTTTCTGCCCATCTCTTTACAAAGGACAACTTTGTTGCATCACAATAGCCTACCATCGCCAACACGGACAGGGGAAGCCTGTACTTTAACAATATGCCCTGTGTTCATTACCTTGTGCTCTAGACAAATATGTAATTATGTTTTTTCACACAATCATTCACTTCATCTCTTACCTAGTTCACATGAAACCACTTCTTTCTTTAAGAGACATTGTAAGGGCCCTTGCCACTAGTTTACTCAGTTCTCTTTTCACCTTATTTGTTATTCATTGAAGCTTGCTTATATGGTCAATCCAAACTCAACACACAAAATAACCATTAGAAGTATATATACCTTTATATATGTTTATGTATACAGTGGCAAGGAAAAGTATGTGAACCCTTAGGAATTACCTGGATTTCTGCATAAATGTGTTATCAAATTTGATCTGATCTTCATCTAAGTCACAACAATAGACAAACATAGTGTGCTTAAACTAATAACACACAAATTATTGTATTTTTCTTGTCTATATTGAATACATAATTTAAACATTCAGTGTAGGTTGGAAAAAGTATGTGAACCCCTAGGCTAATGACTTCTCCAAAGCTAACTGGAGTCAGGAGTCAGCTAACCCGATCAATGAGACGAGATTGGAGATGTTGGTTAGAGCTGCCTTGCCCTATAAAAAACAGTCACAAAATGTGAGTTTGCTATTCACAAGAATAATTGCCTGATGTGAACCATGCCTCTCAGAAGAATTGTTGACTTGCTGGAAAGGGTTACAAAAATATCTCTAAAAGCCTTGATGTTCATCAGTCCACAGTAAGACAAATTGTCTATAAATGAAGAAAGTTCAGCACTGTTGCTACTCTCCCTAGGAGTGGCCGTCCTGCAAAGATGACTGCAAGAGCACAGCGCAGAATGCTCAATGAGGTCAAGAAGAATCCTAGAGTGTCAGCTAAAGACTTACAGAAATCTCTATGTGTGGAGAGAAAAAAAAGGCACAGCACACCAACATCAAAACATCATCCCAACTGTAAAGTATGGTGGAGGGAGCATCATGGTTTGGGGCTGCTTTGCTGCCTCAGGGCCTGGACAGCTTGCTATCATCGACAGAAAAAAGAATTCCCAAGTTTATCCAGACATTTTGCATGAGAATGTTAGGCTATCTGTCCGCCAATTGAAGCTCAACAGGACAACAACCCAAAACACAAGTAAATCAACAACAGAATGGCTTCAACACAAGAAAATATGCCTTCTGGAGTGGCCCAGACAGAGTCCTGACCTCAACCCGATCAAGAGAGCAGTTCACACCAGACATCCCAAGAATATTGCTGAACTGAAACAGTTTTGTAAAGAGGTATGGTCCAAAATTCCTCCTGACCGTTGTGCAGGTCTGATCCGCAACTATCAGACCTGCACCCTGCACTGTGAATGTTTACACGGTGTGTTCAATAAAGACATGAAAAGGTATAATTGTTTGTGTGTTATTAGTTTAAGCAGACTGTGTTTGTCTATTGTTGTGACCTAGATGAAGATCAGATCAAATTTGATGACCAATTTATGCAGAAATCCAGGAATTTACAAAGGGTTCATATACTTTTTCTTGCCTTTGTATATTATGTATTCCAGCTGGTTTTGGTTTAATGTGGAATAATGAAGTCGTCATCACACGCCACACACACTAGAAGCAGGAATGATACAGCATACGACTGACCGGTAGACCATGCTACAACATCATATGGTTGGACGGTGACTCCAGATAGACAGACTGGTAACTTCAGATAGGCCATGCTAGAACATAATATGGTCCACCGAACAACCGGTAACTCCAGATAGACAGACCGGTAACTCCAGATAGACAGACCGGTGACTCCAGATAGACAGACCGGTGACTCCAGATAGACAGACCGGTGACTCCAGATAGACAGACCGGTGACTCCAGATAGACAGACCGGTGACTCCAGATAGACCATGCTAGAACATCATATGGTCAACCGAACGACCAGTGACTCCAGATAGACAGACCGGTGACTCCAGATAGACAGACCGGTGACTCCAGATAGGCCATGCTAGAACATCATATGGTTGACCGAACAGGAACTCTTCTTCAGTATCATGTTAGTTCAATATCATAAAGAGTACAGTAATATTAATAAGGCCAAATGAGATTTAGGGATGAGATAGACAGAGACAGAGACAGAAAGAGAGACAGAGACAGAGAGAGAGACAGAGACAGAGAGAGAGAGAGACAGAGACAGAGACAGAGACAGAGACAGAAATAGAGAGAGACAGACATAGAGAGAGACAGACATAGAGAGAGACAGACATAGAGAGAGACAGAGATAGAGACAGACAGAGATAGACAGAGATAGAAACAGACAGAGACAGAGACAGAAAGAGAGAGAGACAGAGACAGAGAGAGAGACAGAGACAGAGAGAGAGAGAGACAGAGACAGAAATAGAGAGAGACAGACATAGAGAGAGACAGACAGAGAGAGACAGACATAGAGAGAGAGAGACATAGAGAGAGAGAGACATAGAGAGAGAGAGACAGAGATAGAGACAGACAGAGACAGAGACAGACTGAGATAGAGACAGACTGAGATAGAGACAGACTGAGATAGAGACAGACTGAGATAGAGACAGACTGAGATACAGAGAGAGATAGAGACATACAGATAAAGACAGACAGAGATAGAGACAGATAAAGATAGAGACAGACAGAGACAGAGACGGAGACAGAGACACAAACAGGGATAGATACAGAGATAGAGACAGAGATAGACAGAGATAGGGACAGATACAGAGAGACAGAGATAGAGGCAGACACAGACACTTGGAACAATCAATGGTTTAAATGGGATGTAGGGCAGAGGGAAAGGGTCAACGTTTTGCACACAAGCCAGGTGGCAGAATGTGTGTCCCCTCCACAAGTCAGTACAGAGGTGTAGCGTCATAATGTGTCCCCTCCACAAGTCAGTACAGAGGTGTAGCGTCATAATGTGTCCCCTCCACAAGTCAGTACAGAGGTGTAGCATCATAATGTGTCCCCTCCACAAGTCAGTACAGAGGTGTAGCGTCATAATGTGTCCCCTCCACAAGTCAGTACAGAGGTGTAGCATCATAATGTGTCCCCTCCACAAGTCAGTACAGAGGTGTAGCGTCATAATGTGTCTCCTACACAAGTCAGTACAGAGGTGTAGCGTCATAATGTGTCCCCTTCACAAGTCAGTACAGAGGTGTAGCGTCATAATGTGTCCCCTTCACAAGTCAGTACAGAGGTGTAGCGTCATAATGTGTCCCCTCTACAAGCCGGAAACTGTCCCATGAAGCAAAGCTGCTGGGCCATCGACCATGTTTGTAAACACGAGTCCAGAGAGGGGGTGTCTAAGGCAAGAAGTGACACGGGAGACAGGAAGTGAGGGAGGAGAATGTCTGGGTGAAAGGTCAAAAGGTCATACACCTTTAAAGAGGTGTAAGTCTCCTGGAATGAACTTCTTGAATCATTTAGACATTATATAATTACATTCTAGAATAACTAGGGGCTCTATTCAATCTTTATCGCTAAGGGGTTACACATAGCGCGACATGTTAAGGTAATTTCCTATTGAGTTTTCCCCCGTGGGCCGCCAGTTGGGGAACCCTGCTGTAGCCGATTCAATCCCTTGTAGTCTCATGCAGCAGATCACTTGTGAATAAAGGACTTGTGAATAAATGTTCACCAGAGAACTGTGAGATTATGTTGATTCAAAGTACCTTCAATTCATCAATTCATCTGCCAGATAACAAAATTACATCTAATTATGTTTTTTTTTTAAACAACAAAATAATGGCCCATTTCCTGTACTATTGATGAACATCCTTCAAGTATAAAGATTGAGATCCAAATGTAGTGCACTATATTATAATATATATGATGTCCTATTAACATAATTACAGTATGGTCTCGTATAAATACTTCAGATTAAATTCAAGACAACATAAAAACAAATTGTGTGTCTATTAAATAAGATGGTGGAATGTACATTTCTCCATTACAAAATAAAATACTAAATAATATCACTGCACTTTTCAGTTTGTATTGTAACACAGTCTAATCCTAACCAATCTAATCCAACTGTCAGCATGACACAAATGAAGACGCTTAACTTGGTGCTTCAGTCAGGGCAATCTCTTCTGCTATCTATCCTGACTTAGATGGATGTGTTCTGTTTTAGCAGGAACTCTGGTGAACCCTGGTCCCCTGTTGCTCCATCAGACCAGACAAAGCCCATCACCCCATTGCTCCATCAGACCAGACAAAGCCCATCACCCCCCGTTGCTCCATCAGACCAGACAAAGCCCATCACCCCCCGTTGCTCCATCAGACAAGAAAAAGCCCATCACCCCCTGTTGTTCCATCAGACCAGACAAAGCCCATCACCCCCTGTTGCTCCATCAGACCAGACAAAGCCCATCACCCCCTGTTGCTCCATCAGACCAGACAAAGCTCATCACCCCCTGTTGCTCCATCAGACCAGACAAAGCCCATCACCCCCTGTTGCTCCATCAGACCATAATTTGCAAATAAATTCATAAAAAATCCTACAATGTGATTTTCTGGATGTTTTTTTTCTCATTTCGTCTGTCATAGTTGAAGTGTACCTATGATGAAAATTACAGGCCTCTCTCATCTTTTTAAGTGAGAGAACTTGCACAATTGGTGGCTGACTAAATACTTTTTTGCCCCACTGTATGGCGGTTTGATGATGCAGTTCTTCCCCTGCTCTTCCCAGGGTGGAAATAAATCGTGCACGTGAATAGACCAATATCAGCCGTGCACGTGACTGGAGCCGTGCCTAGCCGAGTCTCTGGGCTTGTAGAACTGGTTTTCCTGGACAGCACGTATGTTTTTGTAAGGGAACATGGATTCCTGTGAAGGTTGTAAATCATTGGGTGGGTGTAGAGTACCTCCTCTGGATGAGATCGGATCTGACAATAACAGACGCCTGGGCGTAGAGGAGAGAGAAAGCAGCTTGGAATGCTGGATAAATCAGCCCAAATCTCAGCCATAAAAACATACTGGAGACAAAATAAAAGGAAAAACTAAAGTTGGAAAGATGGGAACGTTTTGTTTTCTTCATCTGTTCTGGTGGGCTACCAGAGTCTTTCATCCTCTGCCTCGACTCTCGTTAATGTTAGCTGGAAGGTATGGAATGTTATGAGGAAGAATATGTGGTTGGTTGTTCGGAGTGGTAACAGTTGTTAAATCAACAGGTTTCACACTCACTCTCTTCTTGTTTGTGTTGTCGGAGAACACAGAGGTAACCCTAACATTACATCAGATGAGTGCAGCCGGTGAGAGAAAGAGAGAGAGCGAGAGAGCGAGAGAATGGAGAGAGAGATAATGCTGAGAGAAAGAGAGAGAGCGAGAGAATGGAGAGAGAGATAATGCTGAGAGAAAGAGAGAGAGCGAGAGAGCGAGAGAATGGAGAGAGAGATAATGCTGAGAGAAAGAGAGAGAGCGAGAGAATGGAGAGAGAGATAATGCTGAGAGAAAGAGAGAGAGAGGGAAAAAAGACAGAGAAAGACAGAGGGAGAGAACGAGAGACGAGAGAGAAGGGCAGGAAATGACCCTCGGGATGGGAGGGGCTTGAACAAGCTGTCTGGTATAGCCCACCTCTACTCTCCACAGCAAAACAATTGGATTGGAGAGTAATCCAGAGCACATGATAGGTCCACTCGTAAGGCTTTAGGAGCTTCATTCTCCAATGGTGAACTGGGGTTTGGGGAGAGGGGGAGGAATTGCTCACACATAGAGGGTGCAGTGATGCTGGGGGTCAGGGGTCAGGATAAGAGGTCAAAGGTGAATGGTCAGAGGGTGAGGTCAGTTCTAGATGTAAACGGGTTGCTCCTGGGCAGTTAGCAAGCGGTACATGGCAGCTGGCATCGTCTTCATGTGGATCTGTGGACCAGAGAGAGAAAGAGGGAGAGAAAGTCAGAGGTGTAGAAAGGGAGTCATGCTGATCATAGTTATACAGTAACTACACAACCCTAAAACCTCAACCCTAACCCACTTTCACAAGCCCCATGTTATGGAATAGGCGCAAACTTTATAACGGTGGAAACAGGAGCTGCAGCCACTACAAGAAACAGGGGATTGAGCTGCAGCCACTACAAGAAACAGGGGATTGAGCTGCAGCCACTACAAGAAACAGGGGATTGAGCTGCAGCCACTGCAAGAAACAGGGGATTGAGCTGCAGCCACTACAAGAAACAGGGGATTGAGCTGCAGCCACTACAAGAAACAGGGAATTGAGCTTGCAGCCACTGCAAGAAACAGGGGATGGAGCTGCAGCCACTGCAAGAAACAGGGGATTGAGCTGCAGCCACTGCAAGAAACAGGGGATGGAGCTGCAGCCACTGCAAGAAACAGGGGATGGAGCTGCAGCCACTGCAAGAAACAGGGGATGGAGCTGCAGCCACTGCAAGAAACAGGAGATGGAGCTGCAGCCACTGCAAGAAACAGGGGATGGAGCTGCAGCCACTGCAAGAAACAGGGGATGGAGCTGCAGCCACTGCAAGAAACAGGGGATGGAGCTGCAGCCACTACAAGAAACAGGGGCTTGAGCTGCAGCCACTACAAGAAACAGGGGCTTGAGCTGCAGCCACTACAAGAAACAGGGGATGGAGCTGCAGCCACTACAAGAAACAGGGGATGGAGCTGCAGCCACTACAAGAAACAGGGGATGGAGCTGCAGCCGCTACAAGAAACAGGGGATGGAGCTGCAGCCGCTACAAGAAACAGGGGATAGAGCTGCAGCCATTACAAGAAACAGGGGATGGAGCTGCAGCCGCTACAAGAAACAGGGGATAGAGCTGCAGCCATTACAAGAAACAGGGGATGGAGCTGCAGCCGCTACAAGAAACAGGGGATAGAGCTGCAGCCACTACAAGAAACAGGGAATTGAGCTGCAGCCACTGCAAGAAACAGGGGATGGAGCTGCAGCCACTGCAAGAAACAGGGGATGGAGCTGCAGCCACTGCAAGAAACAGGGGATGGAGCTGCAGCCACTACAAGAAACAGGGAATTGAGCTGCAGCCACTGCAAGAAACAGGGGATGGAGCTGCAGCCACTGCAAGAAACAGGGGATGGAGCTGCATCCACTGCAAGAAACAGGGGATGGAGCTGCAGCCACTGCAAGAAACAGGGGATGGAGCTGCAGCCACTGCAAGAAACAGGGGATGGAGCTGCAGCCACTGCAAGAAACAGGGGATGGAGCTGCAGCCACTGCAAGAAACAGGGGATGGAGCTGCAGCCACTGCAAGAAACAGGGGATGGAGCTGCAGCCACTACATGAAACAGGGGATGGAGCTGCAGCCACTACAAGAAACAGGGGCTTGAGCTGCAGCCACTACAAGAAACAGGGGATGGAGCTGCAGCCACTACAAGAAACAGGTGATTGAGCTGCAGCCACTGCAAGAAACAGGGGATTGAGCTGCAGCCACTACAAGAAACAGGGGATTGAGCTGCAGCCACTACAAGAAACAGGGGATTGAGCTGCAGCCACTACAAGAAACAGGGGCTTGAGCTGCAGCCACTACAAGAAACAGGGGATGGAGCTGCAGCCACTACAAGAAACAGGGGATGGAGCTGCAGCCACTACAAGAAACAGGGGATGGAGCTGCAGCCACTACAAGAAACAGGGGATGGAGCTGCAGCCACTACAAGAAACAGGGGATGGAGCTGCAGCCATTACAAGAAACAGGGGATGGAGCTGCAGCCACTACAAGAAACAGGTGATTGAGCTGCAGCCACTGCAAGAAACAGGGGATTGAGCTGCAGCCACTGCAAGAAACAGGGGATTGAGCTGCAGCCTTTGCAAGAAACAGGGGATTAAGCTGCAGCCACTACAAGAAACAGGGGATTGAGCTGCAGCCACTACAAGAAACAGGGGATTGAGCTGCAGCCACTACAAGAAACAGGGGATTGAGCTGCAGCCACTACAAGAAACAGGGGATTGAGCTGCAGCCACTACAAGAAACAGGGGATTGAGCTGCAGCCACTACAAGAAACAGGGGATTGAGCTGCAGCCACTACAAGAAACACGGGATTGAGCTGCAGCCTTTGCAAGAAACAGGGGATTGAGCTGCAGCCACTACAAGAAAGGTGAGCCTCTAGAATAAACATACAAGGAGCTATTCAATGACATCACCGTGTGACGCATGGGTGCATAAAACGACTCTAGGGGGTACCCTTGTCTTCCTCTCATTGAACTGTTGCAGGTGACCCCTCTGAGCTCTCGGCTTCCATTGATCCCTCAGGCAAACAACCGCCCCATGTTCCCTCACCCTCTCCAGACCAGACTGATTTACAGTCCCAACCCTAACCTCAACCCTAGTTTCAAACCTAACATCAACCCTAGCACTAGCCTCATCCTAAACTCAATCCCAGCCTCAACCCTAATTTTAGCTCTCAACCCTAACCTTTTAGCCTCAATTTTAACCCTAACCCTAGCCTCAACCCCTAATTTTAGTTTCTCAACCCCAACCCTAATTTTAGCCTCAACCCCTTAATTCTAATTTTAGCCTCAACCCTTAACCTAATTTTAGCCTTTTTTAATTTTTAATTTAATTTTAGCCTTTAATTTTTAATTTAACCTTAGTTTTAATTTCTTAATTCTAATTTTAGTTTAATTCTTAATTTAATTTTAGTTTTAATCTCTTTAATTCTAATTTTAGTTTTTAATCTTTTAATTTAATTTTTAGTTTTTAATTCTTTAATTGTAATTTTAATTTTAATTTTCAATTGAATTTTAGTTTCTAATTAGAATTTTAACTATAGTTTAATTTTAATTTTAGATTTAAATTCTAATTTTAGATTTAATTTTAATTTTAGTTTTCTATCTCTTTAATTTTAGTTTTAATTCCTTTAATTCTAATTTTAGATTTAATTTTAATTTTAGATTTATCTTCTTGTTTTTAATTTTAATTTACATCTTAATTTTAGTTTTAATTTTAATTTCAATTTTAATTTTAGTTTTAATTTTAATTTTAGTTTTTAATTTTAGTTTTAATTTTAATTATAGTTTTATCTCTAATTATAGTTTTTCACTGAATTTTAATTTTAATTTTAATTTTTAATTTTAGTTTTCAATTTTAATTTTAATTTTAATTTTAATTTTAGTTTCTAATTTTAATTTTAATTTTAATTTTAATTTTAGTTTTAATTTTAATTTTAATTTTAGTTTTTAATTTTAATTTTAATTTTAGTTTTAATTTTAATTTTAATTTTAGTTTAATTTTAATTTTTAGTTTTAATTTTAACCTTTTAGCCTTTTAATTTTAATTTTTAGTTTTAATTTTAGTTTAATTTTAATTTTAGCCTTTAATTTTAGTTTAACTTTTAATTTCTAGCTTTAATTTTAATTAGCTTTTAATTTTAACCCTAGCCTCAACCCTAACCATAGCCTCAATCGTAACCCTAACCCTAGCCTTAACCCTAACCCTGGCCTTAACTCTAACCCTAGCCTCAACCCTAACCCTAACCCTAGCCTCAACCCTAACCCTAGCCTCAACCCTAACCCTAGCCTCAACCCTAACCCTAGCCTCAATCCTAGCCTCAACCCTAACCCTAGCCTCAACCCTAACCCTAGCCTCAACCCTAACCCTAGCCCAACAATAGTTGAAGGTCTAGCAGCAAAACTGGAATGCTTTGATAAGCTGAGACAGTAATAACCCATTCATACAAGTCTTGTTTATCTCTGGTAACATATTCTAGGGTTATAAGCCCTGTGACCTCACCTCTCCCACGGCGTTGGACAGGATGTGGACAATCTTCTCGTGGGGCGTGGCCACTACGCTCTGGCTGTTGATCTCGATGATGCGGTGGCCAACCCGGACCCCTCCCCTCTCCGCGATGCCCCCTCGCATAAGGCTGCAGATCTGTTAGTGTGGAGGAGAAGGTCCATGACAGTTCCATTCAGCCATTCAGCTTAAAGGTCCAATGCAGACGTTTTTTTTATCTCAATATCAAATAATTTCTGGGTAACAATTAAGTACCTTACAGTGATTGTTTTCAATTAAAATGGTAAAACAATAAAAAGAATAGCTTCTTAGCAGAGAGCAATTTCTCAAACAAGAATTTTGCTAGGACTGAGTGGTCAAAGTGGGGAGGGGAAAATAAAACTAGCTGTTATTGGCAGATAGACCAATAAGAAAGAGTTCCAAACCTATTAACTCATTTACAGTCTGGTGATGTCACCAGGCAGGCCAAAACTACATCCCAACAAAACAGGCTGACATTTCAGGCGGTCTTTTCAAACTCTTTCGAAGCTCTTACACTAAAAGGGCATTATTATAATTTTCACCATTTCACAGTATTATTCCTCATAGTGTGGAAACATATATAAAACACAGGAAAATAATGTTTTTGAATGCACTGGGCTTTTAAGATAAGATATACTTTATTAGTCCATACGTGGTAGAAATATGTCTTCTGACCCAACCCCTTCGACACACACACACACACACACGGTATGAAAGGCTGGATCAGAGCTTAAATTGAACTTAAATTCAGTTTCAGCAAAAGCATGAGTCCATCACTTAAAGAGTTGCCACTACAGTATAGAGTATACACACACAAACAACATGTTATGATCTCAAAGCAAACAAAGTCAAGTGCCCAGTAAGTTAGAGGCTCATGACATCACTAGACAACACATGGTCTCCATGGCGATACCCACAATGCCGTTCTGTACGCTGAAGCCCAGCTGGTATCTGAGGTCAGGTCGTCTGATGAGCACCGTAGTTACGGGAGGACACCTTACGATGTTCAGCTTGATACGAGACTGGTTCTTCAGACCCTGCACAGGAGAGGAGAGACAGGAGTCAGACCCTAACAGAGGTGAGAGATGTTCCGTTTGATACGAGACTGGTTCTTCAGACACTGCACAGGAGAGGAGAGACAGGAGTCAGACCCTAATAGAGGTGAGAGATGTTCAGTTTGAAGGCACTGTAGATGTTGGCTGTGTGTACTGTTCTTGGCATTCACGTTCTTACGTAAAAGAGAATACGCTATTATAAGAGAATGAGAGTATACAGAGATAGCATCCAGAGATAGCGAGGAACAAAAGAGAAGGATAGTATACAGAGATAGCATCCAGAGATAGCGAGGAACAAAAGAGAAGGATAGTATACAGAGATAGCATCCAGAGATAGCGAGGAACAAAAGAGAAGGATAGTATACAGAGATAGCGAGGAAAGAAGGAGAAAGAGAGCTGAGAAATAAAGGAAGCATGGCTGCGGGAACATGTTTTTGGGTAGGGGAGTTTTAATGTTCAGATTTTTATAATTGTGATTTATAAGGAGGTACCCTCAGCCCCCCTTTTTCCAGCGGCTATGAAAGGATGGAGAGATTGAAAAGAAGGAGAGATATTCGGAAAAAAAAGATAAACAAAGAGGTGTGTGTCCTTTACTACCCTCTAGGTAGACAGAGGTAGTCCCACCAGAGAAAGAGAGTGTTGGAGAAGAAGAGAGAGAAGGAGAAAGAGAGAGGGGGGAGAGATAGAGACTGAGGGGAGGAGAGAGAGAGATAGAGGGGGAGGAGAGAGAGATATAGATGGGGAGGAGAGAGAGAGAGAGAGAGAGAGAGAGAGAGAGAGAGAGAGAGAGAGAGAGAGAGAGAGAGAGAGAGAGAGAGAGAGAGAGATGGGGAGGAGAGAGAGAGAGATAGATAGATACCTTAATAATGGTCTGGCAGGTAGAGAGGGGTAGTCCTACCAGACTGGTCCTGTTGATGGAGGGAGAGAGGAAGAGAGAGATAGAGGGATGGAGGAGAGAGAGAGATAAAGGAAGGAAGAATGATTGAGAGACATAGAAGGGGGAGGAGAGGGATAGATAGATACCTTAATGATAGTCTGGCAGGTAGACAGGGGTAGTCCTACCAGACTGGTCCCGTTGATAGACATGATCTGGTCTCCGATGTTCAGACGACCAGACTTCTCAGATGGACCAGCATGCATCATGTTGGCGATGATTACTGTGGGCAGGATGGAGCCCCACCCACTCTCCACAATCACCACACCCAGAATGTCACCCTTCTGCTTCTCAATGTAAACCTAGGGAGACAACCAATACATCAGTGTGTGTGTGTGTGTGTGTGTGTGTGTGTGTGTGTGTGTGTGTGTGTGTGTGTGTGTGTGTGTGTGTGTGTGTGTGTGTGTGTGTGTGGTGTGTGTGTGGTGTGTGTGTGTGGTGTGTGTGTGTGTGTGTGGTGTGCTCAGTGACTGACAGACTCACGTCTTTGCAGTTCTCAGACTTGGAGAAGTGTATGAGGTCATCATTGTACATGTCCTGAGTGTTGAGCAGATCACTGTATTGCCTCTGACTCAGGTCCTCTGGGTTGATGCCGTTAGCCCTCAAGAACTCCTGGTACGCCACACTGAAGGCCTGGCCAATAGACTGGGCTATCAGCTGGGCCTGGAGAGGGGGAGAAAGGGAAAGAAAGAGAAAGATAGAGGGAGGGAGGAGAGAGGAAAAGGGAGGGAGAGGGAGAGAGAGAGCGAGAGAGGGAAAGAGGAGAGATGGAGGGAGGGAGAGAGAAAGCGAGGGAGGAGAGAGAAAGGGGGAGAGGGCAAGGGACAGAGGGCGAGGGAGGGAGAGAATGAAAATGATTATAGGTACACAGGGTTTGTGAAAAAAGGAAAAATATAAGATGGTGAGAGAAGAGCATGATTAGTACATTTAATAGAAAAGGGATCATTTAAAGCTGCAATAAGTAACTTCTTGGCAACACTAACGGATTCACATAGAAATGTGAGTTACAGATCTGTCATCCTCGTTGAACACAAGTCTAAGAAGCGGTAGATCTGTTCTTTGTGCACTATTTCATATGCTTCCTGTTCTTTTACTTTTGGTTTTGTACACCAGCTTCAAACAGCTGAAAATACCATATTTTTGATTATTGACAATATATTTCACAGCGGTTTAGATGGTACAATGACTCTCTACACTATACATTTCTTGTTTTGTCACACAAACTGAAATTAGCCAAACTATTAGAATTTTAGCAACCAGGGAGTGGCAGAGCACCTTTACAATCATAGTCTCTCTCCCAAGACTCCTAGTATTGCTTTTATCCAAAAGTGGATAAAAAACAACTGAACAAACCAGTCAGGACAGAACTGTTTCATACGTATGAGATTAATGTTTCATTTTCTCTGAGCCCCACTCTGTCTTCTGAAACTGTTCTCAGATCTAGAGAGAGAGAGAGAGAGAGAGAGAGAGAGAGAGAGAGAGAGACACAGAGACACAGAGACAGAGACAGAGACAGAGACAGAGACAGAGACAGAGACAGAGACAAAGACAGAGACACAGACAGAGACACAGACACAGACAGAGACAGAGACACAGACAGAGACACAGACAGAGACACAGACAGAGAGATAGACAGAGAGATAGACAGAGACCTGTCAGCTAACATATGAAATTTAAATTCCGGCAGAAAACCTAAGACAACTAAGAACAATGAGAAATGGTTTAATGAAAACATAAGAAAGAAATTGAGAAACCTATCCAACCAAAAACACAGAGAACCAGAAAACCTGAGCCTACGCATTCACTATGGTGAATCACTAAAACAATACAGAAATAGACTACAGAAAAAGAAGGAACAGGACGTCAGAAAACAGCTCATTGTGATTGAAGAATCCATAGAACCAAATCACTTCAGGTAAAATTGGAAAACACTAAACAAACAACAACAGGAAGAGTTATCTATCCAAAATGGAGATGTATGGATAAACCACTTCTCCAATCCTTTCAGCCATATAACACAGAACCAAGAGCAAAAACATATACATGATTATGAACAAAACTTAGAATCAACTATTAAAGACTACCAGAACCCACTGGATTCTCCAATTACATTGAATGAACTACAGGACAAAATACACACCCTCCAACCCAAAAAGGCCTGTGGTGTTGATGGTATCCTAAACTAAATGATAAAATATACAGACCACATATTCCAATGGGCTATTCTTAAACTCTTCAACATTACATTTGATAAGCTGAGACAGTAATAACCCATTCATACAAGTATTGTTTATCTCTGGTAACATTACACCTAATATTTGGAACCAAGGCCTGATCACCCCAATCCACAGTAGTGGAGTAAGACAAAAATACTGGTGTTCCAAAAAAGGTCCAGTAACCAAGACAACAAATAGAATTTCTATCAAGACACCGTTTCCCTAGAGCACACAAAGAATTATACAGACCTCAGCCTAAACATAAACACCACAGGTAACTTCCACAAAGCTGTGAATGATCTGAGAGACAAGACAAGAAGAGTCTTCTACGCCATCAAAAGGAACATAAAACTCAACGTCTCAATTAGGATCTGGCTAAAAGGTCTGGGGTCTGCTCACCAACCAAGAATTCACAAAATGGGACACACACACACACAATTTCAATTCTGCATAAATATAACTTGTGTACGACTCAAAACCCCAAACAGTGCCAGCAGAGCAGAATTAGGACTATACCCGCTAGTTATCAACATCCATAAAAAAAAACGTCCTGTTCCTCAATTCTCCAACCAACTAAAAGGAAGTGATGCCCACACATTCCACCACAACGCCCCCACAGATCACACAGACCCACAAAGAATTTTGAAAACAAACCAAACATTGATAAACTCCCATATCTGTTGGGCAGAATACCGAGGTGTGCCGTCACAGCGGCAAGATGTGTGTCCCGTTGCCATGACAAAAGGGCAACCAGTAGAGCACAAACAACATTGTAAATACCACCAATATTTATCTGTTTATTTATCTTCCCCTACTATTCAAAACTACTATTTGCACATTGCTGATAATATAACACTTCAAATGTCTTTATGTTTTTGAAACCTTTTTGAGTGTAATATTTACTGTTCAATTCTAATAGTTGTTGTTGGTGGTTGATGTTGTAACTTCTCACTTTTATTTATTGTTTATTTCACTTGTTTTGGCAATGTCAACATGTTTCATGTGCCAATAAAGCCCCTAATTTCATTTAATTGAGAGAAAGAGAGCGAGAGATTGCGAGAGAGACAGAGACAGACAGACACAAAGTAAGGGTTGTAACCGAAAAAGCAAAAATACAGTGAGAGGAAGAGAAAGAGAGAGAGAGACATATTGAGAGAGAGAGAGAGAGAGAGAGAGAGAGAGAGAGAGAGAGAGAGAGAGAGAGAGAGAGAGAGAGACAGATTGAGAGAGAGAGAGGGAGATTAAGGGAGAAAGAGACTAAGGGAGTGAGAGACAGATAGGGATAGAGAGAGATTATGAGACAGATGTTTGAGAGTAAGGGTAAAGAGAGATCCTCACATCCTCCGACTCGAAAACATGGCAAATCATCTTGTACTGGCTTTGTTTCTCATCCTGGTCAGGTTCAGACACCTCCACGCTGTCCGTTGAGTCTGGGCGGGGCATACGGCGTCTCGCCATCAGAACCACGATGTTGCCGATGTCAGCGATGTAGGAGATGGTCCTTAGGGTGTGATCCATCATGGTCTCCTGGAGATAGAGGAGGGTTAGGGTCAGGGGTCAGGAGTGATAGGGTCAGGGGTCCATCATGGTCTCCTGGAGATAGATAGAGGAGGAGGGTTAGGGTCAGGGGTCAGGAGTGATAGGGTCAGGGGTCAGGGGTCCATCATGGTCTGTGGACGTTAGGCACAGAGTGGACGTTAGGCACAGAGTGGACGTTAGACAGAGTGGACGTTAGACAGAGTGGGCGTGTGGTCAGGAGGAAAGGGAGGGTTCAGAGAGAAGCAGCTCTGGACCAGCAGAAAGAAATAACCCATTTCAGGACTCCAGACCATTTCAGGACTCCAGACCATTTCAGGACTCCAGACCCTTTCAGGACTCCAGACCATTTCAGGACTCCAGACCATTTCAGGACTCCAGACCATTTCAGGACTCCAGACCCTTTCAGGACCCTTTGTCTTGGCTGTGCGAGTAAAACATTTTAATACGTCGCGTCGGTCACCTCATTCAACCTCTTATTTACTTTGCATCTAAAACCATGGCTTGGTCAAACAGTAAAGTGCATTGCCCTCATGATTCCTGTAATAAAAGTATCTGTCCAGCCTCTGGGCCTGTTTTGATGGGGCCTACTGCTGTAACTCTCTCCCCCGACAAGCGCTCTGGGAAGAAGAAAGAAAAATGCTTCTGACTGTATAATGTTTCAAAATCCAATTGTGGGAAAAACACAGCTTCGGGAAGCAACTACAGTTGAACGTATTGAGAAGAAGAGGTTTTTCAGGTTTCTGTAGGTATCAATATTCAGCTCAATTGCAACTATTTCACAACCAATATTATTTGATATGGCTTTGAGACACGTAGCGTGCGAAATGTACAACGACCATTGTGAGTACATATACTATAGTCCTCATTGGGTAGGTAGTAGGCTACAACAGCAATGGTACATGTTCTGTTATATTAAAACAGGACTACTAGTAGTGGGTATTATATTTAGTGGTAGCGATCTAGCTATTAGCCCCAGATAAATTTGCTATGATATAGTGCACATGAAGATGTAGGCAAATTCATCTCAAATCAAATGTACGTTTATTGGTCATATACACAGTTTAGCAGGTGTTATAGCGGGTGCAGAAAAATGCTTATGTTACTGGCTCCTAACAATGCAGTAAAACATCAATCAAGTATAAAAATAAAAAATAAAATAAATGAAAGTCGGAACGAATCGAATTAACAACCCAAATAGCACTGTAACAGTCATCCAAATGTAATCTACACGTATCTACACCGGATGAATTTACACCAGATATACTAAATAATGGTATGTATTGAACATCTCTAATGAACAACAGAATTAGTAAAACTACTGAGCCTTATTTTAACAGTATAATATAACAACAACACACTATTGTCAACCCAAAATCCATGACAATCACTTGATTAGGTCGCACATCACAATATCTTGAAACATGCATGAAAGATGAGGAGAGAGCGAGAGAGAGAGAGCGAGAGAGTACCTGTGAGTCAGCGTTGAGGACTTTGATCCTCTGGGTGGAGATGAAGAGATCCACCTCTGTCATGGGCTGGGCCTCACCCTCTGGAGTCTGCTTAGAGACACACACACACATATAGGCATGGGCACATTCTCACACACACACACACACACACACACACACACACACACACACACTCACAGAAAGACACAGAGACAGAACAGGGCAAATGAGCTGAGAGTTAGTCCAGTATTAGAGCAGTACTGCTGAGAGTTAGTCCAGTATTAGATTAGTACTGCTGAGAGTTAGTCCAGTATTAGAGCAGTGCTGATGAGAGTTAGTCCAGTATTAGATTAGTACTGCTGAGAGTTAGTCCAGTATTAGAGCAGTACTGCTGAGAGTTAGTCCAGTGTTAGAGCAGTACTGCTGAGAGTTAGTCCAGTATTAGAGCAGTACTGCTGAGAGTTAGTCCAGTATTAGAGCAGTACCGCTGAGAGTTAGTCCAGTATTAGAGCAGTACCGCTGAGAGTTAGTCCAGTATTAGAGCAGTACTGCTGAGAGTTAGTCCATTATTAGAGCAGTACTGCTGAGAGTTAGTCCAGTATTAGAGCAGTACTGCTGAGTTAGTCCAGTATTAGAGCAGTACTGCTGAGAGTTAGTCCATTATTAGAGCAGTGCTGATGAGAGTTAGTCCAGTATTAGAGCAGTACTGCTGAGAGTTAGTCCAGTATTAGAGCAGTACTGCTGAGAGTTAGTCCAGTATTAGAGCAGTACTGCTGAGAGTTAGTCCATTATTAGAGCAGTGCTGATGAGAGTTAGTCCAGTATTAGAGCAGTACTGCTGAGAGTTAGTCAGTATTAGAGCAGTACTGCTGAGAGTTAGTCCAGTATTAGAGCAGTACTGCTGAGAGTTAGTCAGTATTAGAGCAGTACTGCTGAGAGTTAGTCCAGTATTAGAGCAGTACTGCTGAGAGTTAGTCCAGTATTAGAGCAGTACTGCTGAGAGTTAGTCAGTATTAGAGCAGTACTGCTGAGAGTTAGTCCAGTATTAGAGCAGTACTGCTGAGAGTTAGTCCAGTATTAGAGCAATACCGCTGAGAGTTAGTCAGTATTAGAGCAGTACCGCTGAGAGTTAGTCCAGTATTAGAGCAGTACTGCTGAGAGTTAGTCCAGTATTAGAGCAGTACTGCTGAGAGTTAGTCCAGTATTAGAGCAGTACCGCTGAGAGTTAGTCAGTATTAGAGCAGTACTGCTGAGAGTTAGTCCAGTATTAGAGCAGTACTGCTGAGAGTTAGTCCAGTATTAGAGCAGTACTGCTGAGAGTTAGTCCAGTATTAGAGCAGTGCTGATGAGAGTTAGTCCAGTATTAGAGCAGTACTGCTGAGAGTTAGTCCAGTATTAGAGCAGTACTGCTGAGAGTTAGTCCAGTATTAGAGCAGTACTGATGAGTTAGTCCAGTATTAGATTAGTACTCATGAGAGATAGTCCAGTATTAGAGCAGTACCACTGAGAGTTCGTCCAGTATTAAAATAGTACTGATGAGAGTTAGTCCAGTATTAGAGCAGTACTGCTGAGAGTTAGTCCAGTGTTAGAGCAGTACTGCTGAGAGTTAGTCCAGTATTAGAGCAGTACTGCTGAGAGTTAGTCCAGTATTAGAGCAGTACTGCTGAGAGTTAGTCCATTATTAGAGCAGTACTGCTGAGAGTTAGTCCAGTATTAGAGCAGTACTGCTGAGTTAGTCCAGTATTAGAGCAGTACTGCTGAGAGTTAGTCCATTATTAGAGCAGTGCTGATGAGAGTTAGTCCAGTATTAGAGCAGTACTGCTGAGAGTTAGTCCAGTATTAGAGCAGTACTGCTGAGAGTTAGTCCAGTATTAGAGCAGTACTGCTGAGAGTTAGTCCATTATTAGAGCAGTGCTGATGAGAGTTAGTCCAGTATTAGAGCAGTACTGCTGAGAGTTAGTCAGTATTAGAGCAGTACTGCTGAGAGTTAGTCCAGTATTAGAGCAGTACTGCTGAGAGTTAGTCAGTATTAGAGCAGTACTGCTGAGAGTTAGTCCAGTATTAGAGCAGTACTGCTGAGAGTTAGTCCAGTATTAGAGCAGTACTGCTGAGAGTTAGTCAGTATTAGAGCAGTACTGCTGAGAGTTAGTCCAGTATTAGAGCAGTACTGCTGAGAGTTAGTCCAGTATTAGAGCAATACCGCTGAGAGTTAGTCAGTATTAGAGCAGTACTGCTGAGAGTTAGTCCAGTATTAGAGCAGTACTGCTGAGAGTTAGTCCAGTATTAGAGCAGTACTGCTGAGAGTTAGTCCAGTATTAGAGCAGTACCGCTGAGAGTTAGTCAGTATTAGAGCAGTACTGCTGAGAGTTAGTCCAGTATTAGAGCAGTACTGCTGAGAGTTAGTCCAGTATTAGAGCAGTACTGCTGAGAGTTAGTCCAGTATTAGAGCAGTGCTGATGAGAGTTAGTCCAGTATTAGAGCAGTACTGCTGAGAGTTAGTCCAGTATTAGAGCAGTACTGCTGAGAGTTAGTCCAGTATTAGAGCAGTACTGATGAGTTAGTCCAGTATTAGATTAGTACTCATGAGAGATAGTCCAGTATTAGAGCAGTACCACTGAGAGTTCGTCCAGTATTAAAATAGTACTGATGAGAGTTAGTCCAGTATTAGAGCAGTACTGCTGAGAGTTAGTCAGTATTAGAGCAGTACTGCTGAGAGTTAGTCCAGTATTAGAGCAGTACTGCTGAGAGTTAGTCCAGTATTAGAGCAGTACTGCTGAGAGTTAGTCCAGTATTAGAGCAGTACTGCTGAGAGTTAGTCCATTATTAGAGCAGTGCTGATGAGAGTTAGTCCAGTATTAGAGCAGTACTGCTGAGAGTTAGTCCAGTATTAGAGCAGTACTGCTGAGAGTTAGTCCAGTATTAGAGCAGTACTGCTGAGAGTTAGTCCATTATTAGAGCAGTGCTGATGAGAGTTAGTCCAGTATTAGAGCAGTACTGCTGAGAGTTAGTCAGTATTAGAGCAGTACCGCTGAGAGTTAGTCAGTATTAGAGCAGTACTGCTGAGAGTTATTCCAGTATTAGAGCAGTACTGCTGAGAGTTAGTCCAGTATTAGAGCAGTACTGCTGAGAGTTAGTCCAGTATTAGAGCAGTGCTGATGAGAGTTAGTCCAGTATTAGAGCAGTACTGCTGAGAGTTAGTCCAGTATTAGAGCAGTACTGCTGAGAGTTAGTCCAGTATTAGAGCAGTACTGATGAGTTAGTCCAGTATTAGATTAGTACTCATGAGAGTTAGTCCAGTATTAGAGCAGTACCACTGAGAGTTCGTCCAGTATTAAATTAGTACTGATGAGAGTTAGTCCAGTATTAGAGCAGTGCTGATGAGTTAGTCCAGTATTAGAGCAGTGCTGATGAGAGTTAGTCCAGTATTAGAGCAGTACTGCTGAGAGTTAGTCAGTATTAGAGCAGTACTGCTGAGAGTTAGTCCAGTATTAGAGCAGTACCGCTGAGAGTTAGTCAGTATTAGAGCAGTACTGCTGAGAGTTAGTCCAGTATTAGAGCAGTACCGCTGAGAGTTAGTCAGTATTAGAGCAGTACTGCTGAGAGTTATTCCAGTATTAGAGCAGTACTGCTGAGAGTTAGTCCAGTATTAGAGCAGTACCGCTGAGAGTTAGTCAGTATTAGAGCAGTACTGCTGAGAGTTAGTCCAGTATTAGAGCAGTACTGCTGAGAGTTAGTCCAGTATTAGAGCAGTACTGCTGAGAGTTAGTCCAGTATTAGAGCAGTGCTGATGAGAGTTAGTCCAGTATTAGAGCAGTACTGCTGAGAGTTAGTCCAGTATTAGAGCAGTACTGCTGAGAGTTAGTCCAGTATTAGAGAAGTACTGATGAGTTAGTCCAGTATTAGATTAGTACTCATGAGAGTTAGTCCAGTATTAGAGCAGTACCACTGAGAGTTCGTCCAGTATTAAATTAGTACTGATGAGAGTTAGTCCAGTATTAGAGCAGTGCTGATGAGTTAGTCCAGTATTAGAGCAGTGCTGATGAGAGTTAGTCCAGTATTAGATTAGTACTGCTGAGAGTTAGTCCAGTATTAGAGCTGTGCTGATGAGTTAGTCCAGTATTAGAGCAGTACTGATGAGAGTTAGTCCAGTATTACCATCCCACAACTAGACAGAGGTCATAGACAGTCCACAACTACCAGAGATAACAACTACCAGAGATAACAACTACCAGAGATAACACTAAAGGAAAACACCAGCACTAAAGATTCTGATCAACCAGAAGCTTTGAGGTAAGGTTCAGAATGTTGCAAGCAGAGTTGTTGTTTTCCTTCAGTGTGACTGTACAGAACATTCAGAGTTAGTTCAGTATAGTCTCTCTATAGGTAACAGAGAGACTGGAGTTAGTTCAGGATAGTCTCTCTATAGGTAACAGAGAGACTGGAGTTAGTTCAGGATAGTCTCTCTATAGGTAACAGAGAGACTGGAGTTAGTTCAGGATAGTCTCTCTATAGGTAACAGAGAGACTGGAGTTAGTTCAGGATAGTCTCTCTATAGGTAACAGAGAGACTGGAGTTAGTTCAGGATAGTCTCTCTATAGGTAACAGAGAGACTGGAGTTAGTTCAGGATAGTCTCTCTATAGGTAACAGAGAGACTGGAGTTCGTTCAGGATAGTCTCTCTATAGGTAACAGAGAGACTGGAGTTAGTTCAGGATAGTCTCTCTATAGGTAACAGAGAGACTGGAGTTCGTTCAGAATAGTCTCTCTATAGGTAACAGAGAGACTGGAGTTAGTTCAGTATAGTCTCTCTATAGGTAACAGAGAGACTGGAGTTAGTTCAGGATAGTCTCTCTATAGGTAACAGAGAGACTGGAGTTAGTTCAGGATAGTCTCTCTATAGGTAACAGAGAGACTGGAGTTAGTTCAGTATAGTCTCTCTAGTCTAGTTAACATAGTGTTTCTCAACATCCTTCCTGAGGACCCACTGTGGAAGCTGGCATTCACTCACTATACTGTAGTTCTACCGTTTTTTGGACACTGCATTAAGTGGTTTGACAGTAATGGGAGTGATCGGTTGAGTACCCAGGACTTGTTGAGAAACCTTGGGGTTAGTGTGAATACTTAGTGGGTTGGAAAGGAGAGAGAGGGTTTCTGTGTGTAATGTTAACCATCCACAGGACTCACAGTGCTAACAGCCTTACAATCGTTGCAAACCACAACACCAATACAGAAACTTGTGCCAGAGAAAACAAAACGTCTTCAAATACAACACAACTTCACAGTGTAAAGAAAAGAATCGTGGCTTCGAGGACATTTTCTGCATCCAGCAAATTCTATTGGTCTTCTTCCAAGCTTCAATTGTATTTATTTATTTTATTTGTTAAACCTTTATTTAACTAGGCAAGTCAGTTAAGAACAAATTCTTATTTCCAATGGCGGCCTACCCCGGCCAAACCCGGACGACGCTGGGCCAATTGTGCGCCGCCACCTATGGGACTCCCAATCACGGCTGGTTGTGGTACAGCCTGGATTCGAACCAGGGTGTCTGTAGTGCCACCTCAAGCACTGAGAAGCAGTGCCTTAGACTGCTGCGCCACACAGGAACCAAAAATAACTCGTCTTTACATCGTACTTCTGTGTCCGCGTGGTTCTGTCAGTATATTGTAGAAACTCTACCAGGGGAGAAGTCTGAGAATGTCCCGCGTGGAACGAGAAAAATGGTGACGGATTTTAACTGACAGACCTAAGAATGGTGTACAGTACATATCAACTGGATTCAGAGAACGCAGAGAATAAAGAAGGGAAACAACACAAGATTAAGTCCCAAGTGGCACCCTATTCCCTACATAGTGCACTACTGCCCATAGACCCAGGTCAAATGTAGTGCACTATGTAGGGAATAGGGTACCATTTAGGACGTAAACACAGACAGATGCAGGCAAACATAACGGAAACACTGAACAGCCAATCAATGGGGAGTACCGCACCTTCATCTTGTTTTTGGCTAATTTCTGGGCCGTCTGCTTGGAACCAACACATGTACAGGAGAAGGGGTTAGACTGAAGCAGGACTCAGGGCTCAGTGTGTGTGTGTGTGTGTGTGTGTGTGTGTGTGTGTGTGTGTGTGTGTGTGTGTGTGTGTGTGTGTGTGTGTGTGTGTGTGTGTGTGTGTGTGTGTGTGTGTGTGTGTGTGTGTGTGTGTGTGTGTGTGTGTGAGTGTGAGTGTGTCTAAAGTTCCAACATCTAAACTCTGGTATTCAGTCATTATAAAGTCAAAGATAAACAATATTGACTGCTGTATCTACTTTACCATTCCATGTGTGTTGTGTTATATTTTATCCAGCAGGTGGCTCACTTGAAATGATTAGTGATAGATTTGACTAGAATTAGAGCTATTGAATTACCTGTTAGGTGAATAAGTGTCTGCTGAATTGTAATCTTGAGTATGTCTTTACTATAATAATCAACTAAAAAGGTAGTCTACAGTATTAAACCTCACATAGGAAGGATGCTATTGAAATACTAGAACACAACCCCTCTAGTAGAAGCCACAGAGATGCTGTGATGAGAACAGGAGTAATAACAGAGAACATTGTCTAGGAGTGCACAGTATAGACTACAGTATAGACTACAGTACAGTCTACAGTATAGTCTACAGTATAGACTACAGTATAGACTACAGTATAGACTACAGGACTACAGTATAGACTACAGTATAGACTACAGTATAGACTACAGTACAGTCTACAGTATAGTCTACAGTATAGACTACAGTATAGACTACAGGACTACAGTATAGACTACAGTATAGACTACAGTATAGACTACAGTACAGTCTACAGTATAGTCTACAGTATAGACTACAGTATAGACTACAGTATAGACTACAGCAGAGACTACAGTATAGACTACAGTATAGACTACAGTACAGTCTACAGTATAGACTACAGTATAGACTACAGTATAGACTACAGTACAGTCTACAGTACAGTCTACAGGACTACAGTATAGACTACAGTATAGACTACAGTATAGACTACAGTACAGTCTACAGTACAGTCTACAGTATAGACTACAGTATAGACTACAGTATAGACTACAGTACAGTCTACAGTACAGTCTACAGGACTACAGTATAGACTACAGTATAGACTACAGTACAGTCTACAGTACAGTCTACAGGACTACAGTATAGACAACAGTATAGACTACAGTATAGACTACAGTACAGTCTACAGTACAGTCTACAGGACTACAGTATAGACAACAGTATAGACTACAGTATAGACTACAGTATAGACTACAGTACAGTCTACAGTATAGACTACAGGACTACAGTATAGACTACAGTATAGACTACAGTACAGTCTACAGTATAGACTACAGTATAGACTACAGTATAGACTACAGTATAGACTACAGTACAGTCTACAGTACAGTCTACAGGACTACAGTATATACAACAGTATAGACTACAGTATAGACTACAGGACTGCAGTATGGACTACAGTATAGACTACAGTATAGACTACAGGACTACAGTATGGATTACAGTATAGACTACAGTATAGACTACAGTATAGACTACAGTGCTACAGTATGGACTACAGTATAGACTACAGGACTACAGTATGGACTACAGTATAGACTACAGTGTTGACTGCAGGACTACAACACTACAGTATGGACTACAGTATAGACTACAGGACTACAGTATAGACTACAGCATAGACTACAGGACTACAGTATAGACTACAGGACTGCAGTATGGACTACAGTATAGACTACGGTATAGACTACAGGACTACAGTATGGACTACAGTATAGACTACAGTATAGACTACAGGACTACAGTATGGACTACAGTACAGACTACAGGACTACAGTATGGACTACAGTATAGACTACAGTGTTGACTGCAGGACTACAACACTACAGTATGGACTACAGTATAGACTACAGGACTACAGTATAGACTACAGCATAGACTACAGGACTACAGTATAGACTACATGACTGCAGTATGGACTACAGTATAGACTACGGTATAGACTACAGGACTACAGCATAGACTACATGACAACATTATAGACTACAGTTTAGACTACAGGACAACAGTATAGACTACAGGACAACAGTATAGACTACAGGACTACAGCATAGACTACATGACTACAGTATAGACTACAGTATAGACTACAGGACTACAGTATAGACTATAGTATAGACTACAGTAAAGACTGCAGTATAGACTACAGGATGGACTACAGTATAGACTACAAGACTACAGTATAGACTACAGGACTACAGTATATACAGGGGGTACCGGTACAGAGTCAACGTGGAGGCTATATACAGGGGGTACCGGTACAGAGTCAACGTGGAGGCTATATACAGGGGGTACCGGTACAGAGTCAACGTGGAGGCTATATACAGGGGGTACTGCACAGAGTCAATGTGGAGGCTATATACAGGGGTACCGGTACAGAGTCAATGTGGAGGCTATATACAGGGTACCGGTACAGAGTCAATGTGGGGCTATATACAGGGGGTACCGGTACAGAGTCAATGTGGAGGCTATATACAGGGGGTACCGGTACAGAGTCAATGTGATGGCTATATACAGGGGGTACCGGTACAGCGTCAATGTGGAGGCTATATACAGAGGGTACCGGCACAGAGTCAATGTGGAGGCTATATACAGGGGGTACCGGTACAGAGTCAATGTGGAGGCTATATACAGGGGGTACCGGTACAGAGTCAATGTGGAGGCTATATACAGGGGGTACCGGTACAGAGTCAATGTGGAGGCTATATACAGGGGGTACCGGTACAGAGTCAATGTGGAGGCTATATACAGGGGGTACCGGTACAGAGTCAATGTGCGGGGGCACTGGTTTGTCAAGGTAATTGAGGTAATATATACAGTGAGGGAAAAAAGTATTTGATCCCCTGCTGATTTTGTGCATTTGCCCACTGACAAAGAAATGATCACTCTATAATTTTAATGGTAGGTTTATTTGAACAGTGAGAGACAGAATAACAACAAAAAAATCCAGAAAAACGCATGTGAAAAATGTTATAAATTGATTTGCATTTTAATGAGGGAAATAAGTATTTGACCCCCTCTCAATCAGAAAGATTTCTGGCTCCCAGGTGTCGTTTATACAGGTAACGAGCTGAGATTAGGAGCACACTCTTAAAAAGGACTGTCAATCTCCCTCGGCCTGGGGCTCCATGCAAGTTCTCACCTCGTGGAGTTGCAACAATCATGAGAACGGTGAGGAATCAGCCCAGAACTACACCGGAGGATCTTGTCAATGATCTGAAGGCAGCTGGGACCATAGTCACCAAGAAAACAATTGGAAGCACACTACGCCGTGAAGGACTGAAATCTTGCAGCGCCCGCAAGGTCCCCCTGCTCAAGAAAGCACATATACATGCCCATCTGAAGTTTGCCAATGAACATCTGAATGATTCAGAGGACATCTGGGTGAAAGTGTTGTGGTCAGATGAGACCAAAATGGAGCTCTTTGGCATCAACTCAACTCGCCGTGTTTGGAGGAGGAGGAATGCTGCCTATGACCCCAAGGAAACCATCCCCACTGTCAAACATGGAGGTGTAAACATTATGCTTTGGGGGTGTTTTTCTGCTAAGGGGACAGGACAACTCCACCGCATCAAAGGGACGATGGACGGGGCCGTGTACCGTCAAATGTTGGGTGAGAACCTCCTTCCCTCAGCCAGGGCATTGAAAATGGGTCGTGGATGGGTATTCCAGCATGACAATGACCCAAAACACGGTCAAGGCAACAAAGGAGTGGCTCAAGAAGAAGCACATTAAGGTCCTGGAGTGGCCTAGCCAGTCTCCAGACCTTAATCCCATAGAAAATCTGTGGAGGGAGCTGAAGGTTCGAGTTGCCAAACGTCAGCCTCGAAACCTTAATGACTTGGAGAAGATCTGCAAAGAGGAGTGGGACAAAATCCCTCCTGAGATGTGTGCAAACCTGGTGGCCAACTACAAGAAACATCTGACCTCTGTGATTGCCAACAAGGGTTTTGCCACCAAGTACTAAGTCATGTTTTGCAGAGGGGTCAAATACTTATTTCCCTCAATAAAATGCAAATCAATTTATAACTTTTTTCACATGCGTTTTTTTAAATTATTTTTTTTATTCTGTCTCTCACTGTTCAAATAAACCTACAATTAAAATTATAGACTGATCATTTCTTTGTCAGTGGGCAAACGTACAAAATCAGCAGGGGATCAAATACCCTCACTGTACATGTAGGTATAGTTATTAAAGTGACTTATGCATAGATCACTTGTGAGTGAGATGTTTAGACAGTATTAAACTGCTGAGGGATATTAGATAGATATTACCCATGACCAGTTAGAAACACGTAGTACAGTATAAGTAGAGGTGGGACTATCCAGAAGTTCCTCTGTAAGACAGTCATGTGTACTGCCTACTGTCCACTAGGGTCAACCCAGCATATTCAACCACATAATTAAAGAATAAAACATTTAATCTGTCTCTGTCCTCATCTTTAAGCGGCTGACGGACTCCGGTTGTTCTATACATTCTATAGTATAGAGCTGGGTATTGTAGATGAGATCTGTGTCTGGTCTACAGTATAGAGCTGGGTATAGTAGATGAGATCTGTGTCTGGTCTACAGTATAGAGCTGGGTATTGTAGATGAGATCTGTGACTGGTCTACAGTATAGAGCTGGGTATAGTAGATGAGATCTGTGTCTGGTCTACAGTATAGAGCTGGGTATTGTAGATGAGATCTGTGACTGGTCTACAGTATAGAGCTGGGTATTGTAGATGAGATCTGTGACTGGTCTACAGTATAGAGCTGGGTATTGTAAATGAGATATGTGACTTGTCTACAGTATAGAGCTGGGTATAGTAGATGAGATCTGTGTCTGGTCTACAGTATAGAGCTGGGTATTGTAGATGAGATCTGTGACTGGTCTACAGTATAGAGCTGGGTATTGTAGATGAGATCTGTGACTGGTCTACAGTATAGAGCTGGGTATTGTAGATGAGATCTGTGACTTGTCTACAGTATAGAGCTGGGTATTGTAAATGAGATCTGTGACTGGTCTACAGTATAGAGCTGGGTATAGTAGATGAGATCTGTGACTGTCTACAGTATAGAGCTGGGTATTGTAAATGAGATCTGTGACTTGTCTACAGTATAGAGCTGGGTATAGTAGATTAGATCTGTGTCTGGTCTACAGTATAGAGCTGGGTATTGTAGATGAGATCTGTGACTGGTCTACAGAATAGAGTTGGGTATTGTAGATGAGATCTGTGTCTGGTCTACAGTATCGAGCTGTGTCTCTCCTCACCTTGATGTGGCTGACGGCCTCCTGGGCCTGCATCATACGGACGTTCTTGGAGGGCGTCTTGTCAGACAGCAGCTGGGTGGATCCCAGGTAGTTAGCAGCAAAGATGATCCCATCGATCAGGTCCTCTGGGTCACACGGACCTGGGACTGGGGGAGGAGGGATAGGGGAGTAGAGGTGAGGGGAGAGAGGGGGTGGAGGGAAGAGGAGATGGGGGGTGGAGGGATAGGGAAGAGAGGTGGGGAGAGAGGGGGTGGAGGGGAAGGAGGGGATTGGGGGAGGAGAGGGAGGAGATGGGAGATGAGGGGGAGAGGGAGGGGAGGGGTGGAAGAGTAGAAAGATTAAAATGCCATGATTTGCCATGGAATATATTGGACAGTAAGGTTTGAATCCTAACATTTCTTTACATGTTTGTGAAGGCTTCAACTATAAAGATGCAGAAAACAGAACAGTTAGATCCGCCTCTTATATTGATAAGATTAGTCGATTGATCGCTCAAACAATGGAAATACATGTCCTCAAACATGGAAGGCAGGCGGGAGGAGGCGAGATCAGGTGGGACCATTCTAGCCAATGAGAGGACAGATATGCGTGTAAAAAACAGGCACAACTCTGATATAAAGGGTTTTGTGTCAAAGTTGCCAGGATGTCACGTATCCTACTTATATCAGTGCACTCGTAACAACCTAATCATCACAAAACTTATATTCGATCAAATAAGCCACACGAAGCAAATAAGCAATTACATTTTTGTTAACCAAATTCGGCACTTATTGACCTCCAAACAAAAACTCCTCGCCTGGTGAGCCAAACATTTTTGCAACTGCCACCTGCTGGAGAAGACAGATTTTGGGCCCAGTTATCCATCTGCCATCCAACTGCCACCTGCTGGAGAAGACAGATTTTGGGCCCAGTTATCCATCTGCCATCCAACTGCCACCTGCTGGAGAAGACAGATTTTGGGCCCAGTTTTTCATCTGCCATCCAACTGCCACCTGCTGGAGAAGACAGATTTTGGGCCCAGTTATCCATCTCGCTTTGCCTCTTCCTCTCTGCTGGGGTACACTTTGTTCTAAGGGTAGAAATAATATGATTGGTTTAGGGCAGAACTAATCCGATTGGTTTCTAAAAAGTTTTGAAAACATCTGAGGTTTGAACTGCGAGTTTAAAGTTGTATTTTTTTTGTATTATTGTCTTACAGTAGTCAGACAAATTTGGCAATATGTCGAAAAAACAAATGGTCTCCTGACCTGAAGCAAAATGTAGCAAGCTAGAAGCAACACGCTAAGATAATCAGAGCAATCTAGTTAGCTAGCTAAGCATTTAGCAACCTCTTAGCTACTCATGTTGAATTAATATATAGAGCTAGCTAGCTAGTTAGCTAGGTGTCAAATATACAAGTAAGTCAGCTAACAGAGAGAGAGAGAGAGAGAGAGAGAGAGAGAGAGAGAGAGAGAGAGAGAGAGAGAGAGAGAGAGAGAGAGAGAGAGAGAGAGAAAGAAAGAAAGAAAAGAAAGAAAGAAAGAAAGAAAGAAAGAAAGAAAGAAAGAAAGAAAGAAAGAAAGAAAGAAAGAAAGAAAGAAAGAGAGAAAGTGAGAAAGAGAGAGAGAGAGATCCGGCAGCAAACCTAAGACAACTAAGAACAATGAGAAATGGTTTGATGAAAACATAAGAAAGAAATTGAGAAACCTATCCAACCAAAAACACAGAGAACCAGAAAACCTGAGCCTACGCATTCACTATGGTGAATCACTAAAACAAACAACAGAGAGAGAGAGAGCGAGAGAGAGAGAGCGAGAGAGTGAGAGTGAGAGCGAGAGCGAGAGAGAGAGAGATATTACATTATTTTGTAACTTTTGTGAGTGTAATGTTTACTGTTAATTTGTATTGTTTATTTCACTTATGTTTATTATCTACACTTGATTTGGCAATGTTAACACACGTTTATCATGCCAATAAAGCCCTTAAATTAAATTGAAAGAGAGAGAGAGAGAGAGAGTAGGTGTGAGAATGAGAGAGAGGGAGAGAAAGTGTAGGTGTGAGAATGAGAGAGAGGGATGTGTGAGGGAGAGAGAAATGGAAGGAGAGACAGACCTATTTGCAAAGGTTTTCACCCTCCTTGGCATTTTTTTGGTTTCATTACAACCTGTAATTTAAATAGATTTTTACTTGGATTTCATGTAATGGACATACACAAAATAGTCCAAATTGGTGAAGTGAAATGAAAAAAATAACTTGTTTAAAAAAATTCAAAAAAACGGAAAAGTGGTGCATGCATATGTATTCACCCCCTTCGCTATGAAACCCCTAAATAAGATCTGGTGCAACCAATTACCTTCAGAAGTCACATAATTAGATAAAGTCCACCTGTGTGCAATCTAAGTGTCACATGATCTGTCACATGATCTCAGTATATATACACCTGTTCTGAAAGGCCCCAGATTCTGCAACACCACTAAGCAAAGGGCACCACCAAGCAAGCTGCACTATGAAGACCAAGGAGCTCTCCAAACAGGTCAGCGACAAAGTTGTGGAGAACTACAGATCAGGGTTGGGTTATAAAAAATATCTGAAACTTTGAACATCCCACGGAGCACCATTAAATACATTATTCAAAATGGAAAGAATATGGCATCACAACAAACCTGCCAAGAGAGGGCCGCCCACCAAAACTCACGGACCATGCAAGGAGGGCATTAATCAGAGAGGCAACAAAGAGACCAAAGATAACCCTGAAGGAGCTGCAAAGCTCCACAGCGGAGATTGGAGTATCTGTCCATAGGACCACTTTAAGCCGTACACTCCACAGAACTGGGCTTTACGGAAGAGTGGCCAGAAAAAATCCATTGCTTAAAGAAAAAAATAAACAAACATGTTTGGTGTTCCCCAAAAGGCACGTGGGAGACTCCCCAAACATATGGAAGAAGGTACTCTGGTCAGATGAGACTAAAATGTTGCTTTTTGGCCATCAAGGAAAACGCTGTCTGGCGCCAACACAACACCTCTCATCAACCCGAGAACACAAGTGAAGCATGGTGGTGGCAGCATCATGCTGTGGGGATGTTTTTCATCTGCAGGGACTGGGAAACTGGTCAGAATTTAAGGAATGATGGATGGCGCTAAATACAGGGAAATCTGTTTCAGTCTTCCAGAGATTTGAGACTGGGACGGAGGTTCACTTTCCAGGTTCTCTCTCTCTCTCTCTCTCTCTCTCTCTCTCTCTCTCAGCCCTCCATGACATTTAAATATGCTGATATGGCACTAAATCTGGCCTACACATCAGCATACCCCCACAGAGCGGAGTCACCCAAGCATTACCGTAACTAGAGAAAAACCACTTTTCAAATATATTCAAATCTGCACTGGCAAAGCCTAGTGAAGTAAAGCAGAGGAGGACAGAGAGGGAATTAAAGGGAGGTCTTACCTTCTACATAGGTAGGGAAGGAGGCCAGGCTTCTCCTGGACTGTAGGTAGAGAAGAGAGACAGAGAACATGTTACTGATGACGGGCCACACAGACATGGTCATCACAACACAGTCATAACTAGGGGTGTGACATTTAAATGTTTAAACAAATTTGGGATCGTTAACATTTAGAAAAAATCCCCAACCAAAACCTTTTATTGTATTACCACAGAACAACAGGTCACGATCATCATGAAGTGAAAATTACAATTAAACAAAAACCTTACGCAACAATGCTGTAAGTAGGAGACAAGCATCTTTAAAATGATTTGCCACGGATATAATAATCATAATAGTAATAATAATAAAATAATATAAATCTCTCTGCACGTCATCATTGTTAACAGTTAGAAAAATGGCAGAGTGTGAGACAGGGAAGCAACAGCAGCGAAGTCCTGTATGGCAATACTTTAAGAAGTAAATGAGAAGGTGGAATTGAGCTACAGTACAGGTGCATTTAGCAGATGTTCTTATCCAGAGCGACTTACAGGAGCAATTAAGGTTAAGTGCCTTGCTCAAGGGTACCTCAACAGATTTTTCACATAGTTAGCTCGGGGATTTGAACCAGCAACCTTTCAGTTACTGGCCCAACGCTCTTAACCGCTAGGCTACAAACGTATGCATATGAAGTCCTGTGTACTGACACCTGAGAACATTGAGGAGAGGCACACAGCAGAGAACCTAAAACGGCAGTAAAACCATGGTTGCTGAGTGGATGGGGACAGCAGTAATACCATGGTTGCTGAGTGGATGGGGACAGCAGTAATACCATGGTTGTTGAGTGAATGGGGACAGCAGTAATACCATGGTTGCTGAGTGGATGGGGACAGCAGTAATACCATGCTTGTTGAGTGGATGGGGACAGCAGTAATACCATGGTTGTTGAGTGGATGGGGACAGCAGTAATACCATGGTTGTTGAGTGGATGGGGACAGCAGTAATACCGTGGTTGCTGAGTGGATGGGGACAGCAGTAATACCATGGTTGTTGAGTGGATGGGGACAGCAGTAATACCGTGGTTGTTGAGTGGATGGGGACAGCAGTAATACCATGGTTGTTGAGTGGATGGGGACAGCAGTAATACCATGGTTGTTGAGTGGATGGGGACAGCAGTAATACCATGGTTGTTGAGTGGATGGGGACAGCAGTAATACCATGGTTGCTGAGTGGATGGGGACAGCAGTAATACCATGGTTGTTGAGTGGATGGGGGACAGCAGTAATACCATGGTTGTTGAGTGGATGGGGACAGCAGTAATACCATGGTTGCTGAGTGGATGGGGACAGCAGTAATACCATGGTTGTTGAGTGGATGGGGACAGCAGTAATACCATGGTTGTTGAGTGAATGGGGACAGCAGTAATACCATGGTTGTTGAGTGGATGGGGACAGCAGTAATACCATGGTTGTTGAGTGGATGGGGACAGCAGTAATACCATGGTTGTTGAGTGGATGGGGACAGCAGTAATACCATGGTTGCTGAGATCCCTCTAGGTATCCAGGACAGCAGTGAGATGAGTTTCCTCTAGGTATTCAGGACAGCAGTGAGGTCAGCTCCCTCTAGGTATCCAGGATAGCAGTGAGGTGAGTTCCCTCTAGGTATCCAGGACAGCAGTGAGGTCAGCTCCCTCTAGGTATCCAGGACAGCAGTGAGGTCAGCTCCCTCTAGGTATCCAGGACAGCAGTGAGGTCAGCTCCCTCTAGGTATCCAGGACAGCAGTGAGGTCAGCTACCTCTAGGTATCCAGGACAGCAGTGAGGTCAGCTCCCTCTAGGTATCCAGGACAGCAGTGAGGTCAGTTCCCTCTAGGTATCCAAGATAGCAGTGAGGTGAGTTCCCTCTAGGTATCCAGGACAGCAGTGAGGTCAGCTCCCTCTAGGTATCCAGGACAGCAGTGAGGTGAGATCCCTCTAGGTATCCAGGACAGCAGTGAGGTCAGCTCCCTCTAGGTATCCAGGACAGCAGTGAGGTCAGTTCCCTCTAGGTATCCAGGACAGCAGTGAGGTGAGTTCCCTCTAGGTATCCAGGATAGCAGTGAGGTGAGATCCCTCTAGGTATCCAGGACAGCAGTGAGGTGAGTTCCCTCTAGGTATCCAGGACAGCAGTGAGGTCAGCTCCCTCTAGGTATCCAGGACAGCAGTGAGGTGAGATCCCTCTAGGTATCCAGGACAGCAGTGAGGTCAGCTCCCTCTAGGTATCCAGGACAGCAGTGAGGTGAGATCCCTCTAGGTATCCAGGACAGCAGTGAGGTCAGCTCCCTCTAGGTATCCAGGACAGCAGTGAGGTCAGCTCCGTCTAGGTATCCAGGACAGCAGTGAGGTCAGTTCCCTCTAGGTATCCAGGACAGCAGTGAGGTCAGCTCCCTCTAGGTATCCAGGACAGCAGTGAGGTGAGATCCCTCTAGGTATCCAGGACAGCAGTGAGGTCAGCTCCCTCTAGGTATCCAGGACAGCAGTGAGGTGAGATCCCTCTAGGTATCCAGGACAGCAGTGAGGTCAGCTCCCTCTAGGTATCCAGGACAGCAGTGAGGTGAAATCCCTCTAGGTATCCAGGACAGCAGTGAGGTCAGCTCTGTCTAGGTATCCAGGACAGCAGTGAGGTCAGCTCCGTCTAGGTATCCAGGACAGCAGTGAGGTGAGTTCCCTCTAGGTATCCAGGACAGCAGTGAGGTCAGCTCCGTCTAGGTATCCAGGACAGCAGTGAGGTCAGCTCCCTCCAGGTATCCAGGACTGTGGTACATTGAACTGCATTGTTCCCTAGCGGTCATACGCAACCATATCTGAATTTTGAATTCATGTCATTTTATGATAATTCTTTCTTTGTTTAAATGAGAAAATGTGACAGTTTAACGTTAGGAGAATGTTTACCTTTTGTCACATCCCTAGTCATAACATTATGATAGCAATGGTATCACTGTCATAACACTGGGGAAGGTCTCAGAGATTGAACCGATGGTTGAAACGTTGGTGGTCGGTATGCAGGAGAAGTGTCATTTTCATTCGTCACACTGCCTGACTGGTAAAAGTCATCACATTGGATACAGATAGGGACACACAGACACACACACATACACACACACATACACACACAACCAACCTACCTCTTTAGTGGAGGGGGGTGACTTGAAGCTGTCACTCCCCTCGAGCATGGGCGTCCGGAAGGAAGACTCCGCCCCCTGAGGAGAGGCCTGAGAGTCTGAGCCTGGAGACTGGATAGAGAGAGACAATAATTCATACATATCCTATAATATAACATTTTAAATGTCTGTATTGTATTTTGTATTTTTTTTGTGAGTAATGTTTACTGTTAATTTTTTATTGTTTAATTCCCTTGTTTATTTCCTGTCTATTTCACATGCTTTGGCAATGTAAACATACATTTCAAATGCCAATAAAGCCCTTTCAATTCAATTGAATTGAGAGAAAGCGAGAGAGAGAGAGAGAGAGAGAGAGAGAGAGAGAGAGAGAGAGAGAGAGAGAGAGAGAGAGAGAGAGATAAAGGGACAGGGTGGAATGGAAAAAGAGGAGAAGAAGGAGAGGAGAAAGGGAGGGGAAAGGGGTAGAATAAGTTATGTAATCCTCCATACACAACACCCTGCAGACACAACACCCTGCAGACACAACACCCTGCAGACACAACACCCTGCAGACCCAACACCCTGCAGACACAACACCCTGCAGACACAACACACTGCAGACACAACACCCTGCAGACACAACACCCTGCAGACCCAACACCCTGCAGACCCAACACACTGCAGACACAACACCCTGCAGACCCAACACACTGCAGACACAACACCCTGCAGACACAACACCCTGCAGACACAACACCCTGCAGACCCAACACCCTGCAGACACAACACACTGCAGACACAACACACTGCAGACACAACACCCTGCAGACCCAACACACTGCAGACACAACACCCTGCAGACACAACACCCTGCAGACCCAACACCCTGCAGACCCAACACACTGCAGACACAACACCCTGCAGACACAACACACTGCAGACACAACACCCTGCAGACACAACACCCTGCAGACACAACACACTGCAGACACAACACACTGCAGACACAACATCCTGCAGACACAACACACTGCAGACACAACACCCTGCAGACACAACACCCTGCAGACACAACACACTGCAGACACAACACACTGCAGACACAACATCCTCTATACACAACACACTGCAGACACAACACCCTGCAGACACAACACACTGCAGACACAACACCCTGCAGACACAACACCCTGCAGACACAACACACTGCAGACCCAACACACTGCAGACACAACACACTGCAGACCCAACACACTGCAGACCCAACACCCTGCAGACACAACACACTGCAGACACAACACCCTGCAGACCCAACACACTGCAGACACAACACCCTGCAGACACAACACCCTGCAGACACAACACCCTGCAGACACAACACACTGCAGACACAACACCCTGCAGACACAACACACTGCAGACACAACACCCTGCAGACCCAACACACTGCAGACACAACACCCTGCAGACACAACACCCTGCAGACACAACACCCTGCAGACACAACACACTGCAGACACAACACCCTGCAGACCCAACACACTGCAGACACAACACACTGCAGACACAACACCCTGCAGACACAACACACTGCAGACACAACATCCTGCAGACACAACATCCTCTATACACAACATCCTCTATACACAACACACTGCAGACACAACACACTGCAGACCCAACACCCTGCAGACACAACATCCTCTATACACAACATCCTCTATACACAACACACTGCAGACACAACACACTGCAGACCCAACACCCTGCAGACACAACATCCTGCAGACACAACATTCTGCAGACACAACACACTGCAGACACAACATCCTCTATACACAACACCCTGCAGACACAACACCCTGCAGACACAACATCCTGCAGACACAACATTCTGCAGACACAACACACTGCAGACACAACATCCTCTATACACAACACACTGCAGACACAACACCCTGCAGACACAACATCCTGCAGACACAACACACTGCAGACACAACACACTGCAGACACAACACACTGCAGACACAACACACTGCAGACACAACACACTGCAGACACAACACCCTGCAGACACAACACCCTGCAGACACAACACACTGCAGACACAACACACTGCAGACACAACATCCTGCAGACACAACACACTGCAGACACAACATCCTCTATACACAACACACTTCAGACCCAACACACTGCAGACACAACATCCTCTATACACAACACACTGCAGACACAACACCCTGCAGACACAACATCCTGCAGACACAACATTCTGCAGACACAACATCCTCCAGACACAACACAACATCCTGCAGACACAACACAACATCCTGCAATCAATTGAATTTACCACAGGTGGACTCCAATCAAGTTGTAGAAACATCTCAAGGATGATCAATGGAAACAGAATGCACCTGCGCTCAATTTCAAGTCTCATAGCAAAGGGTCTGAATACTTATGTAAACAAGGTCTTTTTTTTATAAATTTACAAAAGAAATCGAAAAACCTGTCCATTCTTCATTTCCGATAGTTCTGGTACAATGAACAGCCATGTCACAGTGGCTGAACGCACTGCATACAAGGACATGATCTAAAACTAATCTGATAACACGTAATCCATTTATAATGGTACTTACTGCTATAGACATGCTAATGCAGGAGATATCGCCCACAGTAATATGCTCCAGGGGTACAATCCACTCTGGCAAACAACTGTAGGATACAACCCCTCAGACTGATATCTACCCAGCCGGCAGCAGAACAAGCAACACAGTCTAGGATAAAACCCTCTTCTGAGACCCTCTTCTGTATCTACCAAGCCACAAGAAGAACTGGCAACCCACTGTGGGATAAACAACCCTCTAACTGATCTATTTAGCCAGCACCAGAACTGGCAACACGCTGCAGGATAAACAACCCTCTAACTGATCTATTTAGCCAGCACCAGAACTGGCAACCCACTGTAGGATAAACAACCCTCTGGTCTATTTAGCCAGCAGCAGAACTGGCAACCCACTGTAGGATAAACAACCCTCTAACTGATCTATTTAGCCAGCAGCAGAACTGGCAACCCACTGTAGGATAAACAACCCTCTGGTCTATTTAGCCAGCAGCAGAACTGGCAACCTTTGATTCATCAAAACCCTGTTATCTAGCACAGTTCATCCAGGAGCTACTTCTCTGCACAGAAAACACACCTAGGTTAACGCATATCAATCACATTTATTCATAAAGCCTTTCTTACATCAGCTGGTGTCACAGAGTGCTGTACAGAAACCCAGCCTAAAACCCCAAACAGCAAGCAATGCAGGTGTAAAAGCACGGTGGTTAGGAAAAACACCCTAGAAAGGCCAGAACCTAGGAAGAAACCCAAATATTTTACAACAATATTCAGTATTCTGTTAAGTCATACAGCACAATTGGGAAGGGCTTCCAAGTTAAAGGTCCAATGCAGCAGTTTTTATCTGAATATAAATAATTTCTGGGTAACAATTAAGTAGCATACTGTGATTTTTTTCAATTGAAATGGTCCAAATAAATGGTTGTGTTGTCCTGCTACTGGTACTGTCTCCACAGTATCTGATGCCTTCGTATCAAAGCATCGCTCTACACATTTATTATAAGCTATCAGAATTCACCATGGAATGGGGGGCCGGGGGACAGTGGGATGGGGACGGGGACTGTGGGGGACATGTTATCTTCATGTTATTGGATACGTGCTGAAATATTATCTTCTCCCGTGACAGTAGTGAAGAGTACATCCATCACACTCTCCTCTCTCCACCACCAACCCCCTGCACCCCCGATCCCCCTTTCTCCATCACCAACCCCTTGTACCCCCAACCTCCCCCATCTCCCCACCACCAACCCCCTGCACCCCTCCGTTAAGCTCTGAGACAGGATTGTATTGAGGGTAACAAAGGGAAACAAAAATGGCAGGAACTGGGAGACTAGTCAGGATCGAGGGAAAGATGAACGGAGCCAAGTACAGAGAGATCCTTGATGGACCTCAGACTGAGGCAAAAGTTCACCTTCCAACAAGTTAACAAACCTAAGCACATAGCCAAGACAACGCAGGAGTGGCTTCGGGACAAGTCTCTGAATGTCCTTGAGTGGCCCAGCCAGAGCCCGGACTTGAACCCGATCGAACATCTCTGGAGAGATCTGAAAATAGCTGTGCAGCGACGCTTCCCATCTAACCTGACAGAGCTTGAGAGGATCTGCAGAGAATAATGGGAGAAACTCCCAAAATACAGGTGTGCCAAGCTTGTAGTGTCATTCCAAAGAAGACTCTAGAATGTAATCGCTACCAAAGGTGCTTCAACAAAGTTCTCTAAAAACCTGTAGTTGCTTTGTCATTATGGGTTGTTGTGATGTCATTATGGGTTATTGTGTGTGACTGATGAGGGGGGAAAAAACTATTTAATCAATTTTAGAATAGGGCTGTAACGTAACAAAATATGGAAAAAGTTAAGAGGTCTGAATACTTTCCGAATGCACTGTACGTCTGGCGGCCAGTACAGCTCCATTTGCATGGCTAATTCTGACTGTGGAGAGGAGAGGTGGTGTGCTGCAGCATAGCTAGCAGGAATACTGATGAGATCAGACCGCTGTTCAAACCATTCAACCAACTAGTGCACTCTATTAGTTGGAGGAGAGTAGAGGAAAGGAGAGAAGAGGAGAGAGGAGGAGAGGAGAGGAGAGGAGAAGAGGAAGGAGATAAGATAGTAGGAGAGGAAAGGAGAGGAGAGGAGGAAGGAGATAAGTCTACAGTCTACAGTGGAGTCTACAGGAGAGGAGTCTACAGTGACATGGCTTTATCTCAATAGTCTACAGTGACATGGCTTTATCTCAGTAGTCTACAGTGACATGGCTTTATCTCAATAGTCTACAGTGACATGGCTTCATCTCAATAGTCTACAGTGACATGGCTTTATCTCAATAGTCTACAGTGACATGGCTTTATCTCAATAGTCTACAGTGACATGGCTTTATCTCAATAGTCTACAGTGACATGGCTTTATCTCAATAGTCTACAGTGACATGGCTTTATCTCAATAGTCTACAGTGACATGGCTTTATCTCAGTAGTCTACAGTGACATGGCTTTATCTCAGTAGTCTACAGTGACATGGCTTTATCTCAATAGTCTACAGTGACATGGCTTTATCTCAATAGTCTACAGTGACATGGCTTTATCTCAGTAGTCTACAGTGACATGGCTTTATCTCAATAGTCTACAGTGACATGGCTTTATCTCAGTAGTCTACAGTGACATGGCTTTATCTCAGTAGTCTACAGTGACATGGCTTTATCTCAATAGTCTACAGTGACATGGCTTTATCTCAATAGTCTACAGTGACATGGCTTTATCTCAGTAGTCTACAGTGACATGGCTTTATCTCAATAGTCTACAGTGACATGGCTTTATCTCAATAGTCTACAGTGACATGGCTTTATCTCAATAGTCTACAGTGACATGGCTTTATCTCAATAGTCTACAGTGACATGGCTTTATCTCAGTAGTCTACAGTGACATGGCTTTATCTCAGTAGTCTACAGTGACATGGCTTTATCTCAGTAGTCTACAGTGACATGGCTTTATCTCAGTAGTCTACAGTGACATGGCCATATCTCAATAGTCTACAGTGACATGGCTTTATCTCAATAGTCTACAGTGACATGGCTTTATCTCAGTAGTCTACAGTGACATGGCTTTATCTCAGTAGTCTACAGTGACATGGCTTTATCTCAATAGTCTACAGTGACATGGCTTTATCTCAGTAGTCTACAGTGACATGGCTTTATCTCAATAGTCTACAGTGACATGGCTTTATCTCAATAGTCTACAGTGACATGGCTTTATCTCAGTAGTCTACAGTGACATGGCTTTATCTCAATAGTCTACAGTGACATGGCTTTATCTCAATAGTCTACAGTGACATGGCTTTATCTCAATAGTCTACAGTGACATGGCTTTATCTCAATAGTCTACAGTACAGTGGCTTCCTCACCTCTCCTTCATCTGCACTAATCACGCACACACAAACACACACACACAAACACACAGGTGACTGAACACACACACACACAAACACACACAAACACACAGATGACTGAACACACACACACAAACACACACAAACACACAGGTGACTGAACACACACACACACACACACACACACACAAAAACAGTATTAGTAGTCTGTAAAAAGCACTACTCACGTCGCCCCCTAGTGAGGGCTGCAGGTCACAACATTCAGCGGTGGGGCTCAGGTCCTGTCTCATCACCCAGATGGGCTCTTTAGGTTCATCAGGGGTATAGGGTGACCTCACCGTCCTGGTCTTCACCTCTTCTATGGCCTCCTTGATGTCCTTTATGGCCAGGGAGATGGCGTCTCTCTTTTCACGACTGTTACGAACACCAGACCAGTCGTCGGAGGGACTGTCTGTTGGGGGTGGGATGTTCTCTTCATCACTCTCATCTCCCTCTCCTTCTATCTCTCCTTCTATCTCTCCCTTGCGGTATGTGGAGTCTGTGGGGGCATCGGATTGAGAATTGTGAGCGCGTTCGGATTCGGGCCACTCTCCCTCCTCTTCCTCTCCTCCTTCCATCATGTCCTCTTCCTCTCCTCCCTCCCGTAACCCGGAAGCAGCTCTCTCCAGACTCTGAGAGCTGAGACTCTCTCTGACCTCGGCTACGATCATGTCGATGTCCTCTTCCCCGTCCTGGTCGCAACTGTCTGCCCGTGGGTACGGAGCAAACTCCGCCTCCTTCTCCGGGCTGTCCGACTCCCCGTCCGAGCGTTCATCGTAGTGGTGGAGCCGTGACCCCACCGCCTCCTGCTGTCGGTGGTCCCCGCCTCCTTCCCGTCCCTCGAACAGACGGAACCCCGCCTTCCTCTGCTGGAGGTTCTCATTGGCATCCGTAGGCTCTGCGACCTTTGCGGCGGAAGAGGGAGCGTCGCCGATCTCCTCGTAGACGTGTTCTGTCAGGGAGTAGTCATAGGCTTCGGAATACGCCTCGTCTTCTGGCTCCACCCCTTCCTCCGTGGTGCTGTCCCGCCCCCCTGTTCTGCTGGCCCCTCCCCCACGACGGTAGAGAGGCTGGGTGTAGACGTAGTTGGAGTAACCTCCTCCAGGGTTCAGGGTCTCCTCTGCCTCCTCCTGACTGGGGACTCTCCCAACGTCTGGTAGGGGTTCCCGGGATAAGGGAGGGGGCTGAGGGGGGGTAGTTGAGGTTCAGGTTGGCGTGGGGGTGTTGTTGCTCTGACTCAGCACTCTCTGTGTATCCCTCTGCCTCTGGGCGAAGCGTCACCTCGTAGGTACCGCCGTCGTCCTCCGCCTCAGGATCTAGAGCCATGACGGCGTCGCCCTCCGCCCGGTCTGTGTGTGTGTGGAAACCGCTTTCCGTGCTAGCAGAACGAGCTAATGCAGAATCATCCCCCTCTCTCTCCCTCTCTCTCTTTTCCCCCTCATCCTCCTCCGGCTCATCTCGTTGTGGGGTTAGAGAGTGAACAGGCTGTGGGCCTGGTGGGGGTTGTTGTTGTTGCTGGGCCCTCTCAGCCTCTCTCTGCTGTCTCTGTGTGTGTCTCTGCTGCTGGGCTCTGAGCCTGGCCTCACTGTCCTCCTGTCTGCGGTATCGTGTCACGGCAGGTCGCAGGATGGGCTGAGACTGACCCTGGGCCTGCTGGGGCTGGGGCTGCTGGGGAGGAGACTGGGCCCCCTGGTGCAGCTCTGCCTCTGGCTCCTCTGTTGACCTCTGCTGTGGGGCTCCTCTGATTCTGCTGCCACATGCACCAGGGGCCTCATTATACCTCCTGTAGCGTGGAGCAGCGTGGTTGTTGTTTTCACTACTATGGTTGCTAGGCGGCCGGGGTCGCCTGCTGTTTGTGGCAGTGTTGTTGTCGTGGCGACGGCGTTGAGGAGGGGGCAGGTCGGCTTCCACGTCCTCGCTCAGTTCCTGGCCTAACTCCACCTCCTGGGGGTTCATGGCTGCCTCGGATTGGTTGAGGGGAAGAGGGGGGATGGGTTTAGGCAAAATGCATCGCCTGCCGTCGTGTGGGAGACAAGCAGCTCAGATCTTCTGAGGCAAAGAGAGAGAGAGAAAGAGAGAGAGAGAAAGAGAGAGGAGATCGTTAGAACACTACATTAATCCAGCACATTCTGAACTGACTTAACTTGTTAGGGAGTGGCAGCTGAGGGGTCGGTTTTGGAGAGTCTGGCGTGCCTAAAGTAAAATGCTTGCCACTCAGGCTCAGAAAATAGGATATGCACAGAATTAGTACTATTGGATAGGAAACACTCTGAGGTTTCCAAAAGTGTTAACATGTTGTCTGTGAGTGTAACAGAACTCATTTGGCAGGCAAGAACCAGAGAAAATTCCATCCGGAAATGTCATTCTGGTGGCTTATGGCTCACTTAGAGAGACTGCCTATTGAAAACTCTTTATACCAGGACACTGAATGTAGTACCTATTGCTTCCACTGGATGTCAGCAGTGTATAGGTAAATTTTCATGGCAATCGGAACCAATGTGTTCAATAGGTAGGGGTTTTGGTGAGGGGACGTTTTTAATTGTTTTTTGTTTTGTTGAGGGAACGTTTATTGGTTTAGTTGAACGCGTTCTCTTCACGTTGGATTTTCTGAACACAAGGCGCCAACCAAACGGAGATTTATGGATATAATAAATTACTTTTTCTAACCAAATACCGATGGATTGTCTTCGTTGGACACTTAGGAAGCCCTCTGCAGAAGTTCTACAAAAGGTAAGACACAGGTTTTCCCTGTGAAATGCATTTTCTATCGACCGCGCCGGCTAAAGATTTCATGGTTATGGAAAATATTGAAGGTGCTACCCTCAAACAATCAAATGTAGTGCTTTCGCCGTAAAGCCTTTTTGAAATCCGACAACGCTGTGATATTGCCAAGAAGCAGAGCTTTTGATGAGTATGAAACACTTGTATATTGGTGCATGTCTAATAATTCAACTTTTGGATTTTGCCTTGCATTTCACCTGGTAGTGTCGGGAGCGCCCCACCACTCCCTAACAAGTTTTAACAACAAAGTGAAAGAATGAATGACGGAGTACAACATGACATTTTATTAAATCGTTTGGGGAATGGCCTCATCTCTGAGGAAGGATCCTCTGAGCCAAATGATGTGATGGCAGGTAGCTCTATGAGGGGCTGCTGGCATTGAAAACCCGCTGGGGAAAAGGATTTCCAATGACGGGCCTTAAGGTCATTATAGCTGGTGGTGGTGGTTGTGGGGAGGTGGATGGTTGTCGAAAACTTTTAAGTTGACATATAAATACATCCCAACATTTACTCCCATTGGTTGAGGAAGAGGAAGGTGATAATTGCCAGCGAGCCCATTGGTTAAAAAGCACACTTGAGGAAGGGGGGATACCTAGTCAACTGAATGCCTTCAACTTTAATGTGTCTCCCACATTTAACCCAACCCCTTTGAATCAGAGAGATGTAGGGGGCTGCCTTAATCAACATCCACGTTTTCAGCACCCAGGGAACAGTGGGTTAACTGCCTTACTGAGGGGCAGAACAACAGATTATTACCTTGTCAGCTTAGGGATCTGATCTGGCAAACTTTCGGTTACTGGCCCAACACTTTAACCACTAAGCCACCTGCCGCCATGTGTGGAATGTTCATTATTGTTCTGTGCTTATAGGCTATAAGGTAAATAGGTGACTGACATTCCACACATGGCTAATAGGAAAGAGGAGAAGAAACTGATGATGATGATATGTTTGTATTCATTTCCACCATGCCCGTAGCATAGGACACAAAGTGAATTATATTATGCTTACTGGATGAAGTTAAACAAGCATAAACCAGCCTTCCTGATTGAACTTGACCAGCCTTCCTGATTGAACTTGACCAGCCTTCCTGATTGAACTTGACCAGCCTTCCTGATTGAACTTGACCAGCCTTCCTGATTGAACTTGACCAGCCTTCCTGATGCAAACTGAAACTCAATTTTAAAAGGATATTAGTCACTTCTATATGACAATGAAAGTTCAGTAAAACTATTTATTTACCATGAAAGACCACAGTGTCTCATTACTGAAATCTTCATCAATCGGAGCATTGAGTTTTAATGCCATAAATCATGAGCCAACTGGACCACAGTAATAACTCATAGACCTACTCACTTACCCCCTGTTGAGGATGCTTCCCCCTCTGAGTCCAGAGCTCTCCCCTGACCCACACACACACCAGCATGCACTCTCACACACACACCAGTACACACACTCACTCACACATACTCACACACACACACACACACACACCAGCATGCACTCTCACACACACACCAGTACACACACTCACTCACACATACTCACACACACACACACACACACACCAGCATGCACTCTCACACACACACCAGTACACACACTCACTCACACATACTCACACACACACACACACACCAGCATGCACTCTCACACACACACCAGTACACACACTCACTCACACATACTCACACACACACACACACACACACACACACACCAGCATGCACACTCACTCACACACACGCACACAGACACACACACCAGTATACACACTCACTCACACATACTCACACACACTCACACACACACACCAGCATGCACACTCACTCACACACACACGCACACAGACACACCAGCATGCACACACACACCAGCATGCATGCACACACACACACACACACAAACACACACAGACCAGCATGCATGCACACACATACCAGCATGCATGCACACACACACACACACACAAACACACACCAGCATGCATGCACACACACGCACAAACACACCAGCATGCATGCACACACACGCACAAACACACCAGCATGCATGCACACACACACACACATACCAGCATGCACACACTGTCATAAAGACCCCCTGGAGGTATATCCTCTTCCATATCTCCTCTTATGGTTCCACAGCTGGCTACAATACAAGTGTGTGTGTGTGTGTGTGTGTGTGTGTGTGTGTGTGTGTGTGTGTGTGTGTGTGTGTGTGTGTGTGTGTGTGTGTGTGTGTGTGTGTGTGTGTGTGTGTGTGTGTGTGTGTGTGTGTGACATTGACCTACTTTGTGCTGTGAAGAGCCACGGTGGGCAGAAAGAGAGAGAAAGCTCTCATGTCTTCAGCTCCGGGAGAGAGAGAATTCCACACACAGTCCCCGAAGCAGACCAGTGTGACTAGGATCAGTCATAAAGAAATATATATATATATATAACTCAAACTGTGCATACTAAATCAAACCAAATCGTATTGGTCACATACACAGACACGAAATGCTTACTACCACCAACACCAGACATGCCGTTAATAATGGAAGGGAATATAGGACCTGTTTTGATCATATCATTGCCTAGACTGGTCAAAGCTTTATTTAAACCGTTTGAATTTTAACTACGACATCAAAAGTGGACCGCCCTGTTACAATACTGAAGCACTCTGAGATTAAATAAAATGATCATAGCACCATGTTTCTAGACGCCACATCTTCCCTGGGATAATTTAACCCTCATACTACCAACTGGGATAATTTAACCCTCATACTACCAACTGGGATAATTTAACCCTCATACTACTGACTGGGATAATTTAACCCTCATACTACCAACTGGGATAATTTAACCCTCATACTACCAACTGGGACCATTTAACCCTCATACTACCAACTGGGATAATTTAACCCTCATACTACTGACTGGGACCATTTAACCCTCATACTACTGACTGGGACCATTTAACCCTCATACTACTGACTGGGACCATTTAACCCTCATACTACCGACTGGGATAATTTAACCCTCATACTACTGACTGGGACCATTTAACCCTCATACTACTGACTGGGACCATTTAACCCTCATACTACTGACTGGGACCATTTAACCCTCATACTACTGACTGGGACCATTTAACCCTCATACTACTGACTGGGACCATTTAACCCTCATACTACTGACTGGGACCATTTAACCCTCATACTACTGACTGGGACCATTTAACCCTCATACTACTGACTGGGACCATTTAACCCTCATACTACTGACTGGGACCATTTAACCCTCATACTACTGACTGGGACCATTTAACCCTCATACTACTGACTGGGACCATTTAACCCTCATACTACTGACTGGGATAATTTAACCCTCATACTACTGACTGGGACCATTTAACCCTCATACTACTGACTGGGACCATTTAACCCTCATACTACTGACTGGGACCATTTAACCCTCATACTACTGACTGGGACCATTTAACCCTCATACTACTGACTGGGACCATTTAACCCTCATACTACTGACTGGGACCATTTAACCCTCATACTACTGACTGGGACCATTTAACCCTCATACTACTGACTGGGACCATTTAACCCTCATACTACTGACTGGGACCATTTAACCCTCATACTACTGACTGGGACCATTTAACCCTCATACTACTGACTGGGACCATTTAACCCTCATACTACTGACTGGGATAATTTAACCCTCATACTACCAACTGGGATAATTTAACCCTCATACTACCAACTGGGACCATTTAACCCTCATACTACCAACTGGGATAATTTAACCCTCATACTACTGACTGGGACCATTTAACCCTCATACTACTGACTGGGACCATTTAACCCTCATACTACTGACTGGGACCATTTAACCCTCATACTACCAACTGGGATAATTTAACCCTCATACTACTGACTGGGACCATTTAACCCTCATACTACTGACTGGGACCATTTAACCCTCATACTACTGACTGGGACCATTTAACCCTCATACTACTGACTGGGACCATTTAACCCTCATACTACTGACTGGGACCATTTAACCCTCATACTACTGACTGGGATAATTTAACCCTCATACTACTGACTGGGGACATTTAACCCTCATACTACTGACTGGGACCATTTAACCCTCATACTACTGACTGGGATAATTTAACCCTCATACTACCAACTGGGACCATTTAACCCTCATACTACTGACTGGGACCATTTAACCCTCATACTACTGACTGGGATAATTTAACCCTCATACTACTGACTGGGACCATTTAACCCTCATACTACTGACTGGGACCATTTAACCCTCATACTACTGACTGGGACCATTTAACCCTCATACTACTGACTGGGACCATTTAACCCTCATACTACTGACTGGGATAATTTAACCCTCATACTACTGACTGGGACCATTTAACCCTCATACTACTGACTGGGATAATTTAACCCTCATACTACCAACTGGGATAATTTAACCCTCATACTACTGACTGGGACCATTTAACCCTCATACTACTGACTGGGACCATTTAACCCTCATACTACTGACTGGGATAATTTAACCCTCATACTACTGACTGGGACCATTTAACCCTCATACTACTGACTGGGACCATTTAACCCTCATACTACTGACTGGGACCATTTAACCCTCATACTACTGACTGGGACCATTTAACCCTCATACTACTGACTGGGACCATTTAACCCTCATACTACTGACTGGGATAATTTAACCCTCATACTACTGACTGGGATAATTTAACCCTCATACTACTGACTGGGGACATTTAACCCTCATACTACTGACTGGGATAATTTAACCCTCATACTACTGACTGGGACCATTTAACCCTCATACTACTGACTGGGATAATTTAACCCTCATACTACCAACTGGGACCATTTAACCCTCATACTACTGACTGGGACCATTTAACCCTCATACTACTGACTGGGATAATTTAACCCTCATACTACTGACTGGGGACATTTAACCCTCATACTACTGACTGGGATAATTTAACCCTCATACTACTGACTGGGACCATTTAACCCTCATACTACTGACTGGGATAATTTAACCCTCATACTACCAACTGGGACCATTTAACCCTCATACTACTGACTGGGACCATTTAACCCTCATACTACTGACTGGGATAATTTAACCCTCATACTACTGACTGGGACCATTTAACCCTCATACTACTGACTGGGACCATTTAACCCTCATACTACTGACTGGGACCATTTAACCCTCATACTACTGACTGGGACCATTTAACCCTCATACTACTGACTGGGATAATTTAACCCTCATACTACTGACTGGGACCATTTAACCCTCATACTACTGACTGGGATAATTTAACCCTCATACTACCAACTGGGATAATTTAACCCTCATACTACTGACTGGGGACATTTAACCCTCATACTACTGACTGGGATAATTTAACCCTCATACTACTGACTGGGACCATTTAACCCTCATACTACTGACTGGGATAATTTAACCCTCATACTACCAACTGGGACCATTTAACCCTCATACTACTGACTGGGACCATTTAACCCTCATACTACTGACTGGGATAATTTAACCCTCATACTACTGACTGGGACCATTTAACCCTCATACTACTGACTGGGACCATTTAACCTCATACTACTGACTGGGACCATATAACCCTCATACTACTGACTGGGACCATTTAACCCTCATACTACTGACTGGGATAATTTAACCCTCATACTACTGACTGGGACCATTTAACCCTCATACTACTGACTGGGATAATTTAACCCTCATACTACCAACTGGGATAATTTAACCCTCATACTACTGACTGGGACCATTTAACCCTCATACTACTGACTGGGACCATTTAACCCTCATACTACTGACTGGGATAATTTAACCCTCATACTACTGACTGGGACCATTTAACCCTCATACTACTGACTGGGATAATTTAACCCTCATACTACTGACTGGGACCATTTAACCCTCATACTACTGACTGGGATAATTTAACCCTCATACTACCAACTGGGATAATTTAACCCTCATACTACTGACTGGGGACATTTAACCCTCATACTACTGACTGGGATAATTTAACCCTCATACTACTGACTGGGACCATTTAACCCTCATACTACTGACTGGGATAATTTAACCCTCATACTACCAACTGGGACCATTTAACCCTCATACTACTGACTGGGACCATTTAACCCTCATACTACTGACTGGGATAATTTAACCCTCATACTACTGACTGGGACCATTTAACCCTCATACTACTGACTGGGACCATTTAACCCTCATACTACTGACTGGGACCATTTAACCCTCATACTACTGACTGGGACCATTTAACCCTCATACTACTGACTGGGATAATTTAACCCTCATACTACTGACTGGGACCATTTAACCCTCATACTACTGACTGGGATAATTTAACCCTCATACTACCAACTGGGATAATTTAACCCTCATACTACTGACTGGGACCATTTAACCCTCATACTACTGACTGGGACCATTTAACCCTCATACTACTGACTGGGATAATTTAACCCTCATACTACTGACTGGGACCATTTAACCCTCATACTACTGACTGGGACCATTTAACCCTCATACTACTGACTGGGACCATTTAACCCTCATACTACTGACTGGGACCATTTAACCCTCATACTACTGACTGGGACCATTTAACCCTCATACTACTGACTGGGACCATTTAACCCTCATACTACTGACTGGGATAATTTAACCCTCATACTACTGACTGGGGACATTTAACCCTCATACTACTGACTGGGATAATTTAACCCTCATACTACTGACTGGGACCATTTAACCCTCATACTACTGACTGGGATAATTTAACCCTCATACTACCAACTGGGACCATTTAACCCTCATACTACTGACTGGGACCATTTAACCCTCATACTACTGACTGGGATAATTTAACCCTCATACTACTGACTGGGACCATTTAACCCTCATACTACTGACTGGGACCATTTAACCCTCATACTACTGACTGGGACCATTTAACCCTCATACTACTGACTGGGACCATTTAACCCTCATACTACTGACTGGGATAATTTAACCCTCATACTACTGACTGGGACCATTTAACCCTCATACTACTGACTGGGATAATTTAACCCTCATACTACCAACTGGGATAATTTAACCCTCATACTACTGACTGGGACCATTTAACCCTCATACTACTGACTGGGATAATTTAACCCTCATACTACTGACTGGGACCATTTAACCCTCATACTACTGACTGGGACCATTTAACCCTCATACTACTGACTGGGACCATTTAACCCTCATACTACTGACTGGGACCATTTAACCCTCATACTACTGACTGGGATAATTTAACCCTCATACTACCAACTGGGATAATTTAACCCTCATACTACTGACTGGGATAATTTAACCCTCATACTACTGACTGGGATAATTTAACCCTCATACTACTGACTGGGACCATTTAACCCTCATACTACTGACTGGGATAATTTAACCCTCATACTACCAACTGGGATAATTTAACCCTCATACTACTGACTGGGACCATTTAACCCTCATACTACTGACTGGGATAATTTAACCCTCATACTACTGACTGGGACCATTTAACCCTCATACTACTGACTGGGACCATTTAACCCTCATACTACTGACTGGGACCATTTAACCCTCATACTACTGACTGGGACCATTTAACCCTCATACTACTGACTGGGATAATTTAACCCTCATACTACCAACTGGGATAATTTAACCCTCATACTACCAACTGGGATAATTTAACCCTCATACTACCAACTGGGATAATTTAACCCTCATACTACCAACTGGGATAATTTAACCCTCATACTACCAACTGGGATAATTTAACCCTCATACTACTGACTGGGACCATTTAACCCTCATACTACCAACTGGGATAATTTAACCCTCATACTACTGACTGGGACCATTTAACCCTCATACTACCAACTGGGATAATTTAACCCTCATACTACTGACTGGGACCATTTAACCCTCATACTACCAACTGGGATAATTTAACCCTCATACTACCAACTGGGACCATTTAACCCTCATACCACCAACTGGGATAATTTAACCCTCATACTACTACAGAACTGTTTGGAGGAAAAGGGGGCTTGCAAGCCGAAGAACACCATCCCAACCGTGAAGCACGGGGGTGGCAGCATCATGTTGTGGGGGTGCTTTGCTGTAGGAGGGACTGGTGCACTTCACAAAAAATAGATGGCATAAGGGAGGGCAATTATGTGGATATATTGAAGCAACATCTCAAGACATCAGTCAGGAAGTTAAAGCTTGGTCGCAAATGGGTCTTCCAAATGAACAATGACCCCAAGCATACTTACAAAGTTGTGGCAAAATGGCTTAAGGACAACAAAGTCAAGGTATTGGAGTGGCCATCACAAAGCCCTGAGCTCAATCATATAGAAAATGTGTGGGCAGAACTGAAAAAGCTTGTGCGAGTAAGGAGGCCTACAAACCTGACTCGGTTACACCAACTCTGTCAGGAGGAACGGGCCAAAATTCACACAACTTATTGTGGGAAGCTTGTGGAAGGCTACCCAAAACGTTTGACCCAAGTTAAACAATTTAAAGGCAATGCTACCTAATAGTAATTGAGTGTATGTAAACTTCTGACCCACTGGGAATGTAAATAATTCTCTCTACTATTATTCTGATATTTCACATACTTAAAATAAAGTGGTGATCCTAACTGACCTAATACAGGGAATTTTTACTAAGATTAAACATCAGGAATTGTGAAAAACTGAGTTTAATTGATGTATTTGGCTAAGGTGTATGTAAACTTCCGACTTCAACTGTATGTAAAGGGCCGAGAGAGAGAGAGAGAGAGAGAGAGAGAGAGAGAGAGAGAGAGAGAGCGCTGGTTGGTTGCTGTCTCTCCCTCCTTGCTCCCTGTCATTCGCTCTCACTACTGCCACTAGAGCGTCACCTCGCTCTGCCTCCTCTCCCTCACACTTTATCAGCTCTGGTTAATAAAGTAGCTGTTCTGCTGCTTCCCTCGGGTCTGGATCCGACCTGGTCAATACGGAACGGGTCTAGTTGTCCGCGGTTTCTATATTAGAACGGGTTTCTATATTAAACAAATAAATTTATGCAGGTCAGGTCAGGGTGGGAAAGCCCTGTGTCCATTTTAACACACACACAGTCAGAGCACGCATCTCTGGTAACCATGGTGATGGTCTCCCTTGACAGTGGCTAGGCAAAGTGTTCAGACTGCAGCAAAAATGTCTACCTGCACACACACACACACGCAGGTGGCATGCAAACAGAACACACACACACACAGGCATGTAGGCTGACACTCAAACATACAAACACGCCAATGTGTATGCATGCTCACACACACATGTACATACACAGACAGACACACAAACATAGACATACACATGTCACACACACTCAACCTCCCTAGGGACCTGCCAGCCCTTACCCGCAACAACAAGAGGAAAGAGAAAACAATCGATGGCGACAGACGAGGAGAAAGAGAGAGACAGAACAGCTCTATATCCAAATGAAGGAGAGGCTGCAGTAGAATGAAACAACAACACTGTGGCAGTCCAGAGAGATAGTGGGAGGGGGAGAGAGAGATGGAGAAAGAGAGAGAGAGAGGGTGTGAAGGGGAGAGAGATGGAGGGAGAGAGAGAGAGAGAGAGAGAGAGAGAGAGAGAGAGAGAGAGAGAGAGAGAGAGAGAGAGAGAGAGAGAGAGAGAGAGAGAGAGAGAGAGAGAGAGAGAGAGAGAGAGAGAGAGAGAGGGGGAGAGAGAGAGAGAGAGAGAGAGAGAGACTGCTGAAATGGGAAAATTGATTGCTATCAATTTACACACTACAGAACGATCTGCCTGCTACTGCACTAAATCTTGGAGGGGGTTTTCAGATGAGTAAACAGACAGGAATTAACACACACATCAGTTCCTGACGCAGTCTTTCATCCACATACAGCATGAACAGCAAACAAAGGAGAACCTATACACATTCTGCAACCCAATCACTAAGAGCTAAGATAGATCCATGCATAAAGTGTGCTGCAATCCTGCCCTCAAATATACATGCCAAAGATAGAGGGAGGGCACCTCAGCAGGGCACCACAGCAGGGCCCCTCATCAGGGTACCTCAGCAGGGTACCTCAGCAGGGCACCTCAGCGGGGTACCTCAGCAGGGTACCTCAGCAGGGCAACACAGCAGGGCACCACTGCAGCAGGGCACCTCAGCAGGGTACCAGTGTACTCTCTGTTTATGGCCAAATAGCATTCCAATTTGCTCAGTTTTTGTCTTTTTCTTTCCAGTGTGTGAAATAGTTGTCTTTTTGCTTTCTCATAATTTGGTTGGGTCTAATGTTGCTGCTGTCCTGGGACTCTGTGGGGTATGTTTGTGTTTGTGAACAGTCCCAGAACCAGCTGGCTGAGAGGACTGTTCTCTCTGTAAGTGAGGGCTTTGTGGTGAAATGTGTGGGCATTGCATCCACTTAGGAGGTTGTAGAATTTTGATAACTAGCGGGTATAGTCCTAATTCTGCTCTGCTGGCGCTGGCATTGTTTGGGGTTTTGAGTAGTACACAAATTATATTTTTTGCAGAATTCTGAATGCTGAGTCTGGTGTCTCTCTCTCTCTCTCTCCTTCCCTCTCTCTCTCTCTCGCTCTCTCCTCCCTCTCTCTCTCTCTCTCTCTCTCTCTCCTCTCTCTCTCTCTCTCTCTCTCTCCTCCCCTCTCTCTCTCTCTCTCTCTCTCTCTCTCTCTCTCTCTCTCTCTCTCTCTCTCTCTCTCTCTCTCTCTCTCTCTCTCTCTCTCTCTCTCTCTCTCTCTCTCTCTCTCTCTCTCTCTCTCTCTCTCTCTCTCTCTCTCTCTCTCTCTCTCTCTCTCTCTCTCTCTCTCTCTCTCTCTCTCTCTCTCTCTCTCCAGAAGAATAACATGATTCAGTTCTAGCCTCTACAGTGCTGGAGGCGGGGTCGAACAGCTTCAAATAATTGAATTGCTTTATTTGAAAGTCTGAATATAAAGTGCTTTTTAACATCAGTAAATAAATGTATGTACCAAAGGTACTGCAGCATCCAACTCACAGCATCCAACTCACATGTTTCATTGGGTCACATGTACAGTTCGTTACCTCACATATGTTTTAGACAACACCCTTTCATTGACTCACATGTACAGTTCGTTACCTCACATATGTTTTAGACAACACCCTTTCATTGGGTCACATGTACAGTTCGTTACCTCACATATGTTTTAGACAACACCCTTTCATTGGCGTCATTGAATAAACTATCCGTTAAACAGAACACTGGAAATAACACAATGTAATCTCTGAATGCTGTGAAGCCTCAATACTATCATTTCAGTTTCAATTCACAGACATCAATGTCTTCAAGCTAACATAAGCTCTCCTACTCATGCTTTATATATATATATCACCTTCATTTAACTAGGCAAGTCAGTTAAGAACAAGTTCTTATTTACAATGACAGAACAGCGTTCAGGGGCAGAACGACAGATTCATACCTTGTCAGCTCTGGGATTCGATCTAGCAACTTTGTGGTTATTGGCACAAGGCTCTAACCACTAGGCTACCTGCCGCCACAATGATTGATCTCTCTATCAGCCCATCAATCACCACTCCTAACGACTTGTCGTACAGCTTTACCCATAATTCCGGTTGAGTATGTTGCATTAATTCCCGTGCTAAACGAGCCATTAGGAGTTATTAATTAACACATGCAGGGTAGTACTGAACACCCACACATGCAGGGTAGTACTGAACACCCACACACGTGCATGCAGGGTAGTACTGAACACCCACACACGTGCATGCAGGGTAGTACTGAACACCCACACACGTGCATGCACACGCACAGAACCACACAAACAAAATTGCACTTGACTCCTGCATCGGGTCGGGTAACAAGAATTACTCCATTCTGTGAGCGGTGTTGAAACGTACGTTTCATCCCTCCACGTGAGAATAAGTTGGCAAGCGTACTTCTCCTGGCTAGCCAGGTTTACGTGAAAATGGCTGACGCAGGCCTAACCGGAGACATAAACAGAAAGATTATGACATGGAAACAGCTGGTGCGCGAGTGAAATCCCCGGTTGGAGTCATTGTGGAGGACAACAACTGGTAGATGCACAGCCAGCAAAGTGTGCAAGCAGCTATTTGCTTAAAAGAGGCTAATTCAGTTTATTATCAGCTAATTATGACATTAATTCAGGCTTTAGTTCATTTAGAACCATACCCAGGCCATATTCAGTTTAAACTGGTGCGCTGGTAATAGTTTGAGTAGCATAGACTATAGCACCGGGGCCGGTGTGGGGCGGGTGCGGCTCCAAAAAACGTACTTCTGCAGGAATCACGCACACCCGAGCTGTTGCTAAACAATGGATTTACTAATTCCCTCTGTCTTTCTCTCTCTCCAATTTTCTCATTCCCACTCTAGCTCACACGCTGACTCACTGTCATTAATTATGTAATTAAATTACTCTGCCTAGAGAAATCACCTATGAGGCGGGGAGAGCGAGGGTGAGCTGGAAAAAGAGAGAGATATATGCAATGAGGGAGGTAGGGGTGGCAGGGTAGCCTAGTGTTAGAGCATTGTACTAGTAACCGGAAGGTTGCAAGATCAAATCCCCGAGCTGACAAAGTACAAATGTAGTTCTGCTGTCCCTGAACAAGGCAGTTAACCCACTGTGAAGATAAGAATTTGTTCTTAACTGACTTGTCTAAATATGCTTGAAGATCTTAAACTCTGATAACTAAAAGAAGACGACTGCCTCTCTCAATTCAAACGGCTTTATTGGCATGGGAAACGTGTTTAAATGGCCAAAACTAGTGAAATAGATAAAACAAAAGTGAAATACACAGTAACAATACACCGTAACAATACACAGTGAAATACACAGTAACAAATGATGTGCAAATAGTTAAAGCGCAAAAGGGAATTTACAATGGTGTTTGTTCTTCACTGTGTGCAAGCAGCTGTTTTTTAAATGTATTTTATTTCACCTTTATTTAACCAGGTAGGCCAGTTGAGAACAAGTTCTCATTTACAACTGCGACCTGGCCAAGATGAAGCAAAGCAGTGCGACAAAAACAACAACACAGAGTTACACATAAATAAACGTACAGTCAATAACACAATAGAAAAACAATCTTGCAGCTGTGATGGCACTCTGTGGTATTCAACCCCATAGATATGGGAGTTTATCAAAATTGGATTTGTTTTCAAATTCTTAGTGGGTCTGTGTAATCTGAGGGAAATATGTGTCTCTAATATGGTCATACAATTGGCAGGAGATTAGGAAGTGCAGCTCAGTTTCCATCTCATTCTGTGGGCAGTGTGCACATAGCCTGTCTTCTCTTGAGAGTTGGGTCTGCCTACGGCGGCCTTTCTCAACAGCAAGGCTATGAGTCACTGAGTCTGTACATAGTCAAAGCTTTCCTTAATTTTGGGTCAGTCACAGTGGTCAGGTATTCTGCCACTGTGTACTCTCTGTTTAGGGCCAAACAGCATTCTAGTTTGCTCAGTTTTTTTGTTAATTCTTTCCAATGTGTGAAGTAATTATCTGTTTGTTTTCTCATGATTTGGTTGGGTCTAACTGTGTTGCTGTTCTGGGGCTCTGTTTGTGTTTGTGAACAGAGCCCCAGAACCAGCTTGCTTAGGGGACTCTTCTCCAGGTTAATATCTCAGTAGGTGATGGCTTTGTTATGGGAGGTTTGGGAATCGTTTCCTTTTAGGTGGTTGTAGAATTATTTTCTGGATTTTGATCATTAGCGGGTATCGGCCTAATTCTGCTCTGCATGCATTATTTGGTGATTTACGTTGTACACTGAGGATAGTTTTGCAGAATTCTGCATGCAGTCTCAATTTGGTGTTTGCCCCGTTTTGTGAATTATTGGTTGGTTAGTGGACCCTAGACCTCACAACCACAAAGGGCAATGGGTTCTATAACTGATTTAAGTATTTTTAGCCAGCTCCTAATTGGTATGTCGAATTTATGTTTCTTTTTATGGCATGGTACGTATCGTTTTTTGGGTGCTCTAGGGCAACGGTGTCTAGATGGAATTTGTATTTGTGGTCCTGGAACTGGACCTTTTTTGGAACACTATTATTTTTGTCTTACAGAGATTTACTGTCAGGGCCCAGGTCTGTATCTTACTGTCAGGGCCCAGGTCTGTATCTTACTGTCAGGGCCCAGGTCTGTATCTTACTGTCAGGGCCCAGGTCTGACAGAATCTGTGCAGAAGATCTACAGTTGAAGTCGGAAGTTTACATACACTTAGGTTGGAGTCATTAAAACTCATTTTTTAACCACTCCACAAATGTCTTGTTAACAAACTATAGTTTTGGCAAGTCGGTTAGGACATTTACTTTGTGCATGACAAGTAATTTTTCCAACAATTGTTTACAGACAGATTATTGTGTGATAAGAGTGTCAGGTTCTTGTCCAGTTCTGGCATTTAGGTCTCCACAGACTAGTACATCTCCCCGGGCCTGGAAATGGTTGATCTCCCCCTCTAGGATGGAGAAGATGTCACCGTTTAAAGTATGGGGATTCTATTGGTAGCACACATAAGGCCATTTTTCTCTGTTGAGATAATTTCCTCATTCATTTCTAGCCAGATGTAAAATGTTCCTGTTATGACTAATTTAATACAGTAGGTTAGGTCTACTCTATGCCTAACTAGCATACCCCCTGAGTCTCTACACTGTTTCACACCTGGTAGTTTGGTGTATGGGACTACCAGTTCTCTGTAACCTAGAGGGAAACCAGTGGGTGCATCTCCTCTCTCCCATGTTTCTTGTAGGACACACACACTATTTGGGTGTATAATAATATATAATATAATAGGATAAGAAACACTGGTCTACGCAGTCTCTATGAAAATGGCTTGTTGTGAGCAGTAAGTGTTTTTTTAACAATGACTGACGTATCTGTACAGTGTCTGTCTGGCCCTCTGCTTTGGTTGCTTTTTCATTAGTCGAGAAGACAGTTGATGCTTTATTCCCATTGGTGGACAGAGGTTTCTGTGTTAGACTTTATGGGTGCATCTCAAAGTCCACACCTCATATCCTTTCCTTGAGATCCCTGAAATGAGAGGAGGAAGCCTTGGTAGACTATTGAGATCAAATCAAATTTTATTGTTCACATACACATGGTTAGCAGATGTTAATGCGAGTGTAGCGAAATGCTTGTGCTTCTAGTTCCGACCGTGCAGTAATATCTAACAAGTAATCTAACAATTTCACAACAACTACCTAATACACACAAGTGTAAAGAAATTATTAAGAATATGTACATATAAATATATGGATGGGCAATAGCCGAACGGCATAGGCAAGATGCAGTAGATGGCATAGAGTACAGTATATACATATGAGGTGAGTAATGTAGGGTATTACAACATTATATAAAGTGGCATTGTTTAAGTGACTAGTAATACATTTATTACATCCAACTATTAATTATTAAAGTGGCTAGAGATTGAGTCAGTATGTTGGCAGCAGCCACTCAATGTTAGTGATGGCTGTTTAACAGTCTGATGGCCTTTAACAGTCTGATGGCCCTGTTTTTCAGTCTCTGTGTCCCAGTTTTGATGCACCTGTACTGACCTCGCCTTCAGGATGAAAGCGGGGTGAACAGGCAGTGGCTCGGGTGGTTGTTGTCCTTGATGATCTTTTTGGCCTTCCTGTGACATTGGGTGGTGTAGGTGTCCTGGAAGACAGGTAGTTTGCCCCCGGTGATGCGTTGTGCATTCATCACTACTCTCTGGAGAGCCTTACGGTTGTGGGTGGAGCAGTTGCCGTACCAGGCGGTGATACAGCCCGACAGGATGCTCTCGATTGTGCATCTGTAAAAGCTTGTGAGTGTTTTTGGTGACAAGCCAAGGTTGAAAAGGCTCTGTTGTGCCGCCTTCACCATGTTGTCTGTGTGGGTGGACCATTTCAGTTTGTCCGTGATGTGTACGCCGAGGAACTTAAAACTTTCCACCTTCTCCACTACTTTCCCGTCGATGTGGATAGGGGGGTGCTCCCTCTGCTGTTTCCTAAAGTCCACAATCATCTCCTTTGTTTTGTTGACGTTGAGTGTGAGGTTATTTTCCTGACACCACACTCCGAGGGCCCTCACCTCCTCCCTGTAGGCCGTCTCGTCGTTGTTGGTTTTAAAGCCTACCACTGTAGTGTCGTCTGCAAACTTGATGATTGAGTTGGAGGCGTGCATGGCCACGCAGTCATGGGTGAACAAGGAGTACAGGAGAGGGCTGAGAACGCACCCTTGTGGGGCCCCAGTGTTGAGGATCAGCGGGGTGGAGATGTTGTTTCCTACCCTCACCACCTGGGGGTGGCCCGTCAGAAAGTCCAGGACCCAGTTGCTATGGTGTTAAATGCTGAGCTGTAATCGATGAACAGCATTCTTACATAGGTATTCCTCTTGTCCAGATGAGTTAGGGCAGTGCGCAGTGTGATTGCAATTGCATCGTCGGTGGACCTATTGAGGCGGTAAGCAAATTGGAGTGGGTCTAGGGTGTCAGGTAGGGTGGAGGTGATATGATTCTTGACTAGTCTCTCAAAGCACTTCATGATGACGGAAGTGAGTGCTACGGGGCGATAGTCGTTTAGCTCAGTTACCTTAGCTTTCTTGGGAACAGGAACAATGGCACATTCAATCCGGCCCACGGGGAAACCTATGTCAATCGACATTGAAAAGATGAAAACCAAATGGAAACTGTAGACATGATAATGGACCTATATTTATAGACTCTTTACTCTGTCCAGCTTGCTAACAGTCATTTATAGTCTCTTTACTTTGTCCAGCTTGCTAACAGTCATTTATAGTCTCTTTACTTTGTCCAGCTTGCTAACAGTCATTTATAGTCTCTTCACTCTGTCCAGCTTGCTAACAGTCATCGAAAAGAAATTTAGACAGTCAGGGAGCATCGAAATTCCAAAAGCGATGGATAGAGGACAATGTGTTGCAAATTTTGAAAGGCGAGGAAAGATAATCCATTTTTAGTGCGATTCTCCGGACCTCGATGAAGACCCAATGACCTCGGGCCAAAATGAATTTGACACCCCTGTCCTAGAGGAACTTAAGGCAGGCCTAAAGACATGTCACAGACAGACACACACACACACACACACCCCTAGAGGCACTTAGCTCAGGCTATATTCATGTCAACAGCTGGGATCAGATCAGAGGTGACTGATGACGGTAACACAGTGCTCTGCACCGCCCTGCCACAACACACAGTGCTCTGCACCGCCCTGCCACAACGCCCTGCCACAACGACTACCTATTAACATCAGAGACATCATCCTAGAGCAGAGCTTCCAAAACTAGGGGTTGCGACCCCATGTGGGTCACCTGATATCAAAATGGGTTCACGGGAGAATTTCCTAAATCTTCCCCTCCCCCCCAAAAAATATTTACAGGGCATTTGGAAAGTTTTCAGACCCCTTGACTTTTCCACATTTTGTTACGTTACAGACTTATTCTATAATTGATTAAATTGTTTTTTCCCCTCATCAATCAACACACAATACCCTATAATGACAAAGCAAAAACAGGTTTTTAGACATTTTTACAAATGTGTATATATATTTGAAAAAAACTGAAATATAACATTTACATAAGTATTCAGGACCTTGGGTAATTATTTTCCAAGGAGGGCCACATTAGAATATATTTTTGCCATCGCGGGCCAGAATCATATTACAGGATTATACATTGTGTGTATGACTGTGTTGACAGATATATCTACCGTAAATCACATCCAGATACAGTGAGGGAAAAAAGTATTTGATCCCCTGCTGATTTTGTATGTTTGCCCACTGACAAAGAAATGATCAGTCTATAATTTTAATGGTAGGTTTATTTGAACAGTGAGAGACAGAATAACAACAAAAGAATCCAGAAAAACGCATGAGAAAAAAATGTTATAAATTGATTTGCATTTTAATGAGGGAAATAAGTATTTGACCCCTCTGCAAAACATGACTTAGTACTTGGTGGCAAAACCCTTGTTGGCAATCACAGAGGTCAGACGTTTCTTGTAGTTGGCCACCAGGTTTGCACACATTTCAGGATCTTTGCAGATCTTCTCCAAGTCATTAAGGTTTCGAGGCTGACGTTTGGCAACTCGAACCTTCAGCTCCCTCCACAGATTTTCTATGGGATTAAGGTCTGGAGACTGGCTAGGCCACTCCAGGACCTTAATGTGCTTCCTCTTGAGCCACTCCTTTGTTGCCTTGGCCGTGTGTTTTGGATCATTGTCATGCTGGAATACCCATCCACGACCCATTTTCAATGCCCTGGCTGAGGGAAGGAGATTCTCACCCAAGATTTGACGGTACATGGCCCAGTCCATCATCCCTTTGATGCGGTGAAGTTGTCCTGTCCCCTTAGCAGAAAAACACCCCCAGAGCATAATGTTTCCACCTCCATGTTTGACGGTGGGGATGGTGTTCTTGGGGTCATAGGCAGCATTCCTCCTCCTACAAACACGACGAGTTGAGTTGATGCCAAAGAGCTCCATTTTGGTCTCATCTGACCACAACACTTTCACCCAGTTGTCCTCTGAATTATTCAGATGTTCATTGGAAAACTTCAGACGGGCATGTATATGTGCTTTCTTGAGCAGGGGGACCTTGCGGACGCTGCATGATTTCAGTCCTTCACGGCGTAGTGTGTTACCAATTGTTTTCTTGGTGACTATGGTCCCAGCTGCCTTGAGATCATTGACAAGATCCTCCTGTGTAGTTCTGGGCTGATTCCTCACCGTTCTCATGATCATTGCAACTCCACGAGGTGAGATCTTGCATGGAGCCCCAGGCCGAGGGAGATTGACAGTTCTTTTGTGTTTTTTCCATTTGCAAATAATTGCACCAACTGTTGTCACCTTCTCACCAAGCTGCTTGGCGATGGTCTTGTAGCCCATTCCAGCCTTGTGCAAACGTACAAAATCAGCAGGGGATCAAATACTTTTTTCCCTCACTGTATGTTACTTACTTTACTTTTTTTAAAATGCACAAAAATAAACCACATCCATGTTCTCTTTTTGGTAGGTATTTTCATTATTAAACATATAATGAACTACACTGAGGGAAAAGTACACTGTGCATTCAGCACCACGGACAGAACTCTTGTTAACGGGTATGCACAAAAACACAACAGAGAGAGCTCAACATTACATTTAAACTACTCAATCAGTGTGAGGAATGAAGTTCTGATGGGCATTGACTAGAGCAGTGAAGTCAGGTATAGTTTCTGATGTCGCTATGCGCAGGTTTGCTGAGAGGTAAGAGTCAGTAAGAGATGATCTGTGCCTTGACTTGTTATATTTCATCACTGAACATGTCAGTTTACATACATAGGTTGACCCAAACAGTACAAACATCTTCTGAGCATGACTCCTAAGCTTTGGAATGTTTTGTTCATCGAGAGATGCATAGAACCTCGTCAGTGACATTGTTTTGAATAGTTCTCCAATCACTGCATCAGACTGAAGATGGATAAGGTCAAGTTGCAGGTCAGTGGGAGCGTTATCCACATTGAAGGTGAAAGGAGAGGAAACCAACAGCATGTCATTTCCCAACACTTAGAAATCCTCAAAATGACGAGAAAACTCACCGTTCAAAGCACGCAGCAGCGATGTATACTTCTCCTGCTGGTCATCTGATAGGGAACAGACTAGTAGTGTTGGAAGTGGGTGAGATTGTTGGCTTCTACTTGTCGGGTCAGGAGGAGTAAAGGCTTTGACAAGGCTGTACATCTGATGTGCAAAAAGGCCCTTCCCTTGTAGTTCGGAATTCAGTTCATTCATGAGGGCCATAATGTCCACGGTGAAGGCAAAATCAGCCAACCATTCTAGTTTGCAGTTGAGGGAAATACACATATTTTCCTTTCATTTGCAAAAACTCAGCAATCTCCATCTTCAGGTCCTACACCCTTTTAAGCACCTTTCCCAAACTCAGCCATCTCATGTTTGTATGATAGGGGAGATCTGCATGACCCAACTCTGTCTCTTCCAACAGTGAGACAAACTAACTGCCTGTGATTTAAAGATTTTGCTCTTATGAAGTTATGCCTCGTAAGAATATCAACAACTGCGCCGTGTCACGTGCATCACTGCTCTCATCCAGGGCCAAGGAGAAATAGGTGAAATTCTTTACCTTGTCTTTCAACTGTTGTTCCATATTCTCTGCGATGTCCTCAACACGCTGTGTCATTGTTCATCTTGATAGGGAAACATTTTCAAACAGCTCTTTCTTGTCGGGGCAAAGTATTGCTTCAGATTCAATTAAACATTCTTTAATGAATTCGCCCTCAGCGAATGACTTACTATGTTTTGCAATTTTGTGGGACAGTACATAGCTAGCTCTCGCAATTCCGTAGTTTGCTGAATGCAGTTTTGTGAAAAGTCCTTGCTGCTTTTGGATCTGATCTCTTTCGATGCACTTGCCCTCTGCTCAGAAGACATATTCCTGCAAGCTTCGTCTGGAAGTGTCAGGACAAGTTGTGGTCTTTCAAGAGAGTGATGCTAAGCACACAGCTTTCCCTGATACCTCAATAAAGAAATATTTCTATGTCCACTCATGCTGGAACACCCTACATGCATTGTCTACTTTCCTTTTCTTTGAAATCTTTGAAAAACATGTTTTTGCACAATTTCTAGCTAGCTCCTATTTGTAACTGTGACGTGTGTGTTAGCCTGTAAGTCACTGTCTGCCCTCGTGCTGTTGTTATTTATACAGACTTTCAAAATAAATGTCCCACAAGCGGTGGGAGTTAAATTATTACACAAAGGTGAGTATTCATTGGGCTTTTAATTTGAATAACAAATACGTTTTTCAAAACTTTACTAATCGCAAATTCTTTATGTGATCTGAGCATGATTCTGCGGGCCGTATCAAATCAGGTCGCGGGCCGCATAAGGCCCCCCGGCCAGCCTTTGCCCAGGCCTGCTTTACCCAGTATTTTTTGAAGCACCTTTGGCAGCGATTCCAGCCTTGATTCTTCTTCGGTATGACGCTACAAGCTTGGCACACCTGTATTTGGGGAGTTTCTATCCATTCTTCTCTCCATGATCCTCTCAAGCTATGTCAGGTCGGATGGGGAGCTTCGCTGCACAACAATTTTGTGGTCTCTCCAGAGATGTTTGATCGGGTTCAAATCCGGGCTCTGCCTGGGCCATTCAAGGACATTCAGAGACCTGTCCCGACGCCACTCCTGTGTTGTCTTGGCTGTGTGCTTAGGGTCGTTGTCCTGTTGGAAGGTGAACCTTCGCCCCAGTGTGAGGTCCTGAGCGCTCTGGAGCAGGTTTTCATCAAGGATCTCTCTGTACTTTGCTCCATTCATATTTCCCTCGATCCTGACTAGTCACCCAGTCTCTGCCGCTGAAAAACATCCCCACAGCATGATTCTGCCACCACCGTGCTTTACCGTAGGGATGGTGCCAGGTTTCTTCCAGAGTTGACGCTTGGCATTCAGGCCAAAGTGTTCAATCTTGAATTCATCAGACCAGAAAATCTTGTTTCTCATGGTCTGAGTCCATTAGGTGCCTTTTGGCAAACTCCAAGCGGGCTGTCATGTGCCTTTTACCGAGGAGTGGCTTCCGTCTGGCCACTCTACCATCGAGGCCTGTTTGATGGAGTGCTGTAGAGATGGTTGTCCTTCTGGAATGTTCTCCCATATCCACAGAGGAACTCTGGAGCTCTGTCAGAGTGACCATCGGGTTCTTGGTCACCTCCCTGACCAAGGCGCTTCTTCCACAATTGCTCAGCGGTGCGGCCAGCTCAAGGAGGAGTCTGGTGGTTCCAAACTTCTTCCATTTAAGAATGATGGAGGCCACTGTGTTCTTGGGGACCATCAATGCTCCAGAAATGTTTTGGTACTCTTCCCCAGATGTTTGCCTCGACACAATCTTGTCTCTGAGCTCTACATACAATTCCTTCCAACTCATGATTTGGTTTTTGCTCTGACATGCACTGTCAACTGTGCGACTTTACATAGCCAGGTGTGTGTGCCTTTCCAAATCATGTCCAAGTAATTGAATTTACCAAAGGTGGACTCCAATCAAGTTGTAGAAACACCTCAAGGATGATCAATGGAAACAGGATGCACTTGAGCTCAATTTCGAGTCTCATAGTAAAGGGTCTGAATACTATTTTTTTAAATAAAAAATCTAAACCTGTTTTCACTTTGTAATTATGGGCTATTGTGATGTCATTATGGGCTATTGTGATGTCATTATGGGGTATTGTGATGTCATTATGGGGTATTGTGATGTCATTATGGGGTATTGTGTGTAAATTGATGAGGAAAAACATCAATTTAATCCATTTTAGAAAAAGGCTAACGTAACACACATGTGGGGAAATGGGAAGGGGTCTGAATACTTTCTGAATACAAGACGATATTATATTGTACAGTGCATCTCAAAATCATTGTAATGTGGTTCACCTTAAAAATCTAAATGAAAATGATTCAAATCTAAAAGATCAAATTCAACCAGAAATAGATTGTGGGAAAAGGCCGCACTTGACCGTTCCCACGGTGAATGGCTAGGCCCACTACGCTATGACACCACAAGTATTGCAGAGACTTTGATACTAGCAGCCGCAATTTATATGGTGAAAACAATGTGTGGGGAAGCTGAGGCACAGAAACTCACATCATCACCTTTGTCAGATAACACTGTGAAACTAAGAATGTATGACATTGCCCTGTGTAGGGTGCCGTCTTTCGGATGGGACGTTAAAAGGGTGTCCTGGCTAAATTCCCAAGCTGTCCCTCATACCATCATGGTCACCTAATCATCCCCAGCTTACAATTGGCTCATTCATCCCCCTCCTCTCCCCTGTAACTATTCCCCAGGTCGTTGCTGTAAATTAGAACGTTGTGGCGAAATCCTGCACGGAGCCTTCACCGTGCGCTGCCACTTTAAGAGCGCATCAGCAGTAAGGAAGGAGGAGAGATAAAGACAGCTTTTTCAGCTCTCTGGGAGGAAGCTCTTGGTTGGCGCGACAGTTTGATTGTGTGTGCAATGCTGTAGAAGTCCATGTTTGTTTTCAACGTGTTTAGTTTATAACGTGTTTAACTCAATAATCGGGTGACTGCTCGGTGGTTGTTATCGTTTGGGACCGCACCTGTGATGGATCGCATGGATTAGGAGCAACATTGTTGCGAAGCTTGGACATATCCAGCCAACACACCACCAGACAGAGCCGACAGTACTGAAGTCAACAGACGAGGCACCAGACTAAAGTCAACAGCTAAGATTCTCTCTCTCTTTTTCTTCCCTCTATCGCTCCAGTGCTTTACCCTGCAGCAGACTTTCTATTTTTCAAAGGCACTTCCCGTTTATGTTCATTAGCGCTGGCCTATATGGCCCGGCCAGAAGTCTCTGTATTGACATTTTAGTTAAAAAGGAAGGAGGTTGCTTGCAAGTTGTGCATTGTATTGAATTGTATTGAATTGTATTGAGGTGGTGTGATACTGGTGACATGTGGCCGAGAAGATTTTGGACATTTAAGGCCTTTGATTTGTCTGAACATCCCCACATTCATACCCTCTGCACTGCCCCACTGAAGCGTGTAATACAGATTATTGCAAATTCTCTAATGTTGATGCCTGGTTCTTTCTTGTAAACCGTTTCTATGACGTTGTCATTCAATTGCTCTGCCATTATTATTGTATGAGTTATCATTGGTAGGGTTACTCCTGTGCAGGTGAAGGGGTTTTATATGGTGTGTCTTATCTTTTCTCTCCACTGGCTATCTGGCCAACAGGCTACTCTCTAGGCAGTCTCTTCTGCTGATGTGGGTGGAGTCTGGTAGCGGTACTCTCTCTATTCTGCTCTTTCCTTTCGGCATGGTTAATACCCGGCCTGGCGCCCGAACAAAATCTTTCTTTACCCTCTCTAATAAATACCGCTTTACAGAATTGGCACCCAAACAGGGACCTGAAGAGAAACACCCATGACACCATCCACACAAAAGTTGAATCATGTCTTTGTTGGAACCCCATACTGTGTCAATGTGGACACACCTAATAGTAATCATGTTAGGGATTCTTTCATTGTGGAAGGACTCGATGTTCTAATGGAGTTGGATAGCACTGGCCTTCATTCCCAGGCTTCCGGCTGCGCCTATAGCATCTCCACCATTACCCTCCCTCAACCTCTTCCTGTTACCCTGTCCAGAGAGACTGGGAGAGGTGTCTCTGGAATCACTGGACAAATGGAACAGCAATGGACACACACCAATCATAGTTTGACAATGCAGGAGAATGCCATTCGCAAACTCAGTGAAAGTGTGGAGGCTCATCAGACAGATGTGCAGCGGAGGTTGGATTACCTTCCCGGTCAAATGGAGGAAAACCAGCAACAATTTGTTCAGAGACAGAAATATTTACAAGATTCTCTGAAGCAGGATATTCAAGGAAAACTCCACAAGTTCCAAACACAAATGGAAACTAACCATCATCAAAGTCATAATCCTTCTTGAGGAGGAACAAAAACAGAGAGCAGAGAGTCAGCCTCTGTTGTGAAGGAGTGTGTTCTTATCTGAAAGAGGTTATGGAGGACATGAAGAACTCTCTCACAGAGGAACTACGATTTTTGATAGAACAGACTCACAAGGACACCGTTAATGAGATGGAAAAAGCACAGAAGGCCACAGACCTTCAACTGGAGGAGCTGCACCAGGAGGTAATGCAGTGCTTTTCCCTTCTGGACAAATCTTCTGCACCTCCCTCAGGATTTACCTCTGCCACTGACTCTGCCATTAAGGCAATAGGAACAGGTAGCACTACAAAAACACACCTCTGAAGATACTGTTAAACAACAGAACTCCTGTTTCCCCAAGACCCCTTTCCACTGTCATGCCTCCTCTAGAGCGCTCCCTCCCTATCAAACTACTTTTCCCCACTTTTGGCAGCCCAGAAGATGATGTTGATCCACTGTTTTCTTATCTAAATGTAATGATTTTCTTTCTATTCGGCCCCTTACTGACTGTGAGGTTCTTGCCACCCTTCGCAGTGGTCTCCATGGTACAGCAAGAGACTGGTGGGAGATAGCCCGTGAACATGTGTCAACCTGGGTGGAGTTTCAAAAAATATTCCTCTCAGCCTTCCTCTCAGAGGACTATGGGGATGAACTGGCGGGCGATGTTCGTAACAGAGTCAGGGGTGGCCTTAGAGCCAATACGGGACTTTGCCTTCTCCTATCGTGTTCTATGTAGGAGATGGAAGGCTGACATTACTGAGCAGGAGATGGTCAAACTCATTCTTAAGAACATGGTTCCACGCCTTGCTAGTCAACCGGGAGCGTGTGCAGAATGTGGATGATCTGGTGCGTCTTGGGACTCAGTTTGAGAAGGACTGGAAGCATCACCTCCAAAATAAAAACCACTGTTCCATCATCCCAGTATACCCATAACTCTAGTGGGGCTAAACAGTGTCAGCTATTTGTGCCCAAGATCCAAGACAAAAGTTCAGTGATGTGCTGGAGGTGTAAAGTCCAACATCCTCCAAATTCTTGCCCCTCTATGGCCAGCGTCAGGATTCAGAAAAGGTCAGAAGGGACAGAAGACCGACAGTCTAGAAAGGCGTGGTGGCTTACATACAATTGGGTCAGCCTTAATGCCCACCATGAAGCCTTTAGACAGCACCATTAGCGGTCTTACTCTATTCATAACAACTATTGGTTCCACTGACTGTTAGGAACTGGAGAGGAAGGCCATAATCGACACAGGAGCAACTTACACCCTGATGAAAGAGGCCCTTTGGCGAAACATGGCATTACCTCATGAGGAGCTGCAAACATGGGAGGAGGGACCATTGTGTGGCCAATGGAGAACCTACCACCCCCTTGGGCTGGATTGGTATAACAATAAAACTGCATGATGAGACTATTAACCTTCCTGTGGCTATTCTTGCAGATCTGAGCCTTGCATTTGCTGTAGTCCTTGGCCTGGACTTCCTGTTCTTCAGTGGACTGACCATCTCGATGTCTGAACCATCCTATCGACTGCACTCGGACTATTCCCAGCCTCATCCATTTCAACTTGGAAATGCACTGATTTCAGGCTGGAGCCTGCTACCTTATGCAGAGTCTGGACTAGGTCAAGTCGGAGACAAAGACAGAGAAAATACCAAGAGACAAAGGCCAAAGCAGCGTTCCCACCAGTGAAGTTTGAGAACCCAACTATCACCCTGATTACCGCCCGTACCCCTTCTATCCGAGAGCAAAAAGCAAACCTGATGCTGAATTCTACATCAAACAAGCAGTGGAACAGGCATGTCTGTCGGATGATGAGAGGAGAGCAGCTCTCCCAGATGTTGGAGATGAACAGCGAGGTCTGTACTCTTACACCTGGCCGTACCACAGTCTTCAAACACAAAATCTATACCCGGCATGAAGTTCCCATTAAGCAGCGTCCTACAGGTATCCCCATGAAACTGGAAATTCTCAATGAACAGCTCAAAAGCATGTTGGAGAATGGAGATTGTGGAACCTTCTTTTTCGGATGGGCTTCTCGGTTGTCCTGATTCCAAAGAAAGATGGAGGATATCGATTCTGTGTGGACTACAGGAAGCCGAATGCCATAACAGAAGCGATGCTTACCCTCTACCAAACATAAATGACATACTGGAATCGCTGGCAGGAGCATCCATCTTTAGTAATCTGGATCTGAACAGTGGCTATTGGCAGGTTGCAATGGATCCCGCTAGTCAGGACAAGACTGCCTTTGTCACCCCTGCTGGTTTGTACTCCTTCAAGGTCATGCCTTTTGGTTTGAAGAATGCTCCAGCAACCTTCCAAAGGTTGATGGAGACTGTCCTAAGAGGGGATCTGAGGGTAGAAATTGTCTGGTGTATCTGGATGACATCATAATCTACTCCTCCTCTGTCACGGATCATCTGCAAGACATACAGTCCGTGATTCACGACAGACTAAAGGCTGCAGGTTTGACCTTGAACTTGAAGAAGTGTAATTTCTGTTTGCCAGAACTCAAGTTCCTTGGTCATGTGGTTAATGCTGAAGGTATCCATGCAGATCCGCCAAAGTTGCAGCAGTGCAGGACTTCCAATTCCCACATCCCTCAAAGGCTGTTCAGCGCTTTTCTGGGTATGGCTGGATGGTACCACAGATTTGTGCCTGACTTTTCAAAGGTCGCCGAACCCTTAACAACCTTAAGAAGAAGGCGTGAAATTCAATGGACCCCTGCATGCCAAAATGCATTTGAATCCCTCAAAAACAGTCTCATTACTCCTCCAGTGCTTGGACATCCTAACCTGAATGCTCATTTCATTGTGTACACAGATGCAAGTCAAACAGGACTTGGCGCAGTCTTGGCTCAACACACAGGACTTGGAACAGAAGAAGTTCTTGCCTATGCAAGTCGCACCCTTAATTCAGCCGAGAGGTGCTCAACAACAGAAAGGGAGTGCCTAGCTGTGGTCTGGGCTTTGGAGAAATGGAGCTACTACTTGGAAGCGAAGGTCTTCCACTGTTGTCACAGACCAGCTGCCTTGCAGTGGGTTCTGGCATCAGGCAAGACCAACAGTCGGGTCTTATTAAGCTGGTCTATTAGACTGCAGAAGTTTGATTTCATCCTTGAGTATAAACGTAAAGGAAAACTAAGCGTTGTACCAGATGCCCTTTCTCGGATAACAGGGAGGCGGCCAATGTTTGTCCTCCCTTGTGCAGCACTTACACTACCGCTAAGTGTCTGGATGATTCCTTTCCTCTGGATGATGAGAGTGTATGGAGAGCACAGCAGAAGGATGCTGCCATCATGGCGATCCACAAGAGTCTGTCTGAAAGAGGGCTAGAAGAGTCGCTTCAATGATAAGTTCAGCATAATTCAGGATAAAGTGTATCGAAACTCCAAGAGGAGATGGAATACACCGCACCCATTACCGCGTCTTCATTCCTCTACATTGAAGGACCAGATAATCCAAGCTTATCATGCCAACCCCATGGTGGCCATCTTGGAGTTTTTAAAACTTATCGAAGATTACAAGAGGTGGTTTACTGGCCAGGCATGTGGCTTGATACTCGGAAGTTTGTACAGCAGTGTGAAATCTGCCAGAAATACAAACCAGACATTGGCAGACCTGCTGGGAAAATGCAACAGGCGGTGGTGAACCATCCAAATGAAATGTTGGGAATTGACCTCATGGGACCTTTTCCTCCCAGCCGGGGACTAGGAATGAGTTTCTCTTGGTGGTAGTGGACTACTACACACACTGGGTGGAGTTGTTTCCCCTCCGCATAAAGCCACTGCATCAGCCATTGCTCTAATTCTGCGAAGGGAGGTCTTTACCAGATTTGGGATTCCAGACCAAATCCTCTCTGACTCCGAGTCCATAGTTCATATCAGGAATTTACAAAGAGCTCTGTACCTACTGGGTGTAGTTGCCAAGCTGACCACAGCCTACCATCCTCAGACCAACCTGACCGAGAGGGTAAGCGAACCCTAAAGGGATGATTGTGCTTCATTAAGTGGGGATCAGCACACAAGGTGGGATCAGCATCTTCTGAATTTCGCTTTGCACTGAACTCTGCGGTGCAGGAGACTTCTGGGGTCACTCCCTTGAACTCCATCTGGGCAGACCACTAAAGGTCCGATGGACAGAGTCTTGCAAAGTTCAATGTTTCACCTGACTGCCCAGCATTTGATGCTGTCAACACCACCACACCTTGCTAGCCAGAGTGGAGACCAGCACAATCAAAGCCAAACAACGACAGCTCAGAAATTATGACAAAAATAGACGAGGCGTGTGTTTCTCACCCAAGTCTCGTGTCTGGAGTGCGTTCACATCATCTGTCAAAGGCATCTAAGAAGTTCACTGCCAAGCTAGCTTGAGATGGAAAGGTCCCTACCGTGTAGTGCAGCAGTTGGGGCAGTGAGCTACTTGGTCTGTTTGGAGGACACTGGGGAGGATGTCAGGGCCGGTGCATGTTGTTGACCTAAAGCCCTGCTACCCCTCGGCAGAAGAGCTGGATAGCAGGCAAAAGCAACACCTGCAGGATCTCTTCTTGGAGGATTCTGATGATGAGGACTTCCCTGGTTTGTGTGCAGGAACATGAACCTGCCAAAGCCTGCATCCTCTCTGTTTCTACAGGCTTTGTTTTCATGGGGGGAGGTGTGGCGAAATCACCTGCACGGAGCCTTCACCGTGCGCTGCCACTTTAAGCGCATCAGCAGTAAGGAAGGAGGAGAGATAAAGACAGCTTTTTCAGCTCTCTGGGAGGAAGCTCTTGGTTGGCGCGACAGTTTGATTGTGTGTGCAATGCTGCTTAGAAGTCCATGTTTGTTTTCAACGTGTTTAGTTTATAACGTGTTTAACTCAATAATCGGGTGACTGCTCGGTGGTTGTTATCGTTTGGGACCGCACCTGTGATGGATCGCATGGATTAGGAGCAACATTGTTGCGAAGCTTGGACATATCAGCCAACACACCACCAGGCGAGCCGACAGTACTGAAGTCAACAGGACGAGGCACCAGACTAAAGTCAACAGCTAAGATTCTCTCTCTCTTTTCTTCCCTCTATCGCTCCAGTGCTTTACCCTGCAGCAGACTTTCTATTATTTTCAAAGGCACTTCCCGTTTATGTTCATTAGCGCTGGCCTATTATGGCCCGGCCAGAAGTCTCTGTATTGACATTTTAGTTAAAAGGAAGGGAGGTTGCTTGCAAGTTGTGCATTGTATTGAATTGTATTGAATTGTATTGAGGTGGTGTGATACTGGTGACATGTGGCCGAGAAAGATTTTGGACATTTAAGGCCTTTGGATTTGTCTCTGGAACATCCCCACATTCATACCTCTGCACTGCCCACTGGGCGTAATACAGATTATTGCAAATTCTCTAATGTTGATGCCTGGTTCTTTCTTGTAAACCGTTTCTATGACGTTGTCATTCAATTGCTCTACCATTATTATTGTATGAGTTATCATTGGTAGGGTTACTCCTGTGCAGGTGAAGGAGTTTATATGGTGTGTCTTATCTTTTTCTCTCCCACTGGCTATCTGGCCAACAGGCTACTCTCTAGGCAGTCTCTTCTGCTGATGTGGGTGGGTCTGGTAGCGGTACTCTCTCTATTCTGCTCTTTCCTTTCGGCATGGTTAATACCGGCCTGGCGCCCGAACAAAATCTTTCTTTACCCCTCTCTAATAAATACCGCTACAACGTGTTCTCAGTCAATTTACCTGGTAAAATAACGGATAAATAAAAAAATATATATATATAGCTAGCATTCAAGAGGAAACTGACTGAAAAAATAATAATAATAATTATGCTCTCCAAATGGACGTTAGCTGTGAGGGCCGAGATGCCCATGCATTGACTTTAGTTCGCTACGTGTCAGGGGGATGTTATTCATGAGGACATGTCTTTCTGCCTCACGATTCCCGAGCATGAAATGATACAGGGGATGATCAATGTGCTGCGTTGTTATATTGACGAAAAACAGATTCCATGGGATCGAATGGTGGGCTTTTTCACAAGATGAGGCTCCATCGATCATAGGACGGCAGGCAGGCCTCTGCACTCTGGTTATGCATGTGTCCCTCTGCCATATGGGCACATTGTATGATACACCCACTGAGCTATAATGGATTCACCGAGAGCAACTGGCGGCAAAAGAGCTGAGCAGAGAACTCGGAGATATGCAGCAGGTAACTTCGATTGTAAACTACATCACAAAACTATGTGGAGATATCGGATCAGAGCATGACAATGTTTTATTTCACATACCCTACATTACTCATCAAATATGTATATACTGTACTCTATACCATCTACTGCATCTTGCCTATGCCGTTCTGCCATCGCTCATCCATATATTTATATGTACATATTCTTATTCATTCCTTTGCACTTGTGTGTATAAGGTAGTTGTTGTGAATTTGTTAGATTACTTGTTAGATACTACTGCATGGTCGGAACTAGAAGCACAAGCATTTCGCTACACTCGCATTAACATCTGCTAACCATGTGTATGTGACAAATAATACAAATTAGATTTTGATTTGGCTTGGTGGTTATCAAAGGGGGAGTGTTGGAAAAAAAAAAATGCATTAAGGAACTGTTGTGGATGTAAAAGAAATAAGTACTTGGTTGAATTTGTGAAAGAGAAAATGTGTCTTCTATGTAACAGACATTTGGTAAAGTAAACGAACTGAATGCGATTATGGAAATACAAAACATTCTACAGATGAGTGACCGAATCAGTCAGTGTCTTTCAAAAGTGAACCATTCCCCCTCGGCTGTGTATGTTTCTAACAGAAAACAGCGTCAGTAAGTGTCCCATACGATTGATGACTGCTCACCTCAAACGCTTGGAAGAGCACTTTGGGACCTACTTCCCAATCCGTTTGACTGGGATCCTGGCTCAGTTGGCATGCCGGTAAGTGAAATCGAGCAGTCCTGTGAACGAATGCTGCAGACAACGCAGTCACAGGCCAATATGGAAGAGTTTTGGTTTCTCACTCAAAGGGAATACTGCCGTCTCCTTCTGAGCAATAATGCAACATTCAATACAATTGGAAACTCGGAAATCTCATACTTCCGACTTCAGTGCATTCAAGACAACTGGGAACTCTGGGGGAAAAAACTAGCTCCAACTGGGAAAAATTATTTTGAATGGTCATCCTCTTTCTAGAGCTCTGACTTTCTGACCTGAAGATCATTGATGTCATGATTTGACATTGTATTTTTCAGAGTTCCCAGTTGTCTTGAAAGCACCATAAAACTCATGGTACCCTTGTCTAGCTCATATCTGTGTGAAGATGTATTCAGTGCTCTTGTCTGCATAAAAAAAATGTCGATCCAGATTAGATGTGATAGCAGAGATGAGGTGCGCACTGTCGACCACGCCCCCTGACTTTGAGAAGCTCCTACACGACATGCATCAAGCCACACCGATCTCATTAGTGGTGGTGAGATAAGAGACATTATGTCAGACTAATTGACTGCCTTAGCCCCCAATTAAAAAAATGAACATTGGCTGTTAATTACATACTTTTTTTTCACATGGTTGTGATCGCCAGAATTTTCAGATATCAAAATGGAGTCGTGGGCCAAAGAACGTTGGGAACCCGTGTCGTTGAGCCTCCTACACATATACACACACACAAGCAGGAACACACATATAACAAACAATCTCAGAGAAACACACACACAGAAGAGTCTCCATCCTTCCTAATCTCCCAGCTCTTAGTAAGCAGGCTGTTCAGCTGTGCCCACTTTGACAGGACGACAACTTTGATTGAATACTTCTTCTAACGGGATTAGTGCTAGGGTATTTGTGTGTGTGTGTGAGGGTCTCTGCGAACGAGGAGCATTACGTAAGGATAACACAAAACACAACAGAACATACACAGCTCTCCCCCTCTCAGGCAGGTCACTCCAGATCCAAGGCGATATTCGTCCTGGTCCCCAGAATGTCGGGAGATGCCTTCAAAACCAGCCACTAGGGGGCAACAGTGAGCGCTATTACCATCAAGTAGGCTTGCTAGGGTGTTTTGGATGGGGACGAGCTCCGGCTCCGAGGATCGCATGTTTAATCCCAGTTCTAGGGCTGCTTTGGGGGATCTCTCTATCCCTCTTCTCCCCGTCCCTCCGGATACACAGTCACAGTCATGCTACATGGACTATCGTGTGTGTGTATGTGTCATGTCTGACTGATGTACCCTGGTGTCCCAATCGCTCAGACATGACACACTCATATATAGATCTTCCCTACACACGTACGCACACACACATAGCTACACACACACATACACTCACATAGATCTTTGCTCATTATCCAGTGGGCCAATCAAATCTGACCTGCATTTTACCATTCTAGGATTAGACTAGACAACACATGTACACTGTCCCACTTATGCAAAGAATACTACGACGATCAAACACTAAGTCAGGTCTAGGACATTCTGCAGAAAAACAACTATTCCATTAGTGTAGAATATGAAAAATATGCTAATATGACACATAGGCATATAGCATAAATAACATCAACCAATCGAATGTATTTTATAAAGCCCTTTTTACATCAGCAGTTGTCACAAAGTGCTTGACAGATACCCAGCCTAAAACCCCAAAGAGCAAGCAATGCAGATGCTAGGAAAAACTCCCTAGAAAGGCAGGAACCTAGGAAGAAACCTAGAGAGGAACCAGGCTCCAAGGGGTGGGCAGTGCCGGGTGGAGATACTGACTATGTAATGTTTATAGCCACTTCATACACAACGATAAACATTGATTTCAACCTCTTACTGACAGTTGTGGCTGCTTCACGTGATGTATTGTTGTCTCTACCTTCTTGCCCTTTGTGCTGTTGTCTGTGCCCAATAATGTTTGTACCATGTTTTGTTCTACTACCATGTTGTGCTGCTGCCCTGTTGTGTTGCTATCATGTTATTTGAAAATAAAGAAGAGCCGCACACTCTAGGGGCTCAGATGCAAAAAATATTTTATGCCCAACGTTTCAACAGGCAAGCCCTGATGAAGACAGCTGATTATACCCTGATGAAGACAGCTGATTATACCCTGATGAAGACAGCTTGGCTGTCGAAACGTTGGACATAAAATATTTTTTGCATCTGAGCTCCTAGAGTTTGCGGCTCTTCTTTATTTTCAAGTTTTCCACTCCGCTAGCCAGCACCTCGCCTATATTGGTGTGCGTTTCTTTTTCTTCTAGCTATCATGTTGTTGTCATGTTGTGTTGCTGCCATGCTGTGTTGTCATGTGTTGCTGCCTTGCTATGTTGTTGTCTTAGGTCTCTCTTTATGTAGTGTAGTGTTGTCTCTCTTGTCGTGATGTTTTGTCCTATATTTGTCCTATATTTATATTTTTTATCCCAGCCCCCGTCCCCGCAGGAGGCCTTTTGGTAGGCCTTCATTGTAAATAAGAATTTGTTCTTAACTGACTTGACTTGTTAAATAAAGGTTAAATAAAATACACATTTATGTAGACTATTTCACCTGCATAGGCATAACACTAAAGTCACCATTATTAGTCAGTTGTAAAACCGAATGCCTTCAACTGAAATGTGTCTTCCTGCATTTAACCCAACCCCTCTGAATCAGAGAGGTGCGGGGGGCTGCCTTAATCGACATCTTCAGCGCCAGGGGAACAGTGGATTAACTGCCTTGTTCAGGGGAAGAAGGACAGATTCTTACCTTGTCAGCTCAGGGATTCAAACTTGCAACCCTCCATTTACAAGTCCAACGCTCTAACCACTAGGCTACCTGCCGTCACCCACACTACGTCATTTTAACGTGGGTAATTGGGTAATATTTGGTTAAGACGTTGATCAATGGGATTACAGCCTATATTCACCCACTCAAAAAGACAGGCAAAAGTTAGTTGAATTTCCAATGCGTTATCATTATCCTTTCAACCATTTAAAAGCACAACCAAAGTTCAATGGAAAAACAATGTCGGATTTTTGGTTTAGTTGTCACCCAAATGTCTATCACTGCACTTTCAACCATTTAAAAGCACAGAAAAGTTCAAATGGGAATTTAATGTCAGATAGTTTATTTATTTATACAAAAAGATTCATGTGATATCACTGGTCTTCATCTAATAGCAGAACCAAATGTCCTGGATTGCAGTTGAGATTACGTTAAAAGTACATGGTGCAAATTATCAATGCTGTTCCTGAGATTCTGCATAGATTATTACAGCAATTGTGAAGATCTTAAAGATTTTAAAGATTTTAAATCAACCAGAGCTTGAAACCCTAAGCCTACTGTATTGTCTATTTTTAGTTGAACTCTGGTTTGAATTCAAACAATAGCTGTTGATGACTTTGCAAATGGTATATAGGCCTAAATAGCATCATTGATGATTGATAAAGCATGGTTACATTTCAATGACTTCGATACCAACAGTGAATCTATTTAGTGTTTAAGTGGACATCTCCCAATCATTCTCACGATAGCACATTGGTAATAGTCAGTAACAAATAGCCATAGCTGAGCAGGGCTGGACTTGATTAAAACCCTGGATGGGACACCAAAGTGTACCTGTAGATAGATCAACTCTCCAGTAGGATGTGCTGCCCAGACTTTTCTGATAGTGGATATAACGTTGAAAATCTGACATTGTTTTAAAGGTACAAATTCAACTTATTTTATACAAGGTTTGTGTATGTTGAAATGTGGTTAACATGATGACAATCCTGTGGTTGATATCTCACCTCAAAACAACTATTTACGTTGATTACTTTCTCCACATCCCATGTATTTTCCACGTAGATTCCATGTCACAATACATTGACAAATTATGTTGAAACAATGTTGATTCAACCAGTTTGTACCATGTGGGTATTCTGAGAAACCAAAAAAACGTCTGTTAATTCCATCTTTGTTGGGTACATCCTGTTGCTAACGGATTAGCCAGGAAAGCTAAAGAAAAACCTGAATCTGTCAGAAAATAATGACAAACACATGGCAGTCGAACAGAAGCAGGAGAACATTTTCTCAATTTTCAGAAGCCGAATGCAGTAGCAGCAGGACGGATGGTTTATTTTACTTGAGTCCATTATTCCCTCTAGGCTCTACTAATTATTTCAACTGTTGTGAGAGCCGCTAGCAAAGGCTGTGTTCATCTGCCTTAGGGCTTCTTCATTCAGCTTTTCTCACACAGTAGAACACACAGCTAGCCTCTGGGAATACTCTGTTCTTCTCACAGTGCTCTGTTCTCTAGTCTCTGTCTGATACAAAGAAAAGTACATGAAAACTCAACCTTCCTCAAGGCTGTGTTTGTTTGTGTGTGTGTGCGTGTGTGCGTGTGTGTGTGTGTGTGGACGTGTGTGTGTGTGTGTGTAGGTGTACGTGTGTGTGTGTACGTGTGTGTGTGTGTGTGTACGTGTGTGTGTGCGCACATGCTTGCGTGCTTAAATGGAACAAACCATTAAGATATGCCTTTGTCTTGGGATCTAACTAAACAACACAGTCAATATACCCTGAAGGAAAGTCAAAGAGCTCACTGACATCATCTAGTTATGTCAATAGCAGCCAGAAGTGGGATTGTGTCATCTGTACTAGGGTTGAATATTTTCCAAGCATTTTACAAATGTTCCATCCCGAGAATAAATCACTTTTCTCCCGGGTAACCCGGTATTTCCCGCCAAAACCGGAAGTGTCCTTCAAAAGCATTATAAAGCATATACATATGTCTGGATTTTATTAGAGCTTTGATCAGCATGCAAATGCAAACCTGATGAGCCATATTTCAAATACATTTTATGAGCACAAGCCCATGCTCAAAAAAGCCCAAATGATTGTGCGGTTATCTAATACATATACAGTGGGGCAAAAAAGTATTTAGTCAGCCACCAATTGTGCAAGTTCTCTCACTTAAAAAGATGGGAGAGGCCTGTAATTTTCATCATAGGTACACTTCAACTATGACAGACAAAATGAGGAAAAGAAATCCAGAAAATCACATTGTAGGATTTTTAATGAATTTATTTGCAAATTATGGTGGAAAATAAGTATTTGGTCACATACAAACAAGCAAGATTTCTGGCTCTCACAGACCTGTAACTTCTTCTTTAAGAGGCTCCTCTGTCCTCCACTCGTTACCTGTATTAATGGCACCTGTTTGAACTTGTTATCAGTATAAAGACACCTGTCCACAACCTCAAACAGTCACACTCCAAACTCCACTATGGCCAAGACCAAAGAGCTGTCAAAGGACACCAGAAACAAAATTGTAGACCTGCACCAGGTTGGGAAGACTGAATCTGCAATAGGTAAGCAGCTTGGTTTGAAGAAATCAACTGTGGGAGCAATTATTAGGAAATGGAAGACATACAAGACCACTGATAATCTTCCTCGATCTGGGGCTCCACGCAAGATCTCACCCGTGGGGTCAAAATGATCACAAGAACGGTGAGCAAAAATCCCAGAACCACACGGGGACCTAGTGAATGACCTGCAGAGAGCTGGGACCAAAGTAACAAAGCCTACCATCAGTAACACACTACGCCGCCAGGGACTCCAAATCCTGCAGTGCCAGACGTGTCCCCTGCTTAAGCCAGTACATGTTCAGGCCCGTCTGAAGTTTGCTAGAGAGCATTTGGAAGATCCAGATGAGTTTTGGGAGAATGTCATATGGTCAGATGAAACCAAAATAGAACTTTTTGGTAAAAACTCAACTCGTCGTGGTTTGGAGGACAAAGAATGCTGAGTTGCATCCAAAGAACACCATACCTACTGTGAAGCATGGGGGTGGAAACATCATGCTTTGGGGCTGTTTTTCTGCAAAGGGACCAGGACGACTGATCCGTGTAAAGGAAAGAATGAATGGGGCCATGTATCGTGAGATTTTGAGTGAAAACCTCCTTCCATCAGCAAGGGCATTGAAGATGAAACGTGGCTGGGTCTTTCAGCATGACAATGATCCCAAACACACCGCCTCGGGCAACGAAGGAGTGGCTTCGTAAGAAGCATTTCAAGGTCCTGGAGTGGCCTAGCCAGTCTCCAGATCTCAACCCCATAGAAAATCTTTGGAGGGAGTTGAAAGTCCGTGTTGCCCAGCGACAGCCCCAAAACATCACTGCTCTAGAGGAGATCTGCATGGAGGAATGGGCCAAAATACCAGCAACAGTGTGTGAAAACCTTGTGAAGACTTACAGAAAACGTTTGACCTCTGTCATTGCCAACAAAGGGTATATAACAAAGTATTGAGATAAACTTTTGTTATTGACCAAATACTTATTTTCCACCATAATTTGCAAATAAATTCATAAAAAATCCTACAATGTGATTTTCTGGATTTCTTTTTCTCATTTCGTCTGTCATAGTTGAAGTGTACCTATGATGAAAATTACAGGCCTCTCTCATCTTTTTAAGTTGGAGAACTTGCACAATTGGTGGCTGACTAAATACTTTTTTGCCCCACTGTATCTTATAGGCTACTGCACATTACACACGACAGAAAAACATAAAAGCCCATAGATATAGCTAGCTATATGCTGTCTTGGGTAAATAAATGAAACTAGCTCCAGTAGGCTAATCTTTTTGAGTGTGAACTGTATTACTGTACTGTGCTGTATTATATGGACTGGACATCGTTCAAACCATGATGAAGCAGAAGAGAACATGTGATTCTGGTGCAGCACATACAGCCTACAAAGTTACAATTTGATTTTAATTTTGAACTATAATAGGGTCTATTTGCATAATTAGTAGGCTGACGCATATATACCATAATAATTCCCATAATGTTATTAGTTACCTCCTCTTTCTCTCTCTATTGTTGCTTCATTCCTTCCTCGCTTTCAACAGTTAAATGAAATACGTTTCGTTGTCCTTTCTTCATCATAATAATGACACGCTTGAATAATATAGGACTAGAATTAGATGCAGAAGGCTTTCATTTCTCTTCACGAAGATTGAATGGTTATGGGTCTGAATAAATAACTGCTGTATTCTACCGCCATCGCGCGTTCACTCTTCTTTCAAACTACCATTGAGTTCTGTTGGCTGCTGTATTTAACATTCAGCAAAATATTTGAATAGTCTATTAACATAAGAAATGCTAAAAAAAAAACGGATGTCCTGCAAGCTATTCTAGTCTAGCGTTTCCTGCATGGGACTCCAAGAGCTGTGGAGCGTTTCTTAAAGGAGAGAGGCCAGAGGAATACAGGTGATTGGGTACTGCGCAAGAGACACAGGCAATAAGTTAGAAGCGTATTAAGTATAACCCATCATTAATTAGCTACTGCACAAGGCTAATACTGAGGTAGGCTAACACAAGACTAATACTGAGGTAGGCTAACACAAGGCTAATACTGAGGTAGGCTAACACAAGGCTAATACTGAGGTAGGCTAACACAAGGCTAATACTGAGGTAGGCTAACACAAGGCTAATACTGAGGTAGGCTAACACAAGGCTAATACTGAGGTAGGCTAACACAAGGCTAATACTGAGGTAGGCTAACACAAGACTAATACTGAGGTAGGCTAACACAAGGCTAATACTGAGGTAGGCTAACACAAGACTAATACTGAGGTAGGCTAACACAAGGCTAATACTGAGGTAGGCTAACACAAGGCTAATACTGAGGTAGGCTAACACAAGGCTAATACTGAGGTAGGCTAACACAAGACTAATACTGAGGTAGTCTAACACAAGGCTAATACTGAGGTAGGCTAACACAAGGCTAATACTGAGGTAGGCTAACACAAGGCTAATACTGAGGTAGGCTAACACAAGACTAATAGTGAGGTAGTCTAACACAAGGCTAATACTGAGGTAGGCTAATACAAGGCTAATACTGTGGTAGGCTAATATAAGGCTAATACTGAGGTAGGCTAATATAAGGCTAATACTGCATTGCATTTATTACCTGAAAGAGGTAGGCTAGGACATCTATATATGCGACTCGTTTCAGGAAACTAGGTGTATGTCGCACGTCACTACTTCACAGGAACAGGATTTGAACGTAAACATAACTTTTTTTATAAAAAAAAAAAACTCCACTGTCAGTGTGAACCAGAGTGACTTGACACAATGCTGGCCAAAGAAAACAGAGTTAAATGGTTCCAGTCTGCCATGAAGCGTTCATCCAATATACGGGTAAGAGTTTAGCTACATTTAACAGATGTACAGTGCTTTGCAAAAGTATTCATCCCCCTTTGTGTTTTTCCTATTTTGTTGCATTACAACCTGTAATTTAAATTGATTTTTGGGGGGATTTCATGTAATGGACATACACAAAATAGTCCAAGTTGGTGAAGTGAAATGAAAAATTCATACACACCTGTTCTGAAAGGCCCCAGAGCCTGCAACACCACTAAGCAAGGGGCACCACCAAGCAAGCGGCACTATGAAGACCAAGGAGCTCTCCAAACAGGTCAGGGACAAAGTTGTGGAGAAGTACAGGGTTGGGTTATAAAAAAATATCAAAAACTTTGAACATCCCACGGAGCACCATTAAATCCATTATAAAAAAATTGAAAGAATATGGCACCACAACAAACCTGCCAAGAGAGGGCCGCCATTGCTTAAAGAAAAAAATAAGCAAACACGTTTGGTGTTCGCCAAAAGGCATGTGGGAGACTCCTCAAACATATGGAACATGGCACTCTGGTTAGATGAGACAAAAATTTAGAATTTTGGCCATCAAGGAAAATGCTATGTCTACCTCTCATCACCCCGAGAATACCATCCCCACAGTGAAGCATGGTGGTGGCAGCATCATGCTGTGGGGATGTTTTTCGACGGCAGGGACTGGGAAACTGGTCAGAATTTAAGGAATGATGGATGGCGCTAAATACAAGGACATTCTTGAAGGAAACCTGTTTCACTCTTCCAGAGATTTGAGCCTGGGATGGTTCACCTTCCAGCAGGACAATTACCCTAAGCATAATGGTAAAGCAACACTTGAGTGGTTTAAGGGGAAACATTTAAATGTCTTGGAATTAGATAGATGTGGGTAAGGGGTGGTTATAGAATTTCCTTCACATGACCCATCAATTTAGACATGTGTTTTGGGTAAGTGTCATCTAATAATGATAAAATATTAATAAAATATCTTTATTTGGACACTTTCTATTTTTGATATTGCTATGTAAGTACTATCATTGTACCGTTTACACCTTCTGTATCCTGTTCATGTGACAACATAGATTTTATTTGATATAGCGTGTTTACCACATGGCCTTACATTAATTATTAAAGAGATGGGTGGCACGAAGGCTTACGACAGTGTAAACGATGCTGAATGGGTATAGAGAAAGAAGAGCTCTCCAGTAGGTGTACCAAAATATTCAAGGGCCATTTTCTCAAAAGTGGGGTTAATAGTTTATCAACTTTCAAAGCAGAATTACTTTCCCATTGTTCTTCAACTGCAGTGTATGATATACCATTTTCTAGCTCTAAAGTCTCTAATTTTATCCAATGTAAAAAACACAATTTCAAATGTTGCTACATAAGACCGAATCGAGGCGGTCGGTCACATATGGGGCTATATATCAGTCTAGAACAGGATTATCTATTTTGGATTCAATTTGAATGGAATTGATGCAGAGAGAGAAAGACTGTGAGAGAGTGCTAGCGCGTGCACTGCTTTAAAGCAACACTATTTGAGAGAGAGGCTGTTTCAAAACTCTGCAGCTGCAATTAAAAAAATTCTAATCTTTACCATTAAAAAAAACAAGGTGACCCCCGGAAGCAAGATGGAGATGGGTAAATTAGACCCCATTCTGTCTTTGTATGATTGTAGAATAGACTATGTTGTAGCAAATGTAGACCTACCTGTCACAAGAACAAAAGTTCCCATGATGAGATGATAGGTCTAAATGCATTGTGAACTGCTCTCCATACTGAGATGGGCTGTCTGTCCCCACCCTGAGATGGGCTGTCTGTCCCCACCCTGAGATGGGCTGTCTGTCCCCACCCTGGGCTGGGCTGTCTGTCCCCACCCTGAGATGGGCTGTCTGTCCCCACCCTGAGATGGGCTGTCTGTCCCCACCCTGAGATGGGCTGTCTGTCCCCACCCTGAGATGGGCTGTCTGTCCCCACCCTGAGATGGGCTGTCTGTCCCCACCCTGAGATGGGCTGTCTGTCCCCACCCTGAGATGGACTGTCTGTCCCCACCCTGAGATGGACTGTCTGTCCCCACCCTGAGATGGGCTGTCTGTCCCCACCCTGAGATGGACTGTCTGTCCCCACCTTGAGATGGACTGTCTGTCCCCACCCTGAGATGGACTGTCTGTCCCCACCCTGAGATGGTCTGTCTGTCCCCACCCTGAGATGGGCTGTCTGTCCCCACCCTGAGATGGTCTGTCTGTCCCCACCCTGAGCATTGATAATTCATCATGCAGAGGCCGTAGAGAAGCCAGATTTAGACATCGCATATAGTTTAACAGTTACATTTCACGGCATACTGTTCATATAAATAATGTATTATAATTTACTGGGGCGGCAGGTAGCCTAGTGGTTAGAGCGTTGGACTAGTAACTGAAAGGTTGCAAGATCAAATCCCCAAGGTAAAAATCTGTCGTTCTGTCCCCTGAACAAGGCAGTTAACCCACTGTTCCTAGGCCCTCATTGAAAATAAGAATTTGTTCTTAACTGACTTACCTAGTTAAGGTAAAAAAAGTAAATCAAACTTTAATAAAAATGACATTATTTTGGTATATCTTTCATGGTTATTTATTTCCTATAATGCCAGGCAGACTCTAGTGACACAGACCCTCCGCCATCTCCTGACAGGATGATTCCCAGCATGCATTGCAAAAACAAATTGACTGCAGAGGCAAGAGAGATTGAGAATCAATATTTCACAACATCCATTTCTTCTTCCTCCCCATGGCTACCAGGACAGATATGTCTCCTCCTCTTGGACACACTGGTGCATACTGTTTCCTCTCTGCTTCCCTCTCGGTTTCCTCTCTCGGTTTCCTCTCTCTTTCTACTCGGTTTCCTCTCTCTTTCTACTCGGTTTCCTCTCTGTTTCCTCTCTGCAGATCAAATCAGATCAGGGGTTGTATGTATCAAGAGTCTTAGAGTGCTGATCTAGGACCAGGTCCCCCCTGTCCATGTAATATTGATCAATGTGTGATCTAAAAGGCTAAACTGATCAAGTCAAGTCGTAATATGAGACCCTCATTAAATACACCACCTGAAAAGCAGCTCAACCTCTCTGGATCAGAAGGAATATCCTACAATTCCATCCGTATTTATTTGGACAGTGAAGCTAAAATGTTTAATTTGTCTCTATACTCCAGCATTTTGGATTTGTGATTAAATGTTTTATATGAGGTGAGGTGACAGTACAGAATGTCAACTTTTATTTGAGGATATTTTCATACATATCTGTTTTACGTTTAAGTAAACGGAAAAATTCACTTGTGTATTACATTTAGTTGAAAGTATTTGGTCCCATATTCCTATCACACAAAGACTACATCAAGCTTGTGACTTCAAAAAATTGTTAGATGCATTTGCTGTTTGTTTTGGTTGTTTCAGATTATGTTGTGTACAATATAAATGGATGGTAAATAATTGATTGTGCCATTTTGGAGTCACTTTTATTATAAATAAGAAAATAATATGTTTCTGAACATTTCTTCATTAATGCCAAGCCCATCTCTTACATTTTTAACCTGTCTCTCCTCTCTGGGGAGGTTCCCATTGCTTGGAAGGCAGCCACGGTTAGTCCTTTATTTAAAGGGGGAGATCAAGCTGATCCTAACTGTTATAGGCCTATTTCTATTTTGCCCTGTTTATCAAAAGTGTTGGAAAAACGTGTCAATAATAAACTGACTGGATTTCTCGATATCTATAGTATTCTCTCTGGTATGCAATCTGGTTTCCGCTCAGGTTATGGATGTGTCACTGCAACCTTAAAGGTCCTAAATTATGTCACCATTGCCCTTGATTCTAAGCAATGTTGTGCTACTGTTTTTATTGACTTGGCTAAAGCTTTTGATACAGTAGACCATTCCATTCTTGTGGGCTGGCTAAGGAGTATTGGTGTCTCTGAGGTCTTTGGCCTGGTTTGCTAACTACCTCTCTCAAAGAGTGAAGTGTATGAAGTCAAAATAAAGTCTGCTGTCTTGGCCACTGCCTGTCACCAAGGGAGTACCCCAAGGCTCGATGCTAGGCCACACACTCTGCTCAATTTACATCAACAACATAGCTCAGACATTAGGAAGCTCTCTCATCCATTTATATGCAGATGATACAGTCTTATACTCAGCTGGCGCCTCCCCGGATTTTGTGTTAAATGCTCTACAACAAAGCTTTCTTAGTGCCCAACAAGCTTTCTCTGTCCTTAACCTTGTTCTGAACACCTCCAAAACAAAGGTCATGTGGTTTGGTAAGAAGAATGTCCCTCTTCAAACAGGTGTGATTACTACCTCTGAGGGTTTAGAGCTTGAGGTAGTCACCTCATAGAAGTACTTGGGAGTATGGCTAGACGGTACACTGTCCTTCTCTCAGCACATATGAAAGCTGCAGGCTAAGGTTACATCTAGACTCTATCGTAATCGCTCCTCTTTCACCCCAGCTGCCAAACTAACCCTGATTCAGATGACCATTCTACCCATGCTAGATTATGGAGATGTAATTTTTAGATCGGCAGGTAAGGGTGCTCTCGAGCGGCTAGATGTTCTTTACCATTGGGCCATCAAATTTGCCACCAATGCTCCTTATAGGACACATCACTGCACTCTATACTCCTCTGTAAAGTGGTCATCTCTGTATACCCGTCGAAAGATCCACTGGTTGATGTTTATTTATAAAACCCTCTTAGGCCTCACTCCCCCCTATCTGAGATATCTACTGCAGCCCTCATCCTCCTCATACAACACCCGTTCTGTCAGTCACATTCTGTTAAAGGTTCCCAGAGCACACACATCCCTGGGTCGCTTCTCTTTTCAGTTCGCTGCAGCTAGCGACTGGAACGAGCTGCAAAAAACACTCAAACTGGACAGTTTTATCTCAATCTCTTCATTCAAAGACTCAATCATGAACACTCTTACTGACAGTTGTGGCTGCTTTGCGTGATGTATTGTTGTCTCTACCTTTTTGCCCTTTGTGATGTTGTCTGTGCCTAATAATGTTTGTACCATGTTTTGTGCTTCTACCATGTTGTGCTGCTGCCATGTTGTGTTTCTACCATGTAGTTGTCATGCTGTGTTGCTACCATGCTGTGTTGTCATGTGTTGCTACCATGCGATGTTGTTGTCTTAGGTCTCTCTTTATCTAGTGTTGTGGTGTCTCTTGTAGGGATGTGTGTTTTCTCTTATGTATTTATGTTTTAATTCCAGCCCCCGTCCCGGCAGGAGGCCTTTTGCCATTTGCTAGGCCGTCATTGTAAATAATCATTTGTTTTTAACAGACTTAAATAAAGGTTAAATAAAATGTGGATGCTACCATGATTACGGATAATCATGAATGAATCATGAATAATGATGAGTGAGAAAGTTACAGATGCACAAAGATCATGTCCCCCAAAACATTCTAACCTCTCACCATTACAATAACAGGGGAGGTTAGCATTTTATATCATAACCCCAAGACATGCTAACCTCTCACCATTACAATAACAGGGGAGGTTAGCATTTTATATCATAACCCCAAGACATGCTAACCTCTCACCATTACAATAACAGGGGAGGTTACCATTTTATATCATAACCCCAAGACACGCTAACCTCTCACCATTACAATAACAGGGGAGGTTAGCATTTTATATCATACCCCCGAGACATGCTAACTTCTCACCATTACAATAACAGGGGAGGTTAACATTTTTGCGGGGGTATGAAATTCATGTAACTTTCTCATTCATCATTATTCACGATTATGCGTAATCATGGTAGCATCCACATTCATGTAGAATTATTCAGACGGAAGTATTCAGAACATTCTGTACTGTCGCTTCATATAAAATATTTTATCTCAAATCCAAAATGATGGAGTATATTTCCAAATTAATTTTTTAGCTTCGCTGTCCAAAGAAATACGGAGGGGAGTGTATATTATTTCAAATAAAAATAACACAAACGAAACAGTAGACTGGAGGACTGGTGAACAAACTAGTATACCAGACAAGCAGGCCAAATGTTAAGTATGGGACAGTAGAGGCTGCAGATGGCACCAACAGCAGGACAACAGATAGACAGATACTATAGAACGTTCAGTATGGGACAGTAGAGGCTGCAGGACACAGATAGACAAATACTATAGAACGTTCAGTATGGGACAGTAGAGGCTGTAGGACAACAGATAGACAGATACTATAGAACGTTCAGTATGGGACAGTAGAGGCTGTAGGACAACAGATAGACAGATACTATAGAACATTCAGTATGGGACAGTAGAGGCTGCAGGACACAGATAGACAGATACTATAGAACGTTCAGTATGGGACAGTAGAGGCTGTAGGACAACAGATAGACAGATACTATAGAACGTTCAGTATGGGACAGTAGAGGCTGTAGGACACAGATAGACAGATACTATAGAACGTTCAGTATGGGACAGTAGAGGCTGCAGGACAACAGATAGACAGATACTATAGAACATTCAGCATGGGACAGTAGAGGCTGCAGATGGCACCAACAGCAGGACAACAGATAGACAGATACTATAGAACGTTCAGTATGGGACAGTAGAGGCTGCAGGACAACAGATAGACAGATACTATAGAACGTTCAGTATGGGACAGTAGAGGCTGCAGGACACAGATAGACAGATACTATAGAACGTTCAGTATGGGACAGTAGAGGCTGCAGGACAACAGATAGACAGATACTATAGAACGTTCAGTATGGGACAGTAGAGGCTGCAGGACAACAGATAGACAGATACTATAGAACGTTCAGTATGGGACAGTAGAGGCTGTAGGACACAGATAGACAGATACTATAGAACGTTCAGTATGGGACAGTAGAGGCTGCAGATGGCACCAACAGCAGGACAACAGATAGACAGATACTATAGAACGTTCAGTATGGGACAGTAGAGGCTGCAGGACAACAGATAGACAGATACTATAGAACGTTCAGTATGGGACAGTAGAGGCTGCAGGACACAGATAGACAGATACTATAGAACGTTCAGTATGGGACAGTAGAGGCTGCAGGACAACAGATAGACAGATACTATAGAACGCTCAGTATGGGACAGTAGAGGCTGCAGGACAACAGATAGACAGATACTATAGAACGCTCAGTATGGGACAGTAGAGGCTGCAGGACAACAGATAGACAGATACTATAGAACGCTCAGTATGGGACAGTAGAGGCTGCAGGACAACAGATAGACAGATACTATAGAACGCTCAGTATGGGACAGTAGAGGCTGTAGGACACAGATAGACAGATACTATAGAACGTTCAGTATGGGACAGTAGAGGCTGCAGGACAACAGATAGACAGATACTATAGAACGTTCAGTATGGGACAGTAGAGGCTGCAGGACAACAGATAGACAGATACTATAGAACGTTCAGTATGGGACAGTAGAGGCTGTAGGACAACAGATAGACAGATACTATAGAACGTTCAGTATGGGACAGTAGAGGCTGCAGGACACAGATAGACAGATACTATGGAATGTTCAGTATGGGACAGTAGAGGCTGTAGGACAACAGATAGACAGATACTATAGAACGTTCAGTATGGGACAGTAGAGGCTGCAGATGGCACCAACAGCAGGACAACAGATAGACAGATACTATAGAACGTTCAGTATGGGACAGTAGAGGCTGTAGGACAACAGATAGACAGATACTATAGAACGTTCAGTATGGGACAGTAGAGGCTGCAGGACACAGATAGACAGATACTATGGAACGTTCAGTATGGGACAGTAGAGGCTGTAGGACAACAGATAGAAAGATACTATAGAACGTTCAGTATGGGACAGTAGAGGCTGCAGGACACAGATAGACAGATACTATAGAATGTTCATTATGGGACAGTAGAGGCTGCAGGACACAGATAGACAGATACTATGGAACGTTCAGTATGGGACAGTAGAGGCTGTAGGACAACAGATAGACAGATACTATAGAACGTTCAATATGGGACAGTAGAGGCTGCAGGACAACAGATAGACAGATACTATAGAACGTTCAGTATGGGACAGTAGAGGCTGTAGGACAACAGATAGACAGATACTATAGAACGTTCAGTATGGGACAGTAGTTGCTGTAGGACACAGATAGACAGATACTATAGAACATTCAGTATGGGACAGTAGAGGCTGCAGGACAACAGATAGACAGATACTATAGAACGTTCAGTATGGGACAGTAGAGGCTGTAGGACAACAGATAGACAGATTCATTTAGAACGTTCAGTATGGGACAGTAGAGGCCTGTAGGACAACAGATAGACAGATACTATAGAACGTTCAGTATGGGACAGTAGAGGCTGCAGATGGCACCAACAGCAGGACAACAGATAGACAGATACTATAGAACGTTCAGTATGGGACAGTAGAGGCTGTAGGACAACAGATAGACAGATACTATAGAACGTTCAGTATGGGACAGTAGAGGCTGTAGGACACAGATAGACAGATACTATAGAACATTCAGTATGGGACAGTAGAGGCTGCAGGACAACAGATAGACAGATACTATAGAACGTTCAGTATGGGACAGTAGAGGCTGCAGGACACAGATAGACAGATACTATGGAACGTTCAGTATGGGACAGTAGAGGCTGTAGGACAACAGATAGACAGATACTATAGAACGTTCAGTATGGGACAGTAGAGGCTGTAGGACAACAGATAGACAGATACTATAGAACGTTCAGTATGGGACAGTAGAGGCTGCAGGACACAGATAGACAGATACTATGGAACGTTCAGTATGGGACAGTAGAGGCTGCAGGACACAGATAGACAGATACTATAGAATGTTCAGTATGGGACAGTAGAGGCTGCAGGACACAGATAGACAGATACTATGGAACGTTCAGTATGGGACAGTAGAGGCTGTAGGACAACAGATAGACAGATACTATAGAACGTTCAGTATGGAACAGTAGAGGCTGCAGGACACAGATAGACAGATACTATGGAACGTTCAGTATGGGACAGTAGAGGCTGTAGGACAACAGATAGACAGATACTATAGAACGTTCAGTATGGGACAGTAGAGGCTGCAGGTGGCACCAACAGCAGGACAACAGATAGACAAATACTATAAAAACACATTACTCTATAACATACTAAAACACTACGGCCAAGTACCATCTGCCCACTAAGTAAGAGCCAGAGCTAACACTATAGGGCCTACTGTGGTGTGTGTCAGCTACTGTGTGTGTGTGTGTGCGCATGTGTGTGCGTGTGTGTGCGTGTGAAATCCCTTGACCAGTCATTTAACGGTTTATTAACTCTGAGGCTAGTCCGTCTCTAGTACCTATAACCTGTAGATGTGACAGCCAACACACTTGGCAGAGAGAGAGAGAGAGAGAGAGAGAGAGAGAGAGAGAGAGAGAGAGAGAGAGAGAGAGAGAGAGAGAGAGAGAGAGAGAGAGAGAGAGAGAGAGAGAGAGAGAGAGAGAGAGAGAGAGAGAGAGAGAGAGAGAGAGAGAGAGAGAGAGAGAGAGAGAGAGAGAGAGAGAGAGAGAGAGAGAGAGAGAGAGAGAGAGAGAGAGAGAGAGAGAGAGAGAGAGAGAGAACGAACCCTCCACAGTCTAAGCCAAGTTAATGAGGCGTCACAGAACTCGACACACACACATCTCTAGCTAAACATTTCTCTCTATCCAATCATTCCAACGTGGCTGGTGAAATTCCCTGGGTAAAGGGAAAAGTTACCATGGTTTCTATCTGGCAGAAAGTCCAAGCTGTTTGATTGGAAGAACAAACTGAACGTGCAAGACATATTCAGGAAAATAAGAGGTCAATGAAATATTTGTGCTCATTATTTTTTTAAATCAACTAAAGTCCTTTGATGAAGGCTTTCATGCTGTTAGTTGTTTTTTTTTAAATACAGAAGGAGCCTCTATTTCCTTCCAATAAACTCTCGGTAGGTAGCAGAGAAAAAGGTTCACGTTATATTAGTCGTATGTGCAGGATAAATACGGTATACGTCGTCCACGAAATGCTTACTTGCATGTTCGTTCTCGACAATGCAACAACAATAAGTAATAATCAAATATAATAATACGAATGTAAAGTAAAAGGCTCAGTAGAATAGAATACACATTTTAGCATAGTTATAATACAGGATGGCACAATTTATAGTCTAATATTTACACGTGTTTTGGGGAATGGGGATTTGGGGGTGTTTAAATTGTGCAGTATTTATCAATCATATTAAGAGGAATAAGAGGAAGGAAGTAGGGAAGTAGGGAAGGAAGGATGTAGAGAAGGAAGGAAGTAGGGGAGGAAGGAAAGCATCTTCAGAGTATTCCAACAGGAATGAGGTGGCAGACAGAGACTCACCTTCTAGAACCATCTATGGGTGTGGAAGGTGGTTAGGTGGCTCCTTGGAGCAGAGGCCAGAGTTGGACCCTATGGTTCTGTGGTAATGTAGAGATGGTGGTTGAAAGCTACTACTGGTCCTTAGACTGGTAACGGCATGTAGGGACAGTGCCTCAGATCACAGCAGCTCCAGCCTACAACACAGACAAGAGGACAACAGATTAGAGGAGAGAGAAAAGAGGATCTATTGAAAGAGAAGAGTGGGTGGGAAAACAGATAAACAGATGAAAAGGGTGTACACACACACACACACACGAAAGCACTACAATACAAACAATTGAAACAAGCTATATATCCCATCGGCAGAGACACACAGAGACAGCTCAAGTTTGTCTCTTAGATGTCCAATCTGCAGTAATCCTGGCAGAGCCGTGGAACAGCAGTGAGGCAGAGGCCGGGGAGAATCAGCCTTTTCTGTTGTTGTTAAATCTCAGGCTTGATGATGTGACTTCTGTGGCTTTTTGACAGATGAAACAGTGTGACTCTGAACTAGAATTCACACTCACACACACGCATGTACGCACGCCAACACACACACACACACACTCTCATCCAATTTGTCAAGGCAATATGTGATGTCTGTGACTCAATAGAGAGCCGTAACCTAGATTTCCACGGAGCGGATAACAACAGAAAGAGTCTAGTTGGGCTTCAAATGTCCTGGACTCAGGAAACCATGCAGTTTATTAGGCTACAGATGAAATAAGTGAACTTCACAGGGTGGTGAAAGTGGACAGCGATCTTGATATCGAGGGTCTTATTCTGGTGACATGGTGATCGATGCTTGACTGACGTTTGACAAAAAGCAAAGCGTCAATACAGGACTAAGATTGAATCGTACTACACCGTCTCTGACGCTCGTCGGACGTGGCAGGGCTTGCAAACTATTACGGACTACAAACGGAAGCCCAGCTGCGGGCTGCCCAGTGACACGAGCATACCAGATGAGCTAAATTACTTGTATGCGTGCTTCGAGGCAAGTAATACTGAAGCATGCATGAGAAAACCATCTGTTCCGGACGACTTTGTGATCATGTTCTCTGTAGCCGATGTGAGTAAGACCTTTAAGTTAAAAAAGCTAAACTTTCACAAGGCCGCAGGGCCAGACGGATTACCAGGACGTGTACTCAAAGCATGCCCTGACCAACTGGCAAGTTACTTCACTGACATTTTCAACCTGTCCCTAACCAAGTCTGTAATACCTACATGTTTCAAGCTGACCACCATAGTCCCTGTACCCAAGAACGCAAAGTTAACGTGCCTAAATGGCTACTGACCCGTAGCACTCATGTCTGGAGTCATGAAGTGCTTTGAAAGGCTGGTCATGGTTCACATCAACACCATCATCCCAGGAACACCTACGTGGGAATGCTGTTCATTGACAACAGCTCAGCGTTCAACACCATAGTGCCCACAAAGCTCATCACTAAGATAAAGACTCTAGGACTAAACACCTCCCTCTGCAACTGGATCTTGGACTTCCTGACGGGCCGCCCACAGGTGGTAAGGGTAGACAACAACACATCCGCCTTGCTGATCCTCAACATGGGGGCCCCTCAGGGGTGTGTGCTTAGTCCCCCTCCTGTACTCCCTGTTCACCTATGACTGCATGGCCAAGCATGACTCCAACACAATCATTAAGTTTGCAGATGACACACCGGTGGTAGGCCTGATCACCGACAAAGATGAGACTATAGGGAGGAGGTCAGAGACCTGACAGTGTGGTGCCAGGACAACAACCTCTTCCTCAACGTGATCAAGACAAAGGAGATGATTGTAGACTACAGGAAAAGGAGAGAGCTTCGAGTTCGTTGGTCCACATCACCAACAAACTACCATGGTTCAAACACACCAAGACAGTCATGAAGAGGGAACGACAATGCCTATTCTTTCTCAGGAGACTGAAAAGCTTTGGCATGTGTCCTCAGATCCTCAAAAAATTCTACAGCTGCACCATCGAGAGCATCCTGTCTGGTTGCATCACCGCCTGGTATGGCAACTGCTTGGCATTGGACCGCAAGGCGCTACAGAGGGTAGTGCGTACGGCCCAGTACATCACTGGGGCCATGCTTCCTGCCATCCAAGACCTCAATACCAGGCGGTATCAGACGAAGGCCTTAAATGTCACAATGTTATTGACTGTTCTCTCTGCTACCGCACGGCAAGCAGTACTGGAGCGCCAAGTCTTGGTCAAAAAGGCTCCTTAACAGCTTCTAACCCCGAGCCATAAGACTGCTGAACAGTTAATCAAACGCCACCTGGACTATTTGATTTGACCTCCCATCGATAATGTTTATTATCTATGCATCGTCACTTTACCCCTACCTACATGTAAATATTACCTTAATTACCTCAACTAACCTGTACCCCTACCTACATGTACATATTACCTCAATTACCTCAACTAACCTGTACCCCTACCTACATGTACATATTACCTCAATTACCTCAACTAACCTGTACCCCTACCTACATGTACATATTACCTCAATTACCTCAACTAACCTGTACCCCTACCTACATGTACATATTACCTCAATTACCTCAACTAACCTGTACCCTTACCTACATGTACATATTACCTCAATTACCTCAACTAACCTGTACCCCTACCTACATGTACATATTACCTCAATTACCTCAACTAACCTGTACCCCTACCTACATGTACATATTACCTCAATTACCTCAACTAACCTGTACCCCTACACATTGACTTGGTACCCCCTGTAATTTTTATTTTATTGTTTTACTTTTTGTTACTTTAGTTTATTTTGCAAAAATTTTCTTAACTCTTATTTTTCTTAAAACTGCATTTTTGGTTAAGGGCTTGTAAGTAAGCATTTCATGGTAAGGTCTACACCTGTTGTATTCGGCGCATGTGACAAAAACAATTTGATTTGATTTGACACACACACGGCTAAGTCAGTAATACTCACTACTGACAGAGACGTTCAGATGTTTTATGAGAAACATCTCTTTCCTCTATACCCTTGACTCCCTGGCCAATTCAGTCCTCTACTCCCAGGAGAAATAACTACTCTTTCCTCATTCATCCTACCCTTGGGTGTGCGTGTGTGTGTCATTCCTTCTGTCCTTACATACATGTGCATGTTTCTGTGCCTTCACAGCACAGAGTAGCAGATAACTCCTCTTCACAGCACAGAGTAGCAGAGAACTCCTCTTCACAGCAAAGACAAGCAGATAACTCCCCTTCACAGCACAGAGTAGCAGATAACTCCTCTTCACAGCACAGAGTAGCAGATAACTCCTCTTCACAGCACAGAGTAGCAGAGAACTCCTCTTCACAGCAAAGACAAGCAGAGAACTCCCCTTCACAGCACAGAGTAGCAGAGCACTCCACTTCTTAGCACAGACTAGCAGAGCACTCCACTTCTCGCAAGTTGACGTCTATTTTCATGAATCTTGTCCTGGAGGCAGAACTGAGCGATTTCAGCGAGATGGGTCAAATTGGCTGCATTGTAAAAATTGAGCTTTTTGGTCTTCATTTAAGGTTAGGGTTAGGTTTACTTTGTTACAAAGTAAACCTTTGTGATGATTTGATGACTTTGTGATGACCAATGCAGCGCTGCTTCCAGGGCAAGATTCAGGACAATAAATGCCAACCTGCCCTCTCCTCTCTGTCTCTTTCTGTCTCTACCAGTCCCTCCAGGCTGTGTATAACTGTTCCTCCAGGCTGTGCATAACTGTTCCTCCAGACTGTGTATATAACTGTTCCTCCAGGCTGTGTATAACTGTTCCTCCAGGCTGTGTATAACTGTTCCTCCAGGCTGTGTATAACTGTTCCTCCAGACTGTGTATAACTGTTCCTCCAGATTGTGTATAACTGTTCCTACAGACCTGTGTATAACTGTTCCTCCAGGCTGTGTATAACTGTTCCTCCAGACTGTGTATAACTGTTCCTCCAGGCTGTGTATAACTGTTCCTCCAGATTGTGTATAACTGTTCCTCCAGGCTGTGTATAACTGTTCCTCCAGGCTGTGTATAACTGTTCCTCCAGATTGTGTATAACTGTTCCTCCAGGCTGTGTATAACTGTTCCTCCAGACTGTGTATAACTGTTCCTCCAGGCTTGTTTATAACTGTTCCTCCAGGCTGTGTATAACTGTTCCTCCAGATTGTGTATAACTGTTCCTCCAGACTGTGTATAACTGTCCCTCCAGACTTGTGTATAACTGTTCCTCCAGACTGTGTATAACTGTTCCTCCAGACTGTGTATAACTGTTCCTCCAGACTGTGTATAACTGTCCCTCCAGACTGTGTATAACTGTCCCTCCAGACTGTGTATAGCTGTTCCACCAGGCTGTGTATAACTGTTCCACCAGATTGTGTATAACTGTTCCTCCATATGGTTTATTCTTTTGTGATGTCATTAAGGACAGTATTACAAATTAACTGTAACTCTGAAAGTCTAAATGTTGTACAAAATATATAAAATATGAAAATACTTTTGTGAAGATAGCAATGTGATTTTAGCCTTCTAAATTAGATAATTTATTTTCATATAAACTTGTGCCCAGTAAGTAGCCACGCCCAAGTGAGCTCAGAGTTCCTGTCAGCATGACGGAACACCCCCTTTGGCCAGAGTGCTTAAAAGTATTCACTAAGAATTAACACAGACCAAAAAGACTTGAGCCCTTGGTCCACACATTGAAATGGTTAGAAACTTTGTACTGAGACCAGCCTGACATACAGTGTGAGCTGAACGTTGCGGCTAAATGGTTTAAACTCTACAGACCAGAAAACGTGGGACGGTAGTCCATACGTTTGAAATGGGTAAACTCAGAAACTCTCAATCTGTACAGAAGAAGATAACATCACCTAGGTGACCAAAAACATTCACAGTCTGCAGCTGTGCATGTAAAAATGTGGTCCTTGAACTTTGACTAAAAGACACGAGGTGGGAAGGAAAAATCCCTCCCAAACAACTATTGGTACGTTTGAAGTATCTATTATCTAACGAACACTCCAAGACCAGAGAATCTCTACAACTAAGGACATTGTGACCTCTGGTGGACAACCAGGGCCTTACATCGAGCCACTACCCATAGACGGATTGATTGGTTTCAACAGAGAGACGACAGAGAAAGACAGCTACGCATGAATATATATTGCATTTCAAATCCGAATGAGCAGTGCTAAGTATTCTGGTTACTGTGAGCGTAGTTTCCAAATGTATGTACGATAAATTGACTTGGTTTGTCTCTCACTCTCTTTATCTTTCCCCACCCCCTTTCCATAGTGTAACAAGCCGTCATATCGTGTCCGTCCACTAGGGACTTTTATCTCATGCAAGTGTGTGTATTCTGTGTTATTATTTAGTTAGTTAGTAAATAAATAATTAAGCCAATTTGTGTATTGCTGATTCATCAAATAGGGCTAGGGTTCTTGAGGATCCAAGGATTATGCGACGTTCAGAATGAGACTGTAAAGGCAATAATGATTAATAAGTGACTGTTATTGATGTAAGCGATATCTATATATCTTTAGAGTTTAAGTTGAGAGATAGTAACGTTAAACAACATCAGATTAATGATAGTCATGTCACGACAGGACTGATCAGAGTCCCTGTGATCAGAGGTCTAGTCTGAGTCTAAGGCAGGGACTGAGGTAGAGCTGAGTCACTGGGCTGTACAGTAAGTCATTTAACCACATCCATCTACAGTGCTGCTCAGACTGGAGCCCTGAGTCAGGCGGAGGGAAAAAACATTCTGTCTCTCTGGTCGAAACAGTGTCACATAAGATAAGGTTGACATTTTAACGTGTCTTTAAGACACATATAGACCACAGACACTGCATGACCAAGCAGCAAAACATATTATGGTGGGTTTGAAATTTCTGATTTGTATTGGATTCATATCTGCTTGCATTCATGACATGGACATAAAGAACCTATATTTTCACTGTATACTGACCATAACACTTCCGTACCATGACATGGACATAAAGAACCTATATTTTCACTGTATACTGACCATAACACTTCCGTACCATGACATGGACATAAAGAACCTATATTTTCACTGTATACTGACCATAACACTTCCGTACCATGTTTCCTTCCTTTCCTTATTGTCTAAAAGAGTCAGTCGGGGAGAGAGAGAGTGTTATTGTTATCACTGATCAGGCCTGGCTGAATCTCCCCTTGCAGGGCGAGCTGCTGCTGGGTTGTCATGGCGTTGTCATGGCATGCTGCTGGGTTGTCATGGAGACGCCTCAGTAATGACTCCCTCTGGGACGGCAGGTGAAGGAAGTGACCTTTATACGGGACAGATTTTAATAGTCTAACATGGCCTCCTCTCCTTGTCTCCTCTACTTCATCTCAATAGTCTACCAAGGCTTCCTCCTCTCATTTCAGGGATCTCAAGGAAAGGATATGAGGTGCGGACTTTGAGATGCACCCATGAAGTCTAACACAGAAACCTCTGTCCACCAATTGGAATAAAGCATCACTGTCTTCTCGACTAATGAAAAAGCAACCAAAGCAGAGGGCCAGACAGACACTGTACAGATACTTCAGTCATTGTTAAAAAAAAACACTTACTGCTCACAAAAAGCCATTTTCATAGAGACTGCGTAGACCAGTGTTTCTTATCCTATTATATTATATATTATTATACACCCAAAGGGATGCACATTCTGCCTTTGCAATACGCAGTGTATTGCTAAGGCAAAATCTAAAATCAGTTTAAGAGACAGTAACAGAGTAATAGAAGAATATAGTGTCACGTGTGATGACGCTGAAGAGACAAAGCAGGTACGGAGAGTATACATTTAGTAAATAACGGGCATGGAACGAGACAAGAACAGCGTCAGCAAACTAAAACTAAAGACAAAAAACAATCAATGCAGCAGCTGGGAACAGAGCTAGGGAACTGACAAATATAAGGGAGGTAATAAACAGGTGATGAGTGAGATGCAGGGTAACCTGGCGCCCTCAAGCGCCTGGGGGAGGGAAGAGCGGGAGCATAGTGATGTCTGTACTCTGTGATGTTTGTTCATCACAGAGTATAGACCCATCCCAGTGGTATATATAATATATCTACAACAGCTACTATAATTACAATAGCTACTATAACTACTATAACTACTATAGCTACTATAACTACTATAGCTACTATAACTAATATAGCTACAATAACTACTATAGCTACTATAGCTACTATAGCTACTATGGCAACTATAACTACTATAACTACTATAGCTACTATAGCTACTATAGCTACTATAACTACTATAGCTACTATAGCTACTATAAATACGATAGCTACTATAACTACTATAGCTACTATAGCTACTATAACTACTATAACTATTATAACTGCTATAACTACTATAGCTACTATAACATCTATAACTACTATAACTACTTCAGCTACTATATCTAATATAGCTACTATAACTACTATAGCTACTATAACTACTATAACTACTATAGCTACTATAGCTACTATAGCTGCTACAGCTAATATAGATGTTATAGCTAATATAGCTGCTATAGCTAACATAGCTGCTATAGCTACTATAACTGCTATAACTACTATAGCTACTTTAACTACTATAGCTACTATAGCTACTATAACTACTATAGCTACTATAGCTACAATAACTACTATAACTACTATAGCTACTATAGCTACTATAACTACTATAACTACTATACCTACTACAACTACTAAAGCTACTATAACTACTATAGCTACTATAGCTACTATAGCTACTATAACTACTATAACTACTATAGATACTATAGCTACTATAGCTACTATGGCTACTATGACTACTATGACTACTATAGCTACTATAGCTACTATAGCTACTATAACTATTATAGCTACTATAGCTACTATAACATCTATAACTACTATAACTACTTCAGCTACTATATCTAATATAGCTACTATAACTACTATAGCTACAATAACTACTATAACTACTATACCTACTTCAGCTACTATAACTACTATAGCTACTATAACTACATTAACTACTATAACTACTATAGCTACTATAACTACTATAACTAATATAGCTACTATAACTACTATAGCTACTATAACTACTACAACTACTACAGCTACTACAGCTACTATAGCTACTATAACTACTATAGCTACTATAACTACTATAACTACTATAGATACTATAACTATTATAGCTACTATAACTACTATAACTAATATAACTACTATAGATACTATAACTACTATAGCTACTATAACTACTATAACTAATATAACTACTATAGCTACTATGATTACTATGGCTACTATAACTACTATAGCTACTATAGCTACTATAGCTACTATAGCTACTATAACTAATATAACTACTATAACTACTATAGCTACTATAGCTACTATAGCTACTATAACATCTATAACTACTATAACTACTTCAGCTACTATATCTAATATAGCTACTATAACTACTATAGCTTCTATAGATACTATAACTATTATAGCTACTATAACTACTATAACTAATATAACTACTATAGATACTATAACTACTATAGCTACTATAACTACTATAACTAATATAACTACTATAGCTACTATGATTACTATGGCTACTATAACTACTATAGCTACTATAGCTACTATAGCTACTATAGCTACTATAACTAATATAACTACTATAACTACTATAGCTACTATAGCTACTATAACATCTATAACTACTATAACTACTTCAGCTACTATATCTACTATAACTACTATAACTACTATAGCTACTATAACTACTATAACTACTATACCTACTTCAGCTACTATATCTAATATAGCTACTATAACTACTATAGCTACTATAGCTACTATAACTACTATAGCTACTATAACTACTATAACTAATATAACTACTATAGCTACTATGACTACTATGGCTACTATAACTACTATAGCTACTATAGCTAATATAACTACTATAACTACTATGGCTACTATAGCTAATATAACTACTGTAACTACTATGGCTACTATAACTAATATAACTACTATAAATACTATGGTTACTATAACTGCTATAACTACTATAACTACTATAGCCAAAATAGCTAATATAACTACTATCTATCTATAACTACAATAGCTACTATAGCTAATATAACTACTATAGCTACTATAACTACCATAACTACTATAGCTACTATAACTACTATAGCTACTATAGCTACTATAACTACTATAACTACTATAACTACTATAGCTACTATAGCTACTATAACTACTATAACTACTATAGCTACTATAACTACTATAACTACTATAACTACTATAAGTACTATAGCTACTATAGCTACTATAACTACTATAGCTACTATAACTACCATAACTACCATAACTACCATAACTACTATAGCTACTATAACTACTATAACTACTATAGCTACTATAGCTACAATAGCTACTATAACTACTATAACTACTATAACTACTATAACTACCATAACTACTATAACTACTATAGCTACTATAACTACTATACCTACTATAGCTACTATAACTACTATAGCTAATATAACTACTATCTATCTATAACTACTATAGCTACTATAGCTAATATAACTATTATACCTACTATAGCTACTATAACTGCTATAGCTAATATAACTACCATAACTACTATAACTGCTACAGCTAATATAACTACTATATATACTATAGCTACTATAACTACTATAACTACTATAGCTAATATAACTACTATAACTACTATATTTACTATAACTACTATAGCTACTATAACTACTATAGCAAATATAACTACTATAACTACTATAGCTACTATAGCTACTATAACTACTATAACTACTATAGCTACTATAGCTACTATAACTACTATAACTACTATAACTACTATAGCTACTATAAGTACTATAGCTACTATAGCTACTATAACTACTATAGCTACTATAACTACCATAACTACTATAACTACTATAGCTACTATAACTACTATAGTTACTATAACTACTATACCTACTATAGCTACTATAACTGCAATAGCTAATATAACTACTATCTATCTATAACTACTATAGCTACTATAGCTACTATAACTATTATACCTACTATAGCTACTATAACTGCTATAGCTAATATAACTACCATAACTACTATAACTGCTATAGCTACTATAACTACTATAGCTACTATAACTACTATAACTACTATAGCTAATATAACTACTATAACTACTATATTTACTATAACTACTATAGCTACTATAACTACTATAGCAAATATAACTACTATAACTACTATAGCTACTATAGCTACTATAACTACTATAACTACTATAGCTACTATAACAACTATATTTACTATAACTACTATAACTACTATAGCTAATATAACTACTATAACTACTATATTTACTATAACTACTATAGCTACTATAACTACTATAGCAAATATAACTACTATAACTACTATAGCTACTATAGCTACTATAGCTACTATAACTACTATAACTACTATAGCTACTATAACAACTATATTTACTATAACTACTATACCTAATATAGCTACTATAACTAC
>CM059807.1:8229554-8392110 GCA_030435695.1 Brachymystax lenok tsinlingensis | reverse complement strand
AAGCAATTGACATTAAACCAGTGGAAATCTGTCCTTTGGTCTGAGATTAGTCCAAATGTGAAATTTCTGGCTCCAACCGCGGTGTCTTTGTGAGGCGCAGTGTGGGTGAAACGGATGATCTCTGCCTGTGTGGTTCCCACCGTGAAGCATGGAGGAGGAGGTGTGATGGGTGTGGGGATGCTTTACTGGTGACACTGTCTGTGATGTATTTAGAATTCCAAGGCACACTTAGCCAGCATGGCTACCACAGCATTCCATGGCGATACACCATCCCATCTGGTTTGCACTTAAGTAGGACTATCATTTGTTTTTCAACAGGACAATGACCCAACACACCTCCAGGCTGTGTGAGGGTTATTTCACCAAGAAGGAGCGTGAGGGAGTGCTGCATCCAGATGACATGGCCTCCACAAATCACCCGAGCTCAACCCAATTGAGATGGTTTGGGATAGGTCGAGCCGCGGAGTGATGGAAAAAGCAGCCGAAGTGCTCAGCATATGTGGGAACTCCTTCAAAACTGTTGGAAAAGCATTCCAGGTGAAGCTGGTTGAGAGAATGCCAACTTGGAGTGTACCAGCTGTCTTATGTTTCCGATTTGTTTAACACTTTTTTGGTTACTAAATGATTCCATGTGTCATTTAATAGTTTTGATGTCTTCACTATTATTCTACAATGTAGAAAATAATAAATAAATAAAAACCACAAGAATGAGTAGGTGTCCAAACTTTTAACTGGTACTGAATATCCACTACTGGATGTTGTTTCCTCTCTGCTTATTTGTTCTTGTATAATATGGACTTGGTCTTTTACCAAATAGGGCTATTTTCTGTATACACACCACAGGATTTCAAAAGTTTGGGGGTCACTTAGAAAATGTCTTTGTTTTTGAAAGAAAGAGCACATTTTTGTCCATTAAAATAACATCTATCAGAAATACAGTGTAGACATTATTAATGTTGTAAATGACCTATTGTGGCTGGAAGCAGCTGCTTTTTATGGAATATCTACACTTGTAGGCGTGCAGAGGCCCATTATCAGCAACACTGTCACTCCTGGGTTCCAATGACCACGTTGTCTTAGCTAATCCAAGTTGATCCACATTTTTTAAAGGCTAAGTGAGTCATTAGAAAGCCCTTTTGCAATTATGCTACTTTAGCTGAAAACTGTAGTGCTGATTAAAGAAGCAATAAAACTGGCCTTCTTTAGACTAGTTGTCCCGATTCTCTTCCCTTAAGGACAGACCAAGGCTTTGTGGTACTTGGCCCAAGGCCACATGATTTATTGAAAACACGGGACAAGCACGAAAACAATAAGCGAAGGAAACAAGGCCTTGAGCCCTAACGCTAAATACTAAACTCCAACACAAAGATCTAAACCCTAACCTTGACTGGCGAAACCTAACCTAACCTGAGCGGAGGCTAACTGAGACACGAAAGACAAGTGACCAGACTGAACATGATGAGCGTGTAAACAATAACCCAAGAGAAACTGAAGTGCAACTCCCAAATACATACATGGTTCCCAATTAGAGACAACGAGACTCAGCTGCCTCTGGTGGGAACCATAATCCCCAGCATAGAACTAGGCACCCTAGAACACACACTCCCTACACCAAGAAAGCAACCAAAAACGCTCCAGTCTGTAATCTCGGACACAAGCGTTACACTAGTTGAGTATCTGGAGCATTAGCATTTGTGTGTTCGATTACAGGCTCAAAAATGGCCAGAAACAAAGCACTTTCTTCTGAGATCGTCAGTCTATTCTTGTTCTGAGAAATGAAGGCTATTCCATGTGAGAAATTGTAAGGAGACTGAAGATCTCATTACAGCTGTGTACTATTCCCTTCATAGAGACAGAGTAAACTGGCTCCTAGCCAGAACAGAAAGAGCAGATACGAGGCCCGGTGCACAGCTCAGGCAAGAGGACAAGTACATTAGAGTTTCTAGTTTGAGAAACAGAGCGCCTCACAAGTCCTCAACTGGCAGCTTCATTAAATAGTACCCACTTTTTCATTGCAACTCTTTACCAAGAAGGCCAGCATCGAGAATTCGCCTCTTCACTGTTGGACGTTGAGACTGGTGTTTCTTGCGGTTGCACTATTTAATGAAACTGCCAGTTGACTATAAATGTATAGTATTAATATAGTAAGTACCAGTTATTGACTAAGACTTTATAGTATTAGCTCTCGGCAGCGAGTGGAGCAGGGGTCCTACGGTACTTGCATCTCAGTGCAAGAGGTGTCACTACAGTAACTGGTTCGAATCCCAGGCTGTATCACATCCGACCGTGATTGAAAGTCCCATAGGGCAGCGCACAATTGGCCCAAGCGTCATCCAGGTTTGGCCAGGGTAGGCAGTCATTGTAAAAATGAGAATTTGTTCTTAACTTACTTGCCTAGTTAGGGCTGAGGAGCAGTTTTTTGAAGTTAGATGTAAAACGTTTTTAAAGTAAGCTACCTGTTACTCAGGCCCAGAAGCTAGGATATGTGCATATAAATAGTAGCTTTGGATAGAAAACACTCTGAAGTTTCTAAAACTGTTAAAATAATATGGCGAGCCAAGAAGCAAGCAAAAATCCATCTGGGATGTCTGAATCAGTCATGTCACACTGTTTTCCAATGGGCCAGCTATTCAAAACCAATTAGATTAACCCCCAGATTGCCAGTTCCTATGGCTTCCACTAGATGTCAGCAGTCTTTAGAAAAAGGTTGGAACATTCAATCATGAAAATCAAGGGAGTGAGGCCTCTAGTTCCTGGGTTCACGTCAGGAGTGTACTGTTTTGGATTTTGGCGTAACCGAATGCATCAGTTGCTTTTTATCTTCTATTCAGCAGGTTATATTCCGTCAGAAATATTTATAGTATATATTCATCACAGTGTTAATTGCAAAGTGCTGTTTGGCTTTTTCAGCGAGCTTTATGGGTACTTTTGGGGATATGAGTTTGTCTGCATGGATGAAAGCCTTTGGGCAGGTGCGGATTACTGAGCTAAGCCAGCCAAACTTGTGGCGAGCCTATCTGGATGCAAGAAGACACCATCAAACAAAATGACACTGTGTATAACCTGGTGCTTTAAATATGCCATCAGAGGAAGATAATCAAAAATGGCGATTTGGCTATGCTATTTTTGAGTTTTGTGACACCTCTGCTGGTTATGTTTCATTATGCAAAATTTAAGGCTTTGAGTAGGGCTGTGTCCTCAGACAATCAAATGTTCTGCGGATTACGCCGAAAAAGCCTTTCTGAAATCTGACAATGCTATTAGATTAACAAGAGTCTAAACTTTTGAAGAATTGTACAGCATTTGTATTTTCATGAATGTTTGAAATTTGTATTTTTGTCATTTGAATTTGGCGCTCTGCATTTCACGGATGTTTTCAAAATTGATCCCAATTCACGGGTTTGGATCCCTAAGAGGGTTCAAAACTAGTTGCTAGCAATGGTAGTAAATATAGTTATAATGCGTACCAGTTGTGGACCATGAGTTTCTGCCTGACGGCCAGCAGAGGCGTTGTAGCGGACCAGCTGATCTTCATGGTGCATGTGGTTCATCACCAGCTGTTTACCTCCAAGCTGCTCTATCACCCTGACACGAGAGATAAACACTGCAGTTATATGCACACTGAGTGGGCAAAACATTTACAGATTGTGTCAGAGTTGGCTGGATGTCCTTCGGATGGTGGACTGTTTCTTGATACACCACGGGAAACAGTTGAGTGTAAAAACCCAGCAGCGTTGGAGTTCTTGACTTCAAACCGGTGATGTACGAACCTACTACCATGCCCTGTTCAAAGGCACTTCAATCTTTTGTCTTGCTTATTACCCCTCTGAATGGCACACATACACAATCCATGTCTCAATTGTCTCCAAGGTTTTAAAAACTATTCTTTAACCTGTCCAATGCCCTTCATTTACACTAATTCAAGTGGATTTAACAAGTGACATTAATAAGGGATTATAGATTTCACCTGGTCAGTCTATTCAATGGAAAGAGCAGATGCACATAATGTATTTGTTCACTCAGTGTATACTGTGTGTTCTTACGTTTCCCCGTGGGTAATGTCTGACATATTCTCCAACATCATGAGCAACTACAGCAATAATACAAGGGTGTCAGAATACCTCCAACAGCAAGAGTTAAGAGTCTGAGGAAGGAGAACATATAACACATAACTTGCCCTTCTTCAACATCAGATACCTCATCTACTTTTTAACATCAGATACCTCATACTTTTCTTTATGGAAGCCCTCATCTTTTCTTGTATCAGATAGTAAAGCCCCTCAGTTATGGAACAGCGTTCTCTGGTAAAGCCCTCAGTTTATGGAACAGCGTTCTCTAGTAAAAAGCCCCTCAGCTGTGGAACAGCGTTCTGCAGTAAAGCCCTCAGCTATGGAACAGCGTTCTCTAGTAAAGCCCCTCCCAGCTATGGGTTCAGCGTTCTCTAGTAAAGCCCTAAGCTATGAGACAGCGTTCTCTAGTAAAGCCCTCAGTTATGGGCAGCGTTCTATAGTAAAGCCCTCAGTTGTGGAACTTGGCGTTCTATAGTAAAGCCCCTCAGTTATGGAACAGCGTTCTCTAGTAAAGCACTCAGTTATGGAACAGCGTTGTTCCCAGTGAAGCCCTCAGCTATGGAACAGCGTTCTCTAAGTAAAGCCCCTGGTGCTGGATCAGCGTTCTCTAGTAAAGCTTCCCTCAGTTATGGAACGGCGGACGTTCTAAGTAAAGCCCCTCAGTTATGGAACATCACCCCTCAGGTAAGAGAGGCAGACTCCGTGAGGTTTTAAAAATAACTACAACACTCTTCCAGCTAGGGTCCCATTTTCGAATTTTAGCCCTGTCTGGCGTGCCCAAAGTTAAATACACTACCACTCTTGGCCAGAAACTAGGATATGCACATATTTATTACTTTGTGGATAGGAAACACTGCAGAGTTTATAAAGCACCTTCCAGATATAGTCTGTAGCTGTTCCAGACTAGATTTAGCAGAGCCAAAAACCAGAGAAGGCTATAGGAATTTATTTTTCTGTTGCTCTCCTCTCATTTTTGAAGCCCATGTAATATTTTTCTATAGGGGAATAAGGACCGAGGTTGCAGTACTTATGGCTTCCACTAGATGTCAACAGAATCTCTGGAAAGGGTCTGGGAGGAAAAAGCTCTGACCAGATCCTTAGAGAGAGAGAATTACTACCGGTAGAGAAAAAAAGTAAACAAAGCGTGCGTCTAAGACAAGGCATGACAGCGCCATGTGACCAACTTTCTTTGTCTTTTAACGTTTTCACCGTTCTTGTAAAATATGATAAGCTATTATTCATAAAAGAATACATAAGGATAAACCATTCAGCAATGATAGTTTGGTTTGCATTTGTGAAAAAGATGAGAGGTATAATTTGGGCATGATCCCTCACTATATGACAGGCGAGTAGACTGACAATGCTTGGTGGAGTGGCTGGGCGTAATGTGCCAAAAACAACGGATATTTATATGGATATAATTATTTACTTTTTCTAATAAAGAACCATGGATTATCTTGTTTGGACACTTAGGAAGACCTCAGAAGAAGTTATTTGAAAAATTAGCGATTTATATTAGCTGTGATATGGACCTTTGAGAACCGAGCTGGATATGAATTTGTGCTGTGTGGAAAATATGTGAGGTACTGACCTCAAGCAATCCAAATACAGTGTCTTTATATTAAAGCCTTTTTAAAATCTGACAACGCATGATGATATTTTAAGAAACCCAGAGCTTTTGATGGCTAGCCAGCACTATGCAACACTTGTATGTAGTTAAATATTACGAATATGTGTGCGAAATATGTATTTTGAATTTGGCGCGTTGTTTGCTCCTGAAAAGCGATCCCGCTAAAGGGATAAATGCGCTAAGAGGTTAAAAACCAACATTTTAATGGAGGACTTTAATAAGTGATTACATATTCTTATGTTCTTTAATTTTACACCAGGTAGATATCTGTGTCTTTGAACATCCACACCAGGTAGTGCTCTGCGTCTTGCAGAACATCCACACTAGGTAGTGCTCAGGTAGTGCTCTGTGTCTTATGAACATCCACACTAGGTAGTGCTCTGTGTCTTACCGAACATCCACACTGGGTAGTGCTCTGTGTCTTACCGAACATCCACACTGGGTGGCGCTCCTTGTGTCTTACCGAACATCTACACTAGAGTAGTGCTCTGTGTCTTGCAGAACATCCACACTAGGTAGTGCTCTTTGCTTGCTTGAGGAGTTAAGTAGTTCTTCTCGTTAGAAAGCGAACAGCGTTCTCACGCCAGAGCTTCTCTGATTTGTGGACCGAGGCTCCACTCCAGGCGACCAGACTTCAGCTCTGAGCTGTACTAATCTTGAACTGTTTGAGAGAGAGAAGAGAGCGAGAGAAAACAAGCTTAAATAACAAGTAACAAACAAAGTCGTGAATAAACTTTTTTGAAGAACAGCCTCAGTGGGTGGCCTTAATAAAGAGAGATCATTTGACCTGTTGGAGAGAGATCAATTTGAGGGGTATTCCAGGATTAGGTCCAGAGTGTGTGTTTAAGGGGTCTGTACTGTTTTTCTAGCGTGCCTAGCAGAAGAGCCTAGTTTCTCCAGGTTCCAGTAACAGCACAGTAATGGCCTGCTAGTGTAGCTGAAATTGGCAGTAGCATTACCTGTAAGGTCTTGGAGACTCTCTCCCAGACTCTAGGTTCTGGCCTCAGAATTTAGGGTTAGGGGTCATATGTACAACCTACCTGAGGTCCTGAACGTGCTCCCAGGGCTCTCCACTTCAGGGAACTTGATGTCTTCCGTAATGTCCTCATCATCCTTCTCTTTCAGGTCCAGATTCTCCAGCTGCTTCAGAGACACTTACACTGGATCATGGCCTGGAAATCACTCCTGGCTGAGTCTCCTTCTCCGCTAGCTTCTCCAACAGGTTCTAGAATAATAATATTAAAAACACTTAAGGAGCAGCAAGGTGCGGCTGGGCGCTAACGCCTCCCGACACTACCAGGTGAAATGCAAAGCGCCAAATTCAAAATCCAAGTTGAATTAAACATACATCAATATACAAGTGCTTCATAGTCATCAAAAAGCTCTGCTTCTTGGCAATATCACAGCGTTGTCCAGATTTCAAAAAGGCTTTTGCGAAAGCACCACATTTGATTGTTTGAGGGTAGCACCTAACATATTTTTTCCATTACCATAATTTCATAAGCCTCCACAGTTCACTGGCTTACATTTCACCAGCGAAAACAAATCAATTACATTTTGAAGAACTTCTGCTGAGGGCTTCCAAAGTGTCCAACGAAGACAATCCATGGTTCTTTTGTTAGTAAAGTAATGTATTATATCCATAAATCTCCATTTTGGTTGTAGCGTTATAAATCAGAAAAAACTGAAATGTGAAGAGAACTCGTTCAACTTATACCTATAAACTTGTCCAAGAACAATCAAACATCATTGTAAATGTATCCATAGGAACACTTTTCTGTATAAATAGCATAATATTTCAACTTGAATATAAACTGGAAGATAAGGAAAAAACTAAGACCTTGGTCTTGCATATACTTTTAAGGACATCTGAGGGGCACTTCCTTATTTGTCTTCTTCTCTGCTCTAAAAGCATCTAAAGAGAATCAAAACACTGTCTCGAGGCTATTTGACATCCAGAGGAAGCGATAGGTACTGCATTCCCTTATGCCCTTATAAGGGTAATTTCATATAAGGGAGGGGTTCCAAATGAGGCAATGTGTCAAGAGCACTTTTTCCAGAATAGAAATTCCTCGGGGTTTCGCCTGCCATATCTGTTCTGTTTTACTCACAGACAAAATGTGCCTTTAGAAAATCCAGAGTGTTTAATATCCAATGGTATTAAATAATATTGCATATCCTATTTTCTGGGCCTGAATGGGAGGCATTTTACTTTGCCCCAGGCACGCCAGGAGGTATCCAAGCTGAGTCACCTCGTGCGCTGCTCCCTAGTGTCTGTATCATGGCCAGGGCATACTCCTGATGGGTCTCCCTCTCACTCGGCTTCTCCAGAAGCCTCTACTAAACGTGCATTGGTTTGAGGGGATTAGCAAAGTAACTAGGCTCCAACTCTGGATAACAAGTACCACGAAAGTTGCTCTACCTTTTAGCCAGGTACATTTCTGGCAACAAAGGTACAGCTCTATTCGATCTGCCCCTGAACAAGGCAGTTAACTTTTCTGTTCCCCATTGGGCAGTCGTGTAAATAAGAATTTGTTCTTAACTGACAAGGCAGGAGTCCTACAGGCCCTAGTTTTTGTCGCACCTGGACTACCACAAAAAGGAAAATTACTGTCGGCTCTGAACAGGGCAGCTTACGGCTGGCCCTTGGATGTACTGAGCTAATATTAATGTCAGTCTCTCCTGGCTCAAAAGTGGAGGAGAGATTGAATTCATCACTACTTGTATTTATGAGAGGTATTGACATGTTGAATGCACCGAGCTGTCTGTCTAAACTACTGGCACACAGCTCCAGACACCCTTCCTTTTTAGAAGACATGCCTGAAGGTCGGAGGTCTCTTCACAGTCCCCAAGTCCAGAACAGACTATGGGAGGCACACAGTACTACACTGAGCCATGACTTCATGGAACTCTATTCCACATGTCGAGCGACAGCCCTTAAGCAGTAAAACTTGATTTAAAAAAACAGATGAAAATACACCTTATGGAAGAGCGGGGGACTGTGAAGCAACACAAACATGGGCACAGAGACATGCATACACCACGATAACATACACACTATACACACACGTACACATGGATTTAGTATTATAGATAGGTGGTTGTGGTGGAGTAGGGGCCTGAGGTCACACAGTGTATTGTGAAAATCTGTGACATTTATTGTAATGTTTTTAAATTGTATAAAAGTGCTTTAATTTTGCTGGACCCCAGGAAGAGTTATAGGATCCACCAATAAATAAAATGCCTCGAGACTACATTAATAATAGAAATCGCACACCAGCTGTTAGTGACAAATAGACACACCCCCACCCCTAAGTATTACCGGATGTAGTGCCAAGTCTAGGACAAAAAGGCTTCAAGTGTTTTTACCCCCAAGCCATAAGACTCCTGAACAGGTAATCAAATGGCCACACACCACCCACCATCCGCCAGCCACTCTTTTAACCTACTGCTACTCTCTGTTCATCATAGATGCATAGTCACTCTAATCCTATATCTACATGTACATACTACCTCAGGTGGCCCGACCAAGCAGTGCCCACGCACATTGGCTAACTGGGCTATCACATTGTGTCCCGCCACCCTTAACCCCTCTTTTACGCTCCTGCTACTCTCTGTTCATCATATATGCATAGTCACTTTAACTATATCTACATGTACATACTACCTCATTCAGCCCGACTAACTGAATTGCCTGTATATAGCCTCTACTGCTACTCTCTGTTCATCATAGATGCATAGTCGCTTTAACTATATCTACATACTACCTCAATCAGCCCGATTCTTGGTGCCTGTATGCAGCCTCGCTACTGTTATAGCCTCGCCTTTCGCCACTGTTATAGCCTCGCCTCGCCACTGTTATAGCCTCGCCTGCGCCACTGTTATAGCCTCGCCTGCGCCACTGTTATAGCAACTCAAGCCTCGCCACTGTTACTTAACCTACTTGAGGTTATAGCCTCGCCCATTATATCCTCCTTTTTCTTCATGTGAATGACGGGGATTTGGGCCTGGTCTGGGAACAACATTATATCATATTGCCTTCATGCAGACCAGTGGGGATTTGGGCCTGGTCTGGGAACAACATTATATCCTCCTTTTCTTCATGTGAATGATGAGGATTTAGACTGGTCTGGGAATTCACATTATATCCTCCTTTTCTTCATGTGAATGACGGGATTTGGGCCTGGTCTGGGGAACAACATTATATCCTCCTTTTCTTCATGTGAATGATGAGGATTTGGGCCTGGTCTGGGAACAACATTTTTCTCCTCCTTTTCTTCATGTGAATGATGGAGATTTGGGCCTGGTCTGGGAACAACATTATATCCTCCTTTTCTTCCTTATGTGAATGGCCCAGAGATTTGGGCCTGGTCTGGGAACAACATTATATCCTCCTTTTCTTCATGTGAATGATGGGTTATTTGGGCCTGGTCTGGGAACAACATTATATCCTCCTTTTCTTCATGTGAATATGTAGCGGGGATTTGGGCCTGAGTCTAGGAGACAGCATTCTCTCCTCCTTTTCTTCATGTGAATAGCGGGGGATTTGGGCCTTGTCTGGGAACAACATTAAATCCTCCTTTTCTTCATGTGAATGATGGGTTATTTGGGCCTGGAATGGGAACAACATTATATCCTCCTTTCTTCTACATGTGAATGACGGGATTTGGGCCTGGTCTGGGAACAACATTATATGTCCTTTTCTTCATGTGAATATTGGGATTTGGGCCTGGTCTGGGAACAACATATTCCTGTCAGACTCATTAAAGGAAAATATTCTATCCAGGGTTTGAGGTGAGTAATACATTGTTCTGACTCTCTGAAGCTATTTTAGGTCACATAGAGACAGTAGCATCAACATTATGTACAATTGCTTAGATTCCTTTAACAGACCATTTAAGGCAAGCGTAGCTGCTGAAACAGTACTATGTCCAGGTTTAAAAGACTGACTGGTACACATTAAAGAATATCATTTGAAGTAAAGAAAAAGGGGATTAGCCAGTGATTCAAATATTTTTGCAAGGCAAGATCATTTTAGAGATTGGGCAGCAGTTATCCAGGTCAGAATGATCCCCACATCTTTATGAAGGATTAGGGTTTCTCCTGCCTTCCAGATCTCAGGGATAGCACCAGAAGCAATTGTTAAATACAAAACATGGGGCAGGCAGAAATTCGCAGTAGAAAGGGATCAAAGCGAATCCAGCTTCTGTGGATTTTTTACATACTTTTTTTGCATGGCACTTAATACATCATTGGCATAAAATAGTTCAAGCGAAAAGTGCCTGGCAGTGCACATCATCCTCTGCTGTTTGTTTAGAGGTGAATAAAGAGCTCCCTCTATTGGAGCTTGAGGTATTTTCAGACTGTGCCTCCAAATAGATGGCCAGCTGAAATGTCATTTATTTTAGATTAAAAGCACTCACAAATGTAATTGGTGTCTGTTATGGGACCACTACGTTTCTTTCATGTGACATCTTTCAGGTCACAGGGGAACATGTGTTGGAAGTCTGTCCTTTACCCTTAATCTCTTATATGGAGAATGCTTATCTACAACAGAGATTCTCAAACAGAGAGGTAAAGCATTTAAGAGGCCTGATCTGAATCAGAGAGAGGACACACCCTCCCCAATCATTACCAAGGCCACATCCAGGCTGTATCACATCCGGACGTGATTAGAGTCCCATAGGGCGGCACCCCAATTGGCCCAGCGTCGTCCGGGTTTGGCGGGGGTAGGCCGTCATTGTAAATAAGAATTTGAACCAACTGACTTGCCTAGTTAAAGGTTACACACAATCATCAACCCGACTTGACAGGTTTTATATTATGAAAACATTTGCAAACCCTAGCGAATGTTCTAGAAACTTTCACAGAAACAATTTTGGTTTGCTGGGCAGCTTCACTGTCTCAATATAGACTATAATGAACTATGATTAGCTGCTCCCTGTATATGTAACACTGTAGGCCCTGGTCTAAGTAGTAGAGCACTATATAGGAAATAGGGCCCTGGTCTAAGGTAGTGCACTATATAGGAAATAGGGTACCATTTGGGGATTACGTCCTACAGCCAATAAGTCTGAGCAGCAGAACCACACTTGGGGCTGTAAGGGCAACAAACCCATCCAACTGTATTCTGGAATCTGTCATAGACTTTATAGGCTTAGTTTATATGGCTTGCCCTCACCTCTACCCCTCAAATCTCCAACAGTTATCACCGTTTGCTCTGTTATGAGAAAGTTAACTTGAAATCAAACATTCACATTCAGAAATTACAGAGAAGAGCTATACAAAACAATAGCTTTTGATATCTCATGGTTTGAGAGCAAGAATCTTCCTAAGGAATAGAGCATCTCTCATAGGACTGGAAAATATACTCTAGGTCATTTGTGTCATGAGTTGCATCCTGTTTACAAGTGGAATAGGGACTTACTCCCAGCAGAGGAACTCTCCAGACATACTAATCCTAGCCATGTAGGGGCCTATGAGGAATAGGGCGTCATTTGAGATGACTGGTTGTCCGACTGAGCAGCCTAACTTGCAGTGCGTACCCTGAAGGCAGCCCCAGTATGATCGCGGCGTGACCTTCTCCTTGACAGACTCCTGCAGGATATCAGACAGGGCCGGCACCACGTTTGTAACAGCGTAGCTGCTCACAGAGCTGAGAGCTACAGAGGCCAGCAGCCACGCCACAGAGACACCATCTGGTACTGGAGCTGGAAACCACACACTTGTTGCTGAGCACTGGCGTGATGCTAGAGGGAGGGAGAGAGCAGGGTCAGGGGTCAGGGGGTATAGGGGTTAGAAACACACAGAACACCATCCCAGTACTGGAACTTCTTGTCGATCACTGCAGTTTGTGGTGCATCATGGTTTTATTGCATGGTCTTGGTTATGGAGTTTATGAGTTACAGACTTAGCAGTGGTAAGGCTAACTTCTTCTTGTAGTGTAGTCCAAGCAGCATAAAGCACCAGACCACTTCAATCACACCTACGCTGTAATGCTAACTTAGATAGAAGGTCGTAGTAATAGAAGTATCCAGAACTAACAGAAGTATGCTGAACAACAATATAAACACAACATGTTAAGTGTTGGTCCCATGTTTCGCAGGCTGAAATAAAAGATGACCAGAAATGTTCCATATGCACAAAAAATGCTTATTTCTCAAATGTTGTGCACAAATTTGTTTACATCCCTCCTTTGCCAAGATAATCCATCCACCTGACAGGTGTGGCATATCAAGAAGCTGATTCAACAGCATAGTCATTACACAGGTGCACCTTGTGCATAGGGACAATAGGTCACTAAAATGTGCCCAGTTATCCTGACCTTGTGCCACAGATTCCTAAAGATTTTGTTAACCTTTAGTTAACTAGCTAAGTCAGTTAAAAACAAATTATTATTTTACAATGGCCAGGGGTCACCTGACTAACCAGGACCTTCTTGGGCCAAGTGCCACCCTATGGGACTCCCAATCACAGCCAGTTGTGATACAGCCTGGATATGAACCAGGATGTGTCTGTAGTGACTAGCACTGAGATGCAGTGCCTCAGACCGCCACTAAAGAGGCCTAAAAACGTCCATATATGAACTCAGTAAAATCACATTTTAAGAAATTGTTGCATGTTGCGTTTCTAATTTTGTTCCAGTATAGTAATATCCAGTGATTTTAACAGTGCTAACTAACAGACACATGTTAAAACTCTAGTAGTAGTATTAGATATAGGAATAGAATACAGAGACTGAATGTAACTTGGTAATAGTATTACATGTAGTAATAGGCGTGCCCAGAGACTAAATGTAGCCAACATATGTAGTAATAGTACCCAGAGACTAGTAGTGTGGTACCCAGAGACTAGTAGTAATAGATGTAATGTGGCATCCAGAGACTAGTAGTAAAAGTAGTAGTAATAGTACCCAGAGACCCAGTAGTAATAGATGTAGTAATAGTACCCAGAGACTAGTAGTATTGGTACCCAGAGACTAGTAGTGGATGTAGTAATAGTACCCAGAGACTAGTAGTAATAGATGTAGTAGTAGTACCCAGAGACTAGTAGTAATAGATGTAGTAATAGTACCCAGAGACTAGTAGTAATAGATAGTATTAATAGTACCCAGAGACTAGTAGTAATAGATGTAGTAGTAGTGCCCAGAGACTAGTAGTAATAGATGTAGTAATAGTACTTAGAGACTAGTAGTAATGAATGTAGCTTAATAGATCTTAGTAATAATTTTCCCAAGAGACTAGTAGTAATAGATGTAGTAACAATTGTCCAAGGACTAGTAAAGTATTGATGTAGTAATAGTATCATTAGATGTAATGACAGTATCATTAGATGAGCATTAGATGTATTAGATGTAGTAATGGTATCCAGGGATTAGTAGTAATAGTATTAGATGTAGTAATATTAATCCAGGGTTCTAATGCATTAATAGCATTAGATGTGAGCCACTATTATCCAGGGATTAGTAGTAATAGTATCATTAGATGTATTAATCAATCATATCAGGGATTATTATTAATAGTATCATTAGATGTAGTAATATTATCCAGGGATCAGTAGTAATATTATCCAGGGATTAGTAGTAATAGTATTAGATGTAGTAATGTATCCAGAAAGGATTGGTATTAATAGTATTATATGTAGTAATATTGCCAGAGTAATAGATGTAGCAGACCCAGAGACTCACCAGTTGACACCGTCAGCCTCCACCCAGGCAAACCTGTACTCATTCACCCTCAACATCAGCTGGAGACAGCCTGCTACACACTGCACATACTGAGAGCTCTGCAGGGGAGAACACAGACACACACACACAAACCTTTAGTAAGACTGGTCAGGGAAACACAGGCAGGGATTTGGAGACCTGCTCCTCCATTCTGAAACAACATCACCAACCTCAATCAAACCCATCTTTATTTAAACCAGCCTGTTAACAAACACAGTCACAGTGCTTGACAGTAACCAGCATACCATCTGCAACCACGAGCACCATGCACCCTGCAGAACCATGCTAGACAAAGAGTGCAACATTACAGAACAGACAGAAAGGGACGTACCCCCTCAAGGACCTGAGCAAAGAAAGCGGAGGAGAAAATAGATCAATTAATCTATTTTGAAGTGTTTCAAAAAGCAAAAAAAGCATCAGGAAGAGAGTGAGAAGCTGAGGGAGGAGGAGGGACGTCCTGAGAGCAGCAGAGCATTAGTGATGTGGCAGCAATGGTAGTGATGGCAGCGGCTGGGAGGTATGAGTGGCGAGCCAGTGGCAGCAGCGGCAGCGGCGGCGGTGGTGGTGGCAGCGGCGGCAACGGTGGTGGCGGTGAGTGGTGGTGGCGGCAACGGTGGTAGTAGCCGGTGGTGGCGGCGGCGGTGGCAGCGGTGGTGGTGAGGTGGCGGTGATGGCGGCAGCGGTGGTGGTGGCGGCGGGTAAAGGTGTTGGCGGCGGCAACGGCGGCGTGGTGGCGGCGGCGGCGGTGGTGGTGGTGGTGGTGGTGGTGGTGGTGGTGGTGGTGGTGGTGGTGGTGGTGGCGGCGGTGGCAGCGGCAACGGTGGTGGTGGCGGCGGCGGCGGCAGCGGTGGCAACAGCGGCGTTGGTGGCGGTGGTGGTGGTGGTGGTCGAGTGGCGGCAACGATGGTGGTAGCGGCGGCAGCGGCGGTGATGGTGGCGGTGGCGGCGGCGGCAGTGGTAGCGGTGGTGGTGGTGGTGGTGGTGGTGGTGGTGGTGGTGGCGTGGCAGCGGGTGGCGGCGGTGGTGGTGGTGGCAGCAGCCCAGCGGTAGTGGCGACGGTGCAGCCCAGTGGTGGTGGCTTGTCCTGGGTGTGATGGAAGTGGTGGTAGCAGCGGCGGTGGCAGCAGCAGCAGTGCTGGTGGTGGTGGTGGCAGCGGCGGTGGCAGCGGTGGTAGTGGCCAGCCGGTGGTGGTGGCCCAGCAGCAGCAGCGGTGGCAGCAGTGGCAGCGGCGGTGATGGTAGCGGCGGTGGCGGTGGTGGTGGCGGCGGTGGTGGTGGTGGCGGTGGCGGCGGCGGCAACCGGCGTGTGGCAATGGCGGTGGTGGCGGCCCAGCCCGGTGGCGGCGGTGGTGGCGGTGGCGGCGGTGGTGGGAGTGGCGGTGGCGGCCCGGTGGTGGTGATGGTGGTGGGAGTGGCAGCGAAGCGGTGGTGGTAGCAGCGGTGGCAACGCAGCGGCGGCGGTGGTGGTGGTAACGGCGGCGGAGGTGTGGTGGTGGCGGTTGTCGCTGGTGTATGGTGGTGGCGGTGGTGGCAGCGGCAACGGTGGTGGTGGTGGTGGTGGCGGCCGGCGGCGGTGAAAGTGGCGGCGGAGCAGCGGTGGTGGCGGCGGCAAAGAGTGGCGGTGGTAGTGGCTGGCAGCGGCGGTGCTGGCAGCAACGGTGCTATTGGTGGTGGTGGTGTAGCAACGGCGGCAGTGGTGGCAGCGGTGGCAGCGGTGGTGGTAGCAGCAGCGGTGGCGGCGGCGGCAGCGGCAGCGGCAGCAGTGGTAGTAGCGGCCCAGTGGCGGAGTGTGAGCGGTGGTGGTGGTGGCGGTAGCAGCAGCGAAAGCAGCGCGTGGCGTGGCGGTGATCTGGCAGCGGCGGTGGCGGTGTGCAGCGGTGGCGGTGGGGAAGTGGCCGGTGGTGGTGGCAGCGGTGGTGGCGGTGGCGGCGGTGGTGGGAAGTGTGCAGCGGTGGTAGTGGCGGCGGTGGCCCAGCAGCGGCGGCGGCGGTGTTGTGCGGCGGCGGCCGGGTATGGTGGTGGCGGTGGCCCAACGGTGGTGGCGGTGGTGGCGGCGGTGGTGGTGGCAACGGCGGCGGTGGTGGTGGTGGGAGTGGTGGCGGCGGCAGGTGGTGGTGGTGAAAGTGGTGGTGGCGGTGGTGGTGGTGGCGGTGGTGGTGGCGGTGGTGGTGGTGGCGGCGGTGGTGGTGGCTGGCAGCGGTGGTGTTGGTGGCGGCGGCCCAGAGTGGTGGTGGTGGTGGTGGTGGTGGTGGTGGTGGTGGTGGTGGTGGTGGTGGTGGTGGCGGCGGCCCGGTGGTGGTAACAGCGGCGGGGGTATGGTGGTGGTGGTAGTGGCGGTGGTGGCAGCGGTAGTGGTGGCAATGAAAGTAGTAGTAGTAGCAGTGGTAGTGGCTGCTTAGAAAAACCCAGTATAGTAGTAGTAGTAGTGGTATTAGTAGTGCTGTAGCAGCCAGCAGCAGACAACCCAGCGGTGGTAACAGCCAAGACAACGCGGGGGAGTGGCTGGTCATGGACAAGTCTCCTGAGAATGTGGTGGCATATAAATATGCCAGAGCCCGGGACTTGAACGTCTGCTGCTCTGAAGAGATCTGGCAGCTGGTGGTAGTGCGATATTTCCATCCAAGCTGACAGAGCTTGGAGAGTATAGTGGTATGAGAAGAATGGTAGTAGCAGCATACCCCAAATACAGGTGCACCGTGATTAGTCAAGGCGGTAGTGGCTATACGCAGCAGCAGAGTATAGTGATAGTTGGGCTGTTTGTGTTCCTGGGCCAAATGTGCAATTCAACAGACGGTACCTGAGCAAATGTTTGTCTTTGTGTGTGTGTGTGTGTGAGGTTTGTATATGCGTGCGTGTATATGTGGAATCTCTCCGGCCCGAGATGCAGGTGCTGTCAAAAAGGTTGAGGTATATCTGACCTTACTATATATGTCTGGAGGGAATTCCCACAATACAATACAAACAAACACACTACATCAGCTCCCGCGGAGAACGCACTTAACAAACAATAATAATAAACAAACAGCATTACTGTAGTTCTCTGCCTTGAAGGAGAACCATGCTAAAAGGCAAGTCAGAACCCATTGCCTAACCTTGCCCGTTATCTGGCATCACTGTGTGTTTGTGTCTATGTGTGTGTTTGTGTCTGTAATGCGTGTGTGTGTGTGTGTGTGAGAGAGAGAGAGAGAGACAGGCACGTTGTCTGATTGTGAGCCTCCAGGGCCTGTAGCTGTGTGTTGACTTTGTGTATCGCTGAGACTTCATCTCAGAAATAACACGCTATCATTCCTTTTTCATTTTGATAGAAATCCCAGCTTCAGTGACTCTCTGTGAAGAAATGGAATAACTCATCTTATCTTCCGGCCCGGAGAATGCAAACCATTCAGTTCTATTTGAAATGTGTTTTTTTTTGGCATCGACTGGGAGAAAGGAAGCAATGCGAATATGACACTTCAGAAGACATACACAAAGAAGATCCTGAAACGGGAATTGCCAGCGGAGATTCGCTGGTATTTTGTATTTTAGAGTGTTTATTATGGTTCTCCATTCTCCAACAACTACTCTTCCTGAGGTCCAGCAACATTAATGCAGTTATAGAATAAAAAACAACAACATTACACAATACATTCACAGATTTCACAACTTACACTCTGTGTGCCCTCAGGCCCCCTACTCCCACCACTACCACATATCTACACCCATTACCAAATCCATATATTGTTGTGTGTACTTAGTGTAGTATGTTATCAGGTAATGTGTATTGCATGTGTCTCTGCCTATGTTTGTGTTACTTCACAGTCTCCCTGCTGTTCCATAAGGTGTTTTTATAATCTGTTTTTAAATCTACATTTTACTGCTTGCATCAGTTACTTGATGTGGAATAGAGTTCCATGTAGTCATGGCTCTATGTAGTACTACCAATGCGCCTCCCACAGTCTGTTCTGGAATTGGGGACTGTGAAGAGACCTCTTGTGGCATGTCTTATGGGGTATGCATGAAGGTCTGAGCTGTGTGCCAGTAGTTCAATGGAACAGACAGCATTCGGTGTATTCAACATGTCAATACCTCTCCACAATTACAAGAAGTAGTGATGAAGTCAATCTCTCCTCCACTTTGAGCCAAGAGAGATTGACATGCATATTATTAATGTTAACTCTCTGTGTACATCAGAGAGTCAGCCCGTGCTGCCCTGTTTCTGAGCCAGTTACAATTTTCCTGAGTACCTTTTTTGTGGCACCTGACTACCACGACTGAACAAGGAGTCAGGTCGCGACAAACCTAGGGCTTGTAGGACCTGCCTTGTTGATAGTGCTGTTTAAGAAGTTAGAGCAGCGCTTTATTATGGACAGACTTTTCCCCATCTTAGATACTGTTGTATCAACATGTTTTGACCATGACAGTTTACAATCGAGGGTTACTCAAGCAAGTATAGTCACCATGTCTTGCTCAATTTCCGTATTATTTATTACAAGATTTAGATTTGAAGTTTGGGAGTTTTAGTGAATGATTTGTCACAAATACCAATGCTTTTAGTTATGTACATATTTAGGACTAACTTATTCCTTGCCACCCACTCTTTGAAACTAACTTTGCAGCTCTTTGTTAGGTGTTGCAGTCATTTCAGTCGCTGTAGTAGCTGACATGTATAGAGGATTGAGTCATCCGCATACAGAGACACACAAAGCCAGTGGCATGTTGTTAGTGCAAAGATTTAAAAAGCAAGGGGCATAGAGCAAGCTGCCCTGGGGAATTCAAATGAAATGAAATGAAATCAAATTTTATTTGTCACATACACATGGTTATCAGATGTTATTGCGAGTGTAGCGAAATGCTTGTGCTTCTAGTTCACACGACCATGCAGTAGTATCTAACAAGTAATCTACTAAATTCCACAACAACTACACTTATACACACAAGAGGGAAAGAAATTAATGCAGTATGTACATATAAATATATGGATGAGAAGCGATGGCTGACAGCGTGAGCAAGATGCAGTAGATGGTATGGAGTACAGTATATACATATGAGATGAGTAATGTGGGATATGTAAACATTATATAAATGGCATCATTTAAAGTGGCTAGTGATACATTTATTTCATCCAATTATAATTATTAAAGTGGCTGAGATTTGAGTCAATGGCCGAGCTTGGCATAGGCAAGATTCAGTAAGATGGTTTAGAGTACAGTGTATACATTTGATATGAGTAATGTCGGATATGTAAACATTATATACAAAATTGTCTAAAGTGGCTAGTAATGCATTTGTTACATCCAATTCCTATTTTTAAAGTGGCTATAGATTTAAGTCAGTATGTTGGCAGCAGCCACTCAATGTTAGTGATGGCTGTTTAACAGTCCTGATGGCCTTGAGATAGAAGCTGTTTTCAGTCTCTTAATCCCAACTTTGATGCACCTGTGCTGACCTCGCCTTCTGGATGATAGCGGGGTGAACAGTGGCTCGGGTGGTTGTTGTCCTTGATGATCTTTTTGGCCTTCCTGTGACATCGGATGTGTGTAGGTGTCCTGAAGGGCAGGTAGTTTACCCGGTGATGTGTTGTGCAGTCCTCACTACCCTCTGGAGAGCCTTACGGTTGTGGGCGGAGCAGTTGCCGTACCAGAAGCGGTGATACAGCCCAACAGGATGCTCTCGATTGTGCATCTGTAAAAGTTTGTGGTGATTTTGGTGACAAGCCGAATTTCTTCAGCCTCCTGAGGTTGAAGAGGCGCTGTGCGCCTTCTTCACCATGCTGTCTGTGTGGGTGGACAATTTCCAGTTTGTCCGTGATGTGTACGAGGAACTTAAAACTTTCCACCTTCTCCACTCCTGATTCTACCTGGATTATATTGGAGTGGCTTCCGTTAAAGAACACCCTCTGTGTTTTGTTAGACAGGTAACTCTTTATCCACAATATAGCAGGGGTGTAAAGACATAACACATACGTTTTTTCAGCAGCAGACTATGATCGATAATGTCAAAAGCACTGAAGTCTAATAAAACAATAAAGACGTTTACAATTCTGTTCACAAGCCCAATGCAATTCTCATGGTTTTACTGGGGAGACTAAAGCTTAGATAGGGCTGGAGATATCAACTATGAGGACTAGTGTGATTGTTGCTGTGATTTCTTCCTCTGCAGTTTTGTCATGTCGAGGCAACACATGTTTATACCCAATCACATTTGCGATTTACTGCCTGAGGGTGTGTGGGTCAAGAGAGGCCAGGATCAAGGGTCGTTGGGATGACCTTCACATGGAGGCTGGATCTGATCTGTAGCCTTTTTAAAACAAACTTAATGAACACTTAAAAAGGACAGAAACTATTCAATCATTAGACAAAGAATTCACTGTCATTCATTTGTGCTGTGAATTTGTTGTCTATCAAATGTAATGTTCCTGTCCTTTTTAATGTTCCTGTCCATCTTAAACGTGTACATGATTCTGCAACAGATTTCCCCACAGGGATAATACAGTCAATGGAGCTGCTGACAGAGCACAGCTCATAATAATGGCTGGAATGAAGCAAATGGTTATGTGTTTGATGTATTTGATACCATTCCACTCCTTCCGCTCCAAACATTACCACGAGCGGTCACTCCCCAATTAAGGTTCCACCAACCTCCTGTGATACAGTCAGTAAAGTATGCGTATGTTGTTGTGAATGCTGCTCAGTCCTGTTTTTACCCGTTCAGTCTGGTTTTGACCTGTTCAGTCTGGTTTTACCTGTTCATGGTTTTGACCTGTTCAGTCTGGTTTTGACCTGTTCAGTCTGGAATTGACCTGTTCAATCTGTTTTTATCTGTTCAGTCTGGTTTGACCTGTTCAGTCTGGTTTTGACCTGTTCCGTCTGGTTTTGACCTGCTCAGTCGGGAATTGACCTGGTCAATCAGTTTTTTATCTGTTCAGTCTGGTTTTGACCTGTTCAGTCTGGTTTTTGACCTGTTCAGTCTGGAATTGACCTGTTCAATCAGTTTTTACCTGTTCAGTCTGGTTTTTACCTGTTCAAACTGGTTTTACCTGTTCAATCTGTTTTTACCTGTTCAGTCTGGTTTTGACCTGTTCAGTCTGGTTTTGATCTGTTCAGTCTGGTTTTACCAGGCCTCGTGATCTGCACTGGCACTGGTAAAGCATCAGCATGTTAAAGGGGATCAGTTTGAGGACAGAATCGTTACATCTTCATTACATAATGAATCTCATCTTCATCACATGATAACTATTTTATCTTCATCACATAATGAAAAGTTATGTGCAGTCCGATCATAATATAGTCAATCAATCAATCAAACGTATTTATGAAGCCCTTCTTACATCAGCTGATGTCACAAAGTGCTGTACAGAAACCCAGCCTAAAACCCCAAACGGCAAGCAATGCAGTTGTAGAAGCACGGTGGCTAGGAAACACTGCCTAGAAAGGCCAGAACCTAGGAAGAAACCTAGAGAGGAACCAGGCTTTGAGGGGTGACCAGTCCTCTTCTGGCTGTGCCAGGTGGAGATTATAACAGAACATGGGAAAGATGTTCAAATGTTCATAGATGACCAGCAGGGTCAAATAATAATAGTAGATCTCAAACACTTCTTTAAATAATGAGGATGAGCTCCAGATACTAACACAGGTAGAGTAAGGAATCTTTACAATGCCTGTACATCAACATAAAAATAAATATCCTGTAATATGTGGTTCTTACAGTAGCATAATCTTTGTAGCTGGAACTTACCCTGTGTGTAAAGAGGCTTTGTCTGACTAATTGGAATGTCTCTAATGTCTGAAGCATTAGAATAGATTAGGTGTAGGGTAATGAACTGTGATCTACTTTAATGTCTGAAGCATTGGAATACATTGGGGTTAGGGTGATGAACTGTGATCTAATCTTATGTCTGAAGCATTGGAATACATTGGGAGTTAGGAGTGATGAACTGTGATCTACTCTTATGTCTGAAGCATTGGAATCGATTACATGCTGACAACACCGCTTGCAAAATATATTTGCACACATGTTATTCAATCACTGAACCCACACTGCTCATGGCGTAATGCACCTTAAAGTTGGTTGCCAACCGCCATATAAAGTCCAAAGAAGAAAAAGAAGCATCAAGGAGGAGAGATTACTAGAAACAAACTCGGTTTACCCTTTAATCTGTGGATTAATTGTCGGAATAGAGGACATTGTGCATTTCAAGTAAAATAACAACCCAATGTTTATATCCCAGAACAGATTAGCTAGCAACAGCAAGCTAGTTAATTAATATAGTTGGTTCAGAATTTGTTTTGATATTTGTCCTAATCGTAATCGCGTCTGGTGTGGGTGGACAAAATAAACATTCACCCGATGGCGTGCAGCGGGCGCTGCGTGTGCAGTCTGGTCAGCATGTTAGGGTGATGAACTGTGATCTACCTTAATGTCTGAAGCATTGGAATAGATTAGGGTTCGGATGATGCACTGTGATCTACTTTAACTTCTTAGGGCTAGGGGGCAGTATTTTGAAGTTCGGATGAAAAATGTGCGAAAAGTAAACTACCTGTTACTCAGGCCCAGCTTTGGATAGAAAACACTCTGAAGTTTCTAAAACTGTTAAAATAATGTCTGTGAGTATAACAGAACTGATATGCCAGAGCAAATGTCACGTCCTGGCCATAGAGAGCCCTCTGGTTCTCTATGGTGATTTAGGTCAGGGCGTGACTAGGGTGGGTTCTAGTTTATTTTTGCTTCTATGTTGGGTTTTCTATGTTGTTTATTTCTATGTTTTGTATGGTTCCCAATTAGAGGCAGCTGATTGTTGTTGCCTCTAATTGGGGATCATACTTAAGTTGTTCTTTTTTCCACCTGTGTTGTGGGTTATTGTTTTGTTGTAAGTGCTGGTTGCTACACCTTGCCAGATCTGTTTGTTTATTTAATTGTTAATTGGAAGTTCTCTTTAATTAAAATATGTGGAACTCCACTCACGCTGCGCCTTGGTTCGTTCTTCACACCGATCGTGACACAAAAACCAGAGCAAATCCATCCGGGATGTCTGAATCAGTCATGTCACACTGTTTTCAATAGGCCAGCTATTCCAAAGCCTCATAGTTTAACCCCAGATTGCAGTTCCTATGGCTTCACTCGATGTCAACAGTCTTTAGAAAATGATTTGAAGCTTCAATCATGAAAATCAAGGGAGTAAGACCACTTGTTCCTGAGTTCACGTCAAGTGTACTGTTTTGGATTTTGCACGTAACAGGAATGCGCTCAGTTCTTTTTCTTTTCTATTCAGCAGGTTATATTCCGTCTGAAATATTATAGTTTATATTCATTTTAGGGTATCTGAGTATTGATTACAAAGGCTGTTTGACTTTTTCGACAAACTTTACGGGTACTTTTGGGATATGGTTTGTCTGCATGGATGAAAGCCTTTGGGCAAGTGAATTACTGAACAAAACAAGCCAACCAAACAGAGCTATATGGATATAAAGAGGAACTTTATCGAACAAAAGGACCTTTTATTGTGTAACCTGGATGCTTGGGTATGCCATCAGGGGAAGATCATCAAAGGTAAGCGATTTATTTTATGCTATTTTTGAGTTTTGTGACACCTCTGCTGGTTATGTTATTATGCTAATTTAGTTTTTGAGTGGGGCACTGTCCTCCAGACAATCAAATGTTCTGTTTTTAAGCCGTAAAGCCTTTCTGAAATCTGACAATGCTGTTAGATTAACTACTTCAAGCGACACTAAGCGGTGAAATGTGAGGTGCCAAATTCAAAAATCGAAAAGTTGAATTATTAAACATTCATCAATATACAAGTGTTGGATAGTCATCAAAGCTCTGCTTCTTGGCAATATCACAACGTTGTCCAGATTTCAAAAGCGGCTTTACAGCGAAAGCACAACATTTGATTGTTTGAGGATAGCACCTCTCATATTTTATGCATTAGCATAAATCCATAACCAAAGCGGGTCTCATAAAGCATAAATCCCTTACATTTCCAAGAACTTCTGCTGCGGGCTTCCCAAGTGTCCAGCGAAGACATCCAATGGTTCTTTTGTTAGAAAAAGCCATTTATTATATCCATAAATCTCAGTTTGGTTGGCGCGTTATGATCATAAAATCCACCGTTGAGTCAGCCCATTGAACCGTGAAGAGAACACGTTCAAATTATACCTATACACTTTCTACAAACAAATCAAACATCATTTTTAATGCTTATCCTTAGGTATCCTTTTGTGTATTTTTGCTGTAATATTTCAACCGGACGATAACGTGAGCGATAGGAAAGGAAAATAAAGTAGTGCTTGGCGTTCACAATCTCGTGTAGCGTCAAACCTTGTTTACAAAAAGTGGTCCTCGGACTTCTTCCTGTCCCTATCCGTTCTGGTCACTCCTAAATTCCCAGTCTTTGACTGTTGACTGTTGACATCTAGTGGAAGCCATAGGTACTGCAGTCTCAGTCCTACATAAGATTGTATGCAATAGGCACAATGGAGAAGATGGGCATTTACAAAAAAACTGCAAATCAGATTGATTTTCATCGGGTTTCGCCTGCTATATCAGTTCTGTTATACTCACATACATGATTTTAACACTCTTAGAAACCTCAGAGTGTTTCCTATCCCAATAGTACTAATTATGTGCATATCCTATTTTCTGGGCCTGAGTGGCAGGCATTTTTACTTTGGGCGTCAGACTCTCCAAAACCGTCACCTATGCAGCCGCTCCTAAGAAGTTAACAAGAGTCTAAGCTTTTTGAAGGGTGTGCAGCATTTGTATTTTCATTAATGTTTGAAATTAGTATTTTTGTAATTTGAATTTGGTGCTCTGCATTTCACTGGATGTTGTCAAAAATCGAACCCGTTCACGGATTGGATCTGTAACAGGTTAATGTCTGAAGCATTGGAATACGTTAGGGTTAGGGTGATGAACTGTGATCTACTTTAATGTCTGAAGCATTGGAATACGTTAGGGTTAGGGTGATGAACTGTGATCTACTTTAATGTCTGAAGCATTGGAATACATTGGGGTTAGGGTGATGAACTGTGATCTACTTTAATGTCTGGAAGCATTGGAATACATTGGGGTTAGAGGCGATGAACTGTGATCTACTTTAATTTTCACCCACTGACAGTTAAACAATATGGTTCAGATTGATATCGTCATAAGTGTTGTGAGAAAGAACTAAATCAGTCTCCTAAAGCTGTTAAAACATTAGAGGTTACAGACTTGACGTCCCAGATGAAAAACACTGCGGTGATGACTGTTTGATTCCTGTCTTTATGAACATCCACACTAACATCAAAACAATTCTCTAAACAGTGTGTTGACAGAGTGTGAACACACACACACACACACACACACACACACACACACACACACACACACACACACACACACACACACACACACACACACACACACACACACACACACACACACACAGTACAGCGCAACGCTTTCATCCTCATTTCCATCTCGTAAACCTGATGAGGTCATAAAAAATCCCTCCTTTCTTTTTATTTGGCAGGGGCGGATGGTTTGTGTGTCTGTGTGTGTCTGTGTGTGTATGTGTGTACGACCCACCCTTCCAATGTTCCAGGGAATCCTGGGCAGAAGTTTCTGTAGTTGGGGTTTTATCATGGAAATGATTCTGAGCCTTCCAGGTAAAGGAAAAAGAGACAGTAATGTTGTGAAGGGACGTTATTTATGAGCGTGTTTCCAAAACTCAAGCCATCTGTTTTAAGCCTGGAGGGGATGAACAGGGAAAACAAAGGGTCAGCCTACCTAATTATCCCTATAGCTTTGGTTAATAAGCCAATTATGATCCTATTGATGTTTTACACAAATACACAGAATGTGTAGAATGTTGCCATATTTCAGTCCCTTACGTCTGATTGGCCAACTGTTACAGCTGAATGTAAGAACAGGTACTAGTTTGTGTCCACTGTGATGTCATCTCCAATCTCCATAACAACAGAGAATTAGTACAGTGTTTAATGACATTAAAAATATCATTTTTAAATAGCATAAGTAGCAATGTTAAACATATTGGAAATACACTAAATGGCCAAAAGAGTATGTGGGCGCCTGCTCATCGAACATCTCATTCCAAAATCATGGGCATTAACATGGAGTTGGTCCCCCATTTGCTGCTATAACAGCCTCCACACTTCTGGGAAGGCTTTCCACTAGATGTTGGAACATTGCTGCGGGGACTTGCTTCCATTCAGCCACATGAGCGTTAGTGGTCGGGCACTGATGTTGGGTGATTAGGCCTGGCTCCCAGTCAGTTTTCCTATTCATCCCAAGGTGTTTGATGGGGTTGAGGTCAGGGCTCTTTGCAGGCCAGGCAAGTTTTTCCACAACGATATGGACCTCGCTTTGTACTTGCAGGGGCACTGTCATGCTGGAAACAGGAAAGGGCCTTTCCCAACCTGATGCCACAAAGTTGGAAGTACAGAATCATCTAGAATGTCATTGTCTGCTGTAGCTTTAATATTTCCCTTCACTGGAACTAAGGGGCCTAGCACGAACCATGAAAAACAGCTCCAGACCATTATTCCTTTGCAGTTGGCACTATGCATTCGGGCAGGTAGCGTTCTTCTTGCATCCGCCAAACAAAGATTAGTCTGTTGGACTGCCCAGATAGTGAAGCGGGATTCATCAGTCCAGAGAGCGCATTCTATGGAGATTGCATGGCTGTGTGTAACAGTAACAGTAACAGTAACAGTAGCAGTAGTAGTAACAGTAAGCGGTGACAGTAACAGTAGCAGTAGCAGTAGCAGTAACGAAACAGTAGCAGTAGCAGTAGTAGTAACGGTAGCAGTAGAGATTAACGGTAGCAGTAACAGTAGTAGTAACGGTAACGGTAAGCGGTAACAGTAACGGTAAGCGGTGACGGTAACGGTAGCAGTCACGGTAACGGTAACAGTGGCATTAACAGTAGCATTAACAGTAGCATTAACGGTAACGGTAACAGTAAGCGGTAACAGTAACGGTAACGGTAACATTAGCAGTAGTAGTAACAGTAACGGTAACAGTAACAGTAGCAGTAGTAGTAACATTAACAGTAACAGTAACGGTAAGCGGTGACGGTAACAGTAGCGTAAAAGTAACAGTGGCAGTAACAGTAAGCGGTAACAGTAACAGTAACAGTAACAGTAGCGATTAACGGTAACAGTGGCATTAACGGTAACAGTGGCGGTAACAGTAACAGTAACATTAAGCGGTAACAGAAACAGTGGCGGTGGCATTAACGGTAAAGTAACGGTAACGATAGCGGTAACGGTAACGGTAACAGTAGCAGTAGCAGTGGTAGTAACGGTGGCGGATTGACGGTAACGGTAACAGTAGCAGTGGCAGTAGCGGTAACGGTGGCGGTAACGGTAACGGTAACGGTAACAGTGGCGGTAACAGTAACAGTAACGGTGACGGTAACGGTAGCGGTATCGGTGGCTGGTAACGGTAACGGTAGCAGTAACGGTGGCGGTAACGGTAACGGTAGCAGTAGCAGTGGCATTAACGGTAACGGTAACGGTAACGGTAGCAGTGGCATTAACGGTAACGGTAACGGTAACGGTAACGGTGGCGGTAACGGTAACGGTGGCAGTGGCATTAACAGTAACAGTAACGGTAACGGTGGCATTAACGGTAACGGTAACGGTAACAATGGCGGTAACAGTAACAGAAGCATTAACGGTAACAGTGCTTGATGGCGACGGTAACGAGTGGCATTAACGGTAACAGTAGCGGTGGCATTAACGGTAACAGTAACAGTAACAGTAACAGTAGCGGTAACAGTAACAGTAGCATTAACGGTAACAGTGGCGGTGGCATTAACGGTAGCAGTGGCATTAACGGTAACAGTGGCGTAACAGTAACGGTAGCGGATGAACGGTAACGGTAACAGTAACAGTAAGCGGTAACGGTAAGCGGTGGCGATGGCATTAACGGTAACGGTGGCGTAACGGTAACGGTGGCGGTAACGGTAACAGTAACGGTAAGCGGTGGCAATGGCAGCATTAACAGTAACAGTAACAGTGGCGGTAACAGTAACGGTGGCGGTAACGGTAACGGTGGCAGTGGCATTAACGGTAACGGTAACGGTAACAGTGGCATTAACGGTAACAGGTAACGATGCTTGATGCGTGCTTGCGGTAACAGTAACAGTGGCATTAACGGTAACGGTAACGGTAAGCGGTAACGGTAGTGGCGGTGGCAGTAGCATTAACGGTAACGGTGGCGTAACAGTAAAAAGTGGCGGTAACGGTAACGGTAACAGTAACAGTAAGCGGTGACGGTAACAGTAGCAGTAACAGTAACAGTGGCATTAACGGTAACGGTAACAGTGGCATTAACGGTAACAGTAACGGTAACGGTAAGCGGTAACGGTAACGGTAGCAGTGGCATTAACGAGTGGCGGTGGCGGTAACAGTAACAGTGGCATTAACGGTAACAGATGCGGTAACAGTAACGGTAACGGTGGCATTAACGGTAACAGTAGCAGTGGCATTAACGGTAACAGTAACGGTAACGGTAACGGTAACAGTAGCGGTAACAGTAACGGTAGCATTAACGGTAACGGTAACGGTGGCGGTGAACAGTGGCGGTGGCAGTGGCGTTAACGGTAACGGTGGCGTAACAGTAACGGTGGCGGTAACAGTAACGGTAACAGTGGCGGTGGCAGGATGGCATTAACAGTAACGGTAACAGTAACGGTAACAGTAGCGGTAGCAGTAGCAGTAGCAGTAACGGTGCGGTAACGGTGGCGGTAACGGTAAAGTAACGGTAACAGTAAGCGGTAACGGTAAGCGGTCGGCAGTGGCATTAACGGTAACAGTGGCGTGAACGAGTAACGGTAAGCGGTGGCAGTAACCGGTAACGGTAAGCGGTGGCGATGGCAGTGGCATTAACGGTAACAGTAACGGTGGCGGTAGCATTAACGGTAACGGTAACAGTGGCGGTGACAGTAAAAGTAACAGTAAGCGGTAACGGTAACGGTAGCAGTGGCATTAACAGTAACGGTAACAGTAGCACGGTAACGGTAAGCGGTGGCTTAACGGTAACAGTGGCGGTAACAGTAACAGTAGCATTAACGGTAACGGTAACAGTAACAGTAGCGGTAACAGTAACAGTGGCATTAACGGTAACAGTAACGGTAAGCGGTAACAGTAGCGGTGGCAGTGGCATTAACGGTAACGGTAACGGTAACGGTAACGGTAAGCGGTAACGGTAACGGTAGCAGTGGCATTAACAGTAGCGGTGGTGGTAACGGTAACAGTGGCATTAACAGTAGCGGTGGCGGTAACAGTAACGGTAACGGTAACGGTAACGGTAACAGTGGCATTAACGGTAACAGTAGCAGTAGCATTAACAGTAACAGTAACAGTAGCTTGGTAACAGTAACAGTAGCATTAACAGTAACAGTAACGGTAAAGCGTTGGCAATGGCAGTAACAGTAACAGTAGCGGTAACAGTAAAAGTAACAGTAACAGTAGCGGTAACAGTAGCGGTAGCAGTAGCATTAACAGTAACAGCAGCGTAACAGTAACAGTAGCGGTAACAGTAACAGTAACAGTAGCGGTAGCAGTAGCAGTAGCAGTAGCATTAACAGTAACAGTAACAGTAGCAGTAGCATTAACGGTAACGGTAACAGTAGCGGCAACAGTAAAGTAACGGTAACGGTAAGCGGTAACGGTAACAGTAGCAGTAGCATTAACAGTAACAGTAACAGTAACAGTAACAGTAACAGTAGCATTAACAGTAACAGTAACAGTAACAGTGGCGGTAACAGTAAAGTAACAGTAACAGTAGCGGTAACGGTAGCAGTAGCAGTGGCATTAACGGTAACGGTAACGGTAGCAGTGGCATTAACGGTAACGGTAACGGTAACGATAGCGGTAACGGTAACGGTAGCATCAACGGTAACGGTAACGGTAAGCGGTAACGGTAGCGGTGGCAGTGGCATTAACGGTAGCGTAACGGTAACGGTAAGCGGTAACGGTAACAGTAACAGTGGCATTAACGGTAACAGTGGCATTAACGGTAATGGTAAGCGTGACGGTAACAGTAGCGGTGGCAGAAACAGTGGTGGTGGCATTAACGGTGGTAGTGGCAGTGGAGTAACGGTAACCCAGTGGCGGTTGGAAGTAGCGGTAACGATGGCAGTGGCATTAACAGTGGCAATGGCATTAACGGTGGTAGTAGCGGTAAAGTAACGGTAACGGTAACGGTAACGGTACAGTTAACGGTGGTAGTAACGGTAACGGTAACAGTGGCAGTGGTAGTAACGGTGGCAATGGCGTTAACAGTGGTAGTGGCGGTAAAGTAACGGTAACGGTAACGGTGCCATTAACAGTGGTAGTAACATTAACGGTAACAGTAGCATTAACGGTAACGGTAACAGTGGCATTAACGGTAACAGTGGTAACGGTAAACGGTAACGGTAGTGGTAACGGTGGCAGTGGCAGTGGCAGTGGCATTAACGGTGGCAGTGGCATTAACGGTAACGGTAACGGTAACATTAACGGTGGTAGTAACGGTAGCGGTAACGGTAACAGTGGTAGTAACGGTGGCGGTGGTAGTAACGGTAACGGTAACAGTGGCGGTGGCAGAGCAGTGGTGGTGGCATTAACGGTGGTAGTGGCGGTAAAGTAGCAATGGCGATGCGGTGGCGATAACAGTGGCAGTGGCATTAACGGTGGCAGTAGCATTAACGGTAACAGTAACATTAACAGTAACAGTAACAGTAGTAGTAACATTAACAGTAGCAGTAGCAGTAACAGTAGCATTAACAGTAACAGTAACAGTAACAGTAGCGGTAACAGTAACAGTAGCAGTAGCATTAACAGTAACAGTAACAGTAACGGTAACAGTAACAGTAGCATCAACAGTAACAGTAACAGTAGCGGTAACAGTAGCGGTAGCAGTAGCATTAACAGTAGCAGTAGCGTAACAGTAACAGTAGCGGTAACAGTAACAGTAACAGTAGCATTAACAGTAACAGTAGCATTAACAGTAATAGTAGCGGTAACAGTAACAGTAACATTAACAGTAGCAGTAGTAGTAACGATGGCGATGGCATTAACGGTGGTAGTGGCGGTAAAGTAACATGATAACGGTAACGGTAACGGTACCATTAACGGTGGTAGTAACATTAACAGTAACAGTGGCATTAACAGTAACAGTGGCATTAACGGTAACGGTAACGGTAACAGTGGTAGTAACGGTAGCAGTAGCATTAACGGTAGCAGTGGCATTAACGGTAACAGTAACAGTGGCAGTAATAGTAACGGTAACAGTAACAATGGCATTAACAGTAACGGTAACAGTGGCGGTGGCGCAGTGGTAGTAACAGTGGCATTAGCATTAACGGTAACAGTAACGGTAACGAAGTAGGCAATGGTAGTAACGGTGGCGGTAACGGTAACAGTGGTAGTAACGGTGGCAGTGGCATTAACGGTAACGGTAACAGTGGCGGTAACAGAACAGTGGTGGTGGCATTAACGGTGGTAGTGGCGGTAAAGTAACAGTAGCGGTGAGATGCTTGATAGCGGTAACACTAGCGGTAACAGTAACAGTGTCAGTGGCATTAACGGTAACGGTAACAGTAGCAGTGGTAGTAACGGTAACGGTAACAGTAGCGGTAACATTAACGGTAGCGGTAGCGGTAACGGTAACGGTAACGGTATCAGTGGTAGTAACAGTGGCATTAACGGTAGCGGTAACGGTAACGGTGGTGGTGACGGTAACAGTGGCAGTGGCAGTAACGGTAACGGTAACGGTAGTAGTAACGGTAACGGTGGCGGTAGCGGTAACGGTAACGGTTGCAGAGTGGTAACGGTAACGGTAACAGCAGACGGTAACGGTAACAGCGGCAGCAACGGTAACAGTGGCAGTGGCAGTAACATTAACGGTAACAGTGGCAGTGGGAGTAGTGGTACCATTAACGGTGGCAGTGGCAGTAACGGTGGCAGTGGCATTAACGGTGGCAATGGCATTAACGGTAACAGTGGTGGTAACGGTGGCAGTAGCGGTAACGGTAACGGTAACGGTGGTAGTAACGGTAACGGTGGCGGTGGCAGTGGCGGTAACAGTAACGGTAACGGTTGCGGTGGTAGTAACGGTAACAGTGGCATTAACGGTAACAGTAACGGTAACGGTGGCATTAACGGTAACGGTAACGGTAACAGTGGCGGTAACGGTAACAGTAGCAGTGGCATTAACGGTAACAGTAACGGTAACAGTAGCGGTGGCAACAGTAACAGTGGCATCAACGGTAACAGTAACGGTGGCGGTAACAGTGGCGGTGGCAGTGGCATTAACAGTAACAGTGGCGTAACAGTAACGGTAAGCGGTAACAGTAACGGTAACAGTGGCATTAACGGTAACAGTAACAGTGGCATTAACGGTAATGGTAGCGGTAACGGTAACAGTAACATTAACAGTAGCAGTAGTAGTAACAGTAGCGATAGCATTAACAGTAGTAGTAGCAGTAAAAGTAACAGTAACAGTAACAGTAACAGTACCATTAACAGTAGTAGTAACATTAACAGTAACAGTAGCATTAACAGTAACAGTAGCATTAACGGTAACGGTAACGGTAACGGTAACAGTGGTAGTAACGGTGGCAGTGGCATTAACGGTGGCAGTGGCATTAACGGTAACGGTAACAGTGGCAGTAATGGTAACGGTAACGGTAACAATGGCATTAACAGTAACGGTAACGGTAAGCGGTAACAGTGGTAGTAACAGTGGCAGTGGCATTAACGGTAACGGTAACAGTAACGGTAGCGGTAGTAGTAACGGTGGCAGTAACGGTAACAGTGGTGGTAACGGTAGCGGTGGCATTAACGGTAACGGTAACGGTGGCGGTGGCAGAAACAGTGGTGGTGGCATTAACGGTGGTAGTAGCGGTAAAAGTAACAGTGTGAGCGGTGGGATGCTTGATGGCGGTAACAGTAACGGTGGCAACGGTAACGGTATCAGTAGCATTAACGGTAACGGTAACAGTAACGGTAACGGTAACGGTGGCAGTGGTAGTAACGGTAACGGTAACAGTAGCAGTAACATTAACGGTAGCAGTGGCAGTAACGGTAACGGTAACGGTAGCGGTGGTAGTAACGGTAACAGTGGCATTAACGGTGGCAGTAACGGTAACGGTAGTGGTGACGGTAACAGTGGCACTAGCGGTAACGGTAACGGTAACGGTAACAGTGGTAGTAACGGTAACGGTAGCGGTAGCGGTAACGGTAACGGTTGCGGTAGTAGTAACAGTAACAGTAACAGGGAGCAGTAACGGTAACAGCAGCAGCAACGGTAACAGTGGCAGTAGCAGTAACATTAACAGTAACAGTAGCAGTAGGAGTAGTAGTAACATTAACAGTAACAGGAGCAGTAACAGTAGCAGTAGCAGTAACAGTAACAGTAGCAGCAACAGTAACGGTAACAGTAGCACCAGAGGAATTCATTATTGATTCTTTGCTGTGGTAGTAGCCTGTCTCTATCAGAAATGGCACCCTATTCCCTATATGGCGCACTTTGGTAAGCAGTCTCTGTCTCTGACAAATATCCATGCATCCTCTCTTCTTCCTGATAACAGACAGTGAATAAGAAGTGAGTTGGCGTCTGTAGATCGCATCGTTCATTCAGAAGTCCACCACAGCAGCATATTCTGCCAGCCATCATCATACACAGTACCCAGTCTATGGCTCAATGTTGTGGTTTCCTGGAACTCAGATTAATCCTAGTCCTGGACTAAATATTGAACTCATTTTAGTCCATGATCATACACAGTTAATTTGAAAATAGTTCAAACCAAACTTACTTCCTTCTCTTTATCCCCTTTTTGGACATAAAATAGCCTGAAATGGCACCCAATTTCCTGTAGAGTACACTACATGGGATACTCCGTCCCTCCGAACACATCTGATAGCTTTTCCCGAGTTCCATCCCATTCTGTTAAGAAGACGAAGATAAGATAAGATAATTACTTTATTATTCTCATGGGGAAGATTTGGTTGCGGCTCTGTGCATACACATCAACACATCATGGAAGATCGACAGAGGACATGTATTATACAGACAGGTAGAAAGAGGACATTATGTATTATACAAGACAGGTAGAAAGAGGGACATTATGTATTACACAGACAGGTAGAAAGAGGACATTGTGTATTATACAGACAGGTAGAAAGAGGACATTAAGTATTATCAGACAGGTAGAAAGAGAACATTATGTATTATACAGACAGGTAGAAAGAGGACATTATGTATTATACAGACAGGTATAAAGAGGACATTATATATTACACAGACAGGTATAAAAAGAGGACATTATGTATTATACAGACAGGTATAAAGAGGACATTGTGTATTATACAGACAGGTAGAAAGAGGACATTATGTATTATACAGACAGGTAGAAGCAGAAGACATTATGTATTATACAGACAGGTATAAAGAGGGACATGATGTATTATACAGACAGGTATAAAGAGGACATTATGTATTATACAGACAGGTATAAAGAGGACATTATGTATTATACAGACAGGTAGAAAAGAGGACATTATGTATTATACAGACAGGTATAAAGAGGACATTATGTATTATACAGACAGGTATAAAGAGGACATTATGTATTATACAGACAGGTAGAAAGAGGACATTATGTATTATACAGACAGGTAGAAAGAGGACATTATGTATTATACAGACAGGTAGAAAGAGGACATTATGTATTATACAGACAGGTATAAAGAGGACATTATGTATTATACAGACAGGTAGAAAGAGGAGATTATGTATTATACAGACAGGTAGAAAAGAGGACATTATGTATTACACAGACAGGTATAAAGAGGACATTATGTATTATACAGACAGGTAGAAAGAGGACATTATGTATTATATAGACAGGTAGAAAGAGGACATTATGTATTACACAGACAGGTAGAAAGAGGACATTATGTATTATACAGACAGGTAGAAAGAGGACATTATGTATTACACAGACAGGTATAAAGAGGACATTATGTATTATACAGACAGGTAGAAAGAGGACATTATGTGTTATACAGACAGGTAGAACGAAGACATTATGTATTATACAGACAGGTAGAAAGAGGACATTATGTATTATACAGACAGGTAGAAAGAGGAGATTATGTATTATACAGACAGGTAGAAAGAGGACATTATGTATTACACAGACAGGTAGAAAGAGGACATTATGTATTATACAGACAGGTAGAAAGAGGACATTATGTATTATACAGACAGGTATAAAGAGGACATTATGTATTATACAGACAGGTAGAAAGAGGACATTATGTATTACACAGACAGGTATAAAGAGGACATTATGTATTATCAGACAGGTAGAAAGAGTTCATGAATGATCATCTGCATAACATTACACTCTGTCAACTACTGGTGGTTTTAAACATTCAGGAGCCTTACTGCCGCTGTGATAAATTATCTTTTGTGGTTATTTATTTTGTGCCCTGGTGCCCATAAACGTCTCCCTGAGGGGAGTAGCTCAAACTTCTTGTAAAGAGGATGTCTGGGCTCCATCAGTATCTTGTGGGCTTTTGAGAAGGCTCTTATGTCATAAATAACCTCCAGATCTGTCTGCTTGACCCCTAGCACCTTACTAGCAGAGCAAACAATTTTATTAACATATTCCTCTGAGAGACATTAGAATTTCCGTACATTAAACAGTAGAGCCTCTGATGTCCTTTCTTATAAATATGCTTGGTCGACTGCTGTTGAAATGTCAGGATTAATGTTTGTTCTGAAACAGGTCTGGAGTCTTACCTTGTTATTACACTGATCCTGTGTGTGTGTGTGTGTGTGTGTTGTGGCTAATCTATGAGGCCAGACCAGGGTAGGGAGACTCCCACTGTCTTTCCCACCAGGCCAGGAGAACTACAGAGAAGTGGGGAGAGGAAAGGAGGAACGGAGGAGGACAGGAGGAGAGAAAAGACGGCGAGAGAGGAGAGAGAGAGAGGAAGTGGAGAGAAAGAGATTGGAGAGTGGGAGAGAGAAGAAATGGAGAGAGGGAAAATATGATGAGGGGTGTGGGTTACTACCTTCATGGGAAGCTTTTCGCTGTGCAATTATTTATGTCTGAGAGAGAGCGTGGGTGTTTTCTCTTGTGGGAGACACAAGCTGCTCTCTAAGGCCAGATAAGAACCAGACAACACGTGATGGGAGGGGATACTGGAGTCACCTCTCCCTCTCCTTCCGAGCTTGTTCTGTCTCTCTCTCTCTTCTTCCTCTTCCTCTCACTCTCTGCTCTGGCCTGGGAATTTATTTGTATGATAACTACGTGTTTCTTTGATAACGCCAAGAGTAGGGGATATCCGTTGTGTGTCAGACGGCGAGCAAGTTGGCAGCAGAAAACTGTGTTTTCAGCTCAGACGCAAGGAAACAACCAAAATAATTGTATCATTCCCTTAGCAACATACAAAACAAACTAACAACACACATCTCAATTTTAGCTTTTACAACAGATCTGTAGTTGGCTTTAGACAGACACACCTTGCTTTACTACAGTTTCTCAGGAAATATTTGTCTGTACGCCGTTTCCACTGCGCTCGTATAAGTGTGTGAAGTGCGTCACAAATGGTACCCCCATTCCCTATATATTGCCGTATGGATAGTGCACCACATAGTGAATAGTGTGCATGAGTTAAACAAAGATGACAGCTGTGTTTCTCATAATATAACGAACTAGCTTCCTGCTTGCTGCGAATGTATGCAATATCCTGTGTTGTTACTTTGGCACTGCTTTTATACCTGCTGTCTCGTTACGGTGTCATGGCAACAACAGAGGAGAGGTGTAACCCAACACAGCCCATTTACAGAGAATATCTGCTGATTGAAACAAGAGCACTAGACAGGGGAGAGGTGTGTGTGTGTGTGGGATGGATGGATGAGAGGGCGGTATATTCTCCATGCCTCATCAGTAGCTAACGAGCTGGAAGCACCACGCTAATTAAACCTATCCCTCTTACAGCCAATTACACACACAATACACACACACACCGTGAGACAGAGAGAGGGAGACAGAGAGTGAGGGAGAGAGAGAGAGAGAGAGAGAGAGAGAGAGAGAGAGAGAGAGAGAGAGAGAGGCGACAGAGAGAGAGAGAGAGAGAGAGAGAGAGAGAGAGAGAGAGAGAGAGAGAGAGAGAGAGAGAGAGAGAGAGAGAGAGAGAGAGAGAGCCAGGTCAATAAGAGAGATCTGTGGTTTTGGTAGGCGTGACAGGCCATGGGGCATTACTATCACAAAGATTGATATATCGATCAGTTGTGTAATTACCCAATGGGATGTCACCTTATTAATAACCAGTACTGTAATTATCCAATGGGCTGTCACCTTATTAATGACAATACTGGGATTGTCCAATGGGCTGTCACCTTATTAATGACTTGTCTTGTTGTTACTGATACATAAGCAGTAAAACATCATCTTCTCCTCATTGGCCAGGTTCCATCACCTAGTCAGTTTGAGATACTGTAGTAATTTCCCACCAACTTTTACCAATTCTCTATGTGTCATCAATAACTACCTTGCTTGAATAAAGTCAAATTCTGTCTCTGTAGTGTTGTGGGAGAGGGTTAGGGGTGGGAGAGGGTTAGGGGTGGGGAGAGGGTTAGGGATGGGAGAGGGTTAGGGGTGGGGAGAGGGTTAGGGATGGGGAGAGGGTTAGGGGTGGGAGAGGGTTAGGGGTGGGGAGAGGGTTAGGGGTGGGAGAGGGTTGAGGGGGGAGAGGGTTAGGGGTGGGAGAGGGTTAGGGGTGGGAGAGGGTTAGGGATACAAGGGAGAGAGAGGAAACCTGGATCCACACTCACACTGACACACACACACACAAGATCTTGAGGAATGATTTCATTGCTCAGATGCTCAGGCAGGCATGGGGAGACATACCATCATACCATGCTACCATCATACCATCCTACCATCCTACCATTTGTGTTTGTATTTATTATAGATCCCCATTAGCTGCTACTCTTTAAGGCAGTTTATACAATTTTAAAAACATTACAATACATTCACAGATTTCACAACACAATGTGTTCCTCAGGCCCCTACTCCACCACTACCACATATCTACAGTACTAAATCCATGTGTATGTGTATAGTGCGTATGTTATTGTGTGTGTGTATGCATGTGTCTGTGCCTATGTTTGTGTTGCTTCACAGTTGTTGTTCCACAAGGTGTTTTTTAATCTGTTTTTTAAATTAAGTTTTACTGCTTTCATCAGTTACTTGATGTGGAATAGAGTTCCATGTAGTCATGGCTCTATGTAGTACTGTGCGCCTCCACAGTCTGTTCTGGACTTGGGGACTGTGAAGAGACCTCTTGTGGCATGTCTTGTGGGGTATGCATGGGTGTCCGATCATACCATCCTACCATCATACCATCCTACCCCCCGTGCCCCCCGCCCCATTTGGGAACTGTGTGTGTGTGTGTGGTTTGGAGGGTGCTGAAGCAGTAAGGGTGTGGTAGAGGTATAGGATAAGGTAGAAGATTGCCCTTAAGGCTGTTTGCATTCATACTACTGCAAATGAGATAGGTACTTCCTACGTTTATAAAAACATGAAGGTACTGATGAAATGTACCGACAAACATTCAGTTGAAATGTTCAGCCATGTTCAGCCAAGAGAAACAATAAATCTAAGATCCAAAAAACAATAAAATTCAGTTAGATTCAGCAATCAATGTACTGATGATACGAAGTCCTTAGGAGAATCTCAATTGGTGTAGCTCAACTCCTATCGTGTCTCTCCTCTGTCCTCTCCTGCTTTTGAAAAAAGGTAATTGAGGAAACGTGGAAAAGAATGTGTGGTATGAAATGAGATCCTCTTCTACCGGCAAATTATGTTTACAGGGGAGGGAATCACAAATAAATGTGTAAAATGAAAAAATAATTAAATAGACAAAATGGATTTTAAAACACTTCCGTGCTAGAACCTGAAAGGATACTCTTGAGAATCCTCTGCTGAAGTAGGTAATCAAGGAGGAGACCAGACTCCTCCTTTCACCAACTAATGAATTAACACTCTACTCAACTTCTCAACCACTCATTAGTTTCCGGTCACTGAGATCCATTTTATTCAGTGGGAGATTCTCATTTGGGCAAATGTCTGTTCTTTCCTCGACTCCTCTGTCCTCCTCTGTAAGTCGTTCTGAATAAGAACGTCTGCTGAATGACTAAAATGTAAATGGAATTCTCTGTTTTCCTGTTCAAGAACATCCGTTAGATAGTCAACCGAAACCACCTGTTGTTGGAAAGCATTCTCTCCAGCAGATTAAAAGTGCTGATATATGATCAGGAGTAGAGTAGAAATGCTGATCTAGGATCAGTTTTGCTTTTTAGATCCTATTGAAGCAGATTGTTGTGGACTGGAGGAACCTGATCCTAGATCAGCACTCCTAATCTTAATCTGAAAGCAGTAATGAATACAGGCCCAGGTCCCCCTTGTCCAGATATACTTTTATTCATTAAGATCTGAAAGGCAACACTGACCACATAGCTCAGCAGTCTTACTCTGAGAAGCTTTAGGAGTCCAAGCCAGCAGTTCTCTATACATCACCGCCCCCATCTGGTGTGATAAAGTACATAATTCCCGTTGGTGTAGTGGTCAGGGTGATGTAGTAGAACCCTGACTCCATCTGGTCAAACCTGTTCTCTCTACAGACACTGATCTGTTTCCTGAGTAGAAACCTGGTCAAACATGTTCTCTCTACAAACACTGATCTGTCTCCTGAGTAGAAACCTGGCTACACCTGGTCTCTACAGACACAGACAACTGGAGTGAGAGAATAAAATAAGATGTCAGGAAGTGATGTCACAGAGTTAAAATGTTAACATGTTAATTTTGCCTTCAAGGTAACAGTCCATTTAAAGACCACTGTGGCTGTATCAAAAGATGCAACTATGGATAATCATGAGCCAAATAATGTATAACACATCGGACTGGACTGAGCCCAGCTGTAGGGCAATTCCACGTTAACACAGTGATGCTGGCACTCAGATTTTTCGCTTTAAAATATACTGTATGTCAAACAAAAAACAATGATTTCAAAATGAAACAAACCAACTCCACACTAGGAAGTCCCCAGCACAGGAAGTTGGTGGCACCTTAATTAGGGAAAAGCGGGCTCGTGGTAGCGACCGGGCGGAACTAGTGGAGATGTAACAAATACATCAAACACATGATTTCCAGGTCATATAACCTCTTAGGGCTAGGGGCAGTGTTGGAGATGCGGAGAGCTCGGCGTGTCCAAAGTAAACTGCCTGTTACTCTGGCCCAGAAGCTAGGATATGCATATAGAAAACACTCTGAAGTTTCTAAAACTGTTAAAATAATGTCTATGAGTATCACAGAACTGATATTGCAGGCGAAAACCAGAGAAAAATCTATCCACATTTTTTTGGGTTTGTTGATGTGATAGTTTTTCCATTGACTTCCTATTCACTATAGAGGATTTAGCAGTTTCTATGACTTCCACTAGATGTCAACAGTCTTTAGACATGGTTTCAGAGCTTGTTTTTTTTTTTAAACCAACGAAGTAATAGGAGATCTTCCTGGTGGATCATTAGGTGGCCTGTACTGTTTTGCACACGTGACAGAGTGCGCGCTCTTCGTTATTTTTCTTTTCTATTGAACAGGCTATTTTCCATCTGAAAAATTATCGTTTAATAACCTATTAGGGTACCTGAGGATTGATTAGAAACATTGTTTGACTTGTTTCGAATGAACTTTACAGGTACTTTTTGGGATTTATTTTGTCTTCGTGTTTGAAGCAGCCTTTGAATAGATGGATTACTGAACAAAAGCAGCCAACCAAACAGAGTTTTGGGATATAAAGAGGGATTTATTGCATAGCTGGGACCCTTTGGATTGCCGACAGAGGAAGATCTTCAAAGGTAAGTGATTTATTTTATCTGTATTTTTGAGTTTTGTGACACATGTGCTGGTTATTAAATTATGTTAATTGAGGAAGTATGCAGGAGCTGTCCTCAGACAATCAAATGCTATTCTTTCAAAATCTGACAACGCTGTTAGATTACCAAGATTCTAAGCTTTTGCATCATGTATGACATCATGTATGACACTCATTAGGCCCTAATCTATGGATTTCACAGATATGCATATGTTAATCACAGATACCTTAAAAAAAAGTTGGGGCATGGATCAGAAAACCAGTCAGTATCAGGTGTGAACACCATTTGCCTATTGCAGCACGACACATCTCCTTCGCATAGAGTTGAATCAGGCTGTTGATTGTGGCTCAATGGGTGACATATCTGGTTAGTATGCAGGCCATGGAAGAACTGGGACATTTTCAGCTTCAAGGAATTGTGTACAGATCCTTGCGATATGAGGTTGTGCATTATCATGCTGAAACATGAAGTGATGAATGGCACGACAATGGGCCTCAGGATCTCGTCATGGTATTTCTGTGCATTGAAATAGCCATTGATGAAATGCAATTGTGTTCGTTGTCCATAAGCTTGTCCATAGCTTCGTTGTCCATAGCCTGCCCATACCATAACCCCACCGTCACCATGGGCGCTCTATTCTAGCGTTGACATCAGCAAACTGCCCCCACACGACGCCATACACGTTGTCTTCCCGGAACAGTTTAAACTGGAATTTATCCGTGAAGAGCACACTTCTCCAGTGTGCCGGTGAGCATCAAAGGTGAGTAGTTGCCCACTGAAGTCAGTTATAACGCCAAACTGCATTCAGGTCAAGACCCTGGTGAGGATGGCGAGCACGCAGATGAGCTTCCTGAAACAGTTTCTGACAGTTAGTACAGAAATGCTTCAGTTGTTCAAACCCACAGTTTCATCAGCTGTCCGGGTGACTGGTCTCAGGCGATCACGCAGGTGAAGAAGTTGGATGTGGAGGTTCTGGGCTGGCGTGGTTACACGTGATCTGCAGTTAATGAGGCGGTTGGGCGTACTGCCAAATTCTCTAAAATGACATTGGAGGCTGCTTATAGTATGCCAAATGCTCGCTCCCTCAACTTGTGACATCTGTGGCATTGTGTTGTGTGACATAACATTGTGTTGTGTGACATAACACATTTGTGCATGAAAACATGCGAGTAACATTGACAGTAGAATGGCCTTACTGAACAGCTCAGTAACTTTCAAATTGGCAATGTCATAGGATACCACCTTTCCAACAAGTCAGGTCATCAAATTTGTGCCCTGCTAGAACTGCCACGGTCAACTTTAAGTGTTGTTGTTGTGAAGTGGAAATGTCTAGGAGCAACAACAGCTCAGCCACGAAGTGGTAGGCCACACAAGCTTACAGAACGGGACCGTCTGTCGTCGGTTGCAACACTCACAACCGAGTTCCAAACTGCATCTGGAAGCAATGTCAGCACAATAACTCTGTTATTGTGGAATCTCTGTTCGGACCACCACCAAGGACAATGGAGCTAATTCCAGTAGGCGATCCAAAACAACTACGCCGCAAAGGGCCACCTGGCCAGGATCCGTGAACATTCACATCGCATTGCACCGCTCCTGAATATACTACTAGCCAGTCTCTTGACAACAAGGTACATGAAATTCGAGCAAGGATTGCCTTCCAGAGAGACATCAGAGATTGTAACATTCTCTGTTTCACGGAAACATGACTCTCTCTGGATATGTTGTCGGAATCAGTTGAGCCACGGGCTTCTCAATGCATCAGCGCTGACCGAGATAAACACCTCTCTGGGAAGAGGAAGGACAGGGTGTATGCTTTATGATTAACGACTCATTGTGTGATCATAACAACATACAGGAACTCAAGTCCTTCTGCTCACCCGACCTAGAATTACTTACATTCAAGTGCAAGCCATTTTACCTACCAAGATAATTCTCGTCAGTTACAGTCACAGTTGTGTACATTCCCCCTCAAGCAGACACCAAGATGGCCATCAAGGAACTTCACTGGACTATATGCATACTGGAAACCATACATCCTGAGGCTGCATTTACTGCAGCTGGGGATTTTAACAAAGCAAATTTGAGAACAAGTCCACCTAAATTCCTCCAGCATATTGATTGTGCTCGTGCAATACCCTTGACCACTGCTACTCTAACTTCCGCAATGCATACAAAGCCCTCCCCACCCTCCCTTGACAAATCCGACCACGACGCCATCTTGCTCCTTCGAGTCTTATAGGCAGAAACTCCAAACAGGATGTACCAGTGGCGAGAACCATTCAACGCTGGTCCGACCAATCGGATGCCACGCTTCAAGATTGTTTTGATCACCACGGACTGGAATATGTTCGGTCAGCCTCAGAGAACAACATCGATGTATCGTGCGTTTATAAAAAGTGCATTGGAGATGTTGTACCTACTGTGACTATTAAAACCTACCCTAACCAGAAACCGTGGATGGATGGCGGCATTCTGCATAAAACTGAAAGTGCAATCCACGCATTTAACCATGGAAGCGGTCTGGAAATATGTCTGAATATAAACAGTGTAGCTATTCCCTCTGCAAGGCAATCAAACACGCAAAATGCCAGTACAGGGACAAGGTGGAGTCGCAATTCAGCGGCTCAGACATGAGATGTATGAGGCAGGAGTCTACAGGAAATCACGGACTACAGAATGAAATCCAGCCACGTCAAGGACATCGACGTCACGCTTTCAGACAAACTGAGCACCTTCTTTACCCGCTATCAAGGACAACACCCCCATATACTTACATGTACATATTCTGATTCACCCCTTTAGATTTGTGTGTATTAGGTAGTTGTTGGGAATTGTTCGATTACTTGTTAGATATTACTGCACTGTCGGAACTAGAAACACAAGCATTTTGCGACCATTGCATTAAAATCTGCCTAACCATCTGTACGTGACAAATAACTTTTTAATTTTTATTTGATTTGATTATTAAGGAAGCCTATAATGTGTAACAACAAATTCTGATACTATCTGAAATGCTGATTGAACAAAATGTATTCCAGATAATGTCAAAAGGCCAGGCGGTGAATAAACAGTTAGATTAGGGAGAGGGCATTGCCCAGGGTGGAGATGGTAAATAGTACTGCATAGAATCTGTAATTCCTCAGTAATACCATTAATCATTATATTCAGTGCATTCAGACCCCATGACTTTTCTACTTTTGTTACTTTACGGCCTTATTCTTAAATGGATTAAAACTATTTTTTGGAATTTTCTCATCCAGTCTACACAAATTACCCCATAATGTCAAAGTGAAAACAGATTTTTATACATTTTTGCAAATGTATAAAAAAATAAAACAGAAATACCTTATTTACATAAGGATTTAGAGAGTGCTTTCGGAAATCGGAGTAGATAGCCAGAGTGAATTTACAAGCTATGTCTGTCGAGCAGTTGTCACAGTGACGTCATAAAGGCTCTGAGATACCAATATTACTACACAGATAATACACGCAACATTAGCTAACTAGCCAGCCAGCTAACCTTAGTTTGAATTGTGTAATAGCGGAAAATGTAGCTATACTCTCTTACCCGATTACATGGATGGACTCTTCTCCCTCTCTGTCACTGATGCCATGGTTGCCCTTACTTTGAAGATGTAATCTGGAGACAGGTATTTTATACAACATCCTTCTGTGTGTTCTCTTTTTGACTCCGTCTGCATATTTGTAATCAAACGCCAGACTTTTCTCCATCTCCTTAGCGATCATACTCTAATTCCACTGATTTCAAAACTCGGGTCCTCCAAAAAGTGGAGAGCAAAATTATGCAGATGTCATACAAGTTTGTTATTAAGGCACATGTTTACGTTCAAATGGCGCTCCTGTGAAATGGTGACGCGTGACATATGCCTAGTTTCCTGAAACAGGTCACAGTACTGAGTAAAGGGTCTGAATACTTATGCAAATCTGATGTCAAATGTTTTTATATATACATTTGCTAACATTTCTAAAAAACAGTTTTTGCTGTGTCATTATGGGGCACTGTGTGAAGATTGATAACGGAAATAAAACTATTTCATCCATTTTAGAATAATGCTGTAATGTAACAAAATGAGGGAAAAAGTCAAGGGGTCTGAATACTTTCCGAACACTGTATCTGAAGACAACAGGCGCCACACAGCCCACTGCTTCAGTAGGAGTGGCATTACAAGGACCAAATCCTACAGTGATAATGTGTGCGTCCAAATGACACCATATTCCTTATATAGTGGTCAAAAGTTGTTCACTATGAACTGAATAGGGTGTAATTTAGGACAAAGCCTTTACACACTACAGTTATACCATTCACTCTGTGGCGCCAAATAAAAACACTCTGGAAGCTGGAAGCTTTATCCCAGGGCCCTATCAACCAGATGAGTTGTAAATGTGACTGATAGTGGAGAACAAGAGGAGGTAACTGATGGTGGAGAACAGGAGGGGATGACTGATGGTGGAGAAGAAGAGGTGACCGATGGTGGAGAACAAGAGGGGATGGCTGATGGTGGAGAACAAGAGGAGGTGACTGATGGTGGAGAACAGGAGGGGATAACTGATGGTGGAGAAGAAGAGGTGACTGATGGTGGAGAACAAGAGGGGATGGCTGTTGGTGGAGGACAAGAGGAGGTGACTGATGGTGGAGAAAAAGAGGGGATGGCTGTTGGTGGAGGACAAGAGGAGGTGACTGATGGTGGAGAAAAAGAGGAGGTGACTGATGGTGACTGATGGTGGAGAATGTTAGAGGAGGCGACTGATGGTGGAGAACAAGAGGAGGTGACTGATGGTGGAGAACAAGAGGAGGTGACTGATGGTGGAGAAAAAGAGGAGGTGACTGATGGTGGAGAATGTTAGAGGTTTACCTATGTTAGAGGTCATAATAGGGCTTGTACCCAATGTTTGATGTATTATATTAATTGATTATAATATGTTGTTTTAATAGAAGGGGAAGGATTTTGAGACCCCTCCTCCTCTACATTTACAGGATCCTATACTACAGATTAACAATATATATATTCATGATAATGTTTTAAAATTGTTCCACAGTCTTTTTTAAGTCTCTGCCTCTCATAAAGAAAACGTCTGAGAAATGTGTGAATTATTGCATGGGGTCTGTGAGAAAGCACTTCAAGATAAACATAAATTCCTGCAGGGAGTAGAAGAGATAAGAGGCTAGTCAGACATACCTCTATAAATCAACTTGGGGATTGGACATTTATCTGCTGAGGCCTTAGAAAACACTGGAACTATTGTATCTCTTGCAAGTTAGTAAAGCTGTGTATGCATGGGCTTGGTCTGAGGAGTAGCAGGTAATGACGTATGCAGTGACATCACAGGGGTTGACTACAAGCCTGATAAAAGCATCTTAGACTTTTCCTATGGGGCAGAACTTACTCGAAAACATGCCTCCTATGTTCCTGATTGTCAACCTTTGCATTAATAAATGAATTAATGATTTAAAGATATTGTCATAATGCTAATTGTACCAATGAGCCAATGATTGACAAGGAAACAAGGAACAAACCCCAACTAAAACAAGAGAAGGTGACTAATGGTGGAGAACAAGAGGATGTGACTGATGGTGGAGAACAAAGAGGATGTGACTGATGGTGGAGAACAAGAGGAGGTGACTGATGGTGGAGAACAAGAGGAGGTAACTGATGGTGGAGAACAAGAGGAGGTGACTGATGGTGGAGAACAAGAGGAGGTGACTGATGGTGGAGAACAAGAGGAGGTGACTGATGGTGGAGAACAAGAGGAGGTGACTGATGGTGGAGAACAAGAGAAGGTGACTGATGGTGGAGAACAAGAGGAGGTGACTGATGGTGGAGAACAAGAGGAGGTGACTGATGGTGGAGAACAAGAGGAGGTGACTGATGGTGGAGAACAAAGAGGATGTGACTGATGGTGGAGAACAAGAGGAGGTGACTGATGGTGGAGAACAAGAGGAGGTGACTGATGGTAGAGAACAAGAGGAGGTGACTGATGGTGGAGAACAAGAGGAGGTGACTGATGTTGGAGAACAAAGAGGAGGTGACTGATGGTGGAGAACAAGAGGAGGTGACTGATGGTGGAGAACAAGAGGATGTGACTGATGGTGGAGAACAAGAGGAGGTGACTGATGGTGGAGAACAAGAGGATGTGACTGATGGTGGAGAACAAGAGGATGTGACTGATGGTGGAGAACAAGAGGAGGTGACTGATGGTGGAGAACAAGAGGAGGTGACTGATGGTGGAGAACAAGAGGAGGTGACTGATGGTGGAGAACAAGAGGATGTGACTGATGGTGGAGAACAAGAGGAGGTGACTGATGGTGGAGAACAAGAAGAGATGACTGATGGTGGAGAACAAAAACAGCGGATTCAACTTGTAAAGGGCTTGCTAGAAGAAGGACAACTAGGAGAAAGAGATTTCTATCAAAATGTTGTAAATATATAAGTACTGAGTCACAAACAAAACAGGTGTTGTGCAAATGTAGAATGTGACTTTCAAATATAAATCACAGTCTGTAAATAAGCCCATGTAGTTTGACTAACATATGTCATGATCCAAAAGCCAATCATCATTAACACAAACAAATGATGATTAGCATATAAACCCAATACCGTTTTCTGGTTAACACAGAACATTTTACAAACATATTTCTTACTTTGCAAACACAGTGGTCAAATATGTTTTGTAACTATGACAACATTTGTGACTCCACCGTTTACATTTGTGTCTTGCATTTTACATATTTACATATTCGTGACTTGCATTACATTTATGAGTTGACTCACACTTGTGAATTGCTCCACTTATTTGTGAGTGGCCTCACATATTTTTGAGTTGCGTTTACAGATCACTTTTGTACATTATTTGATGTGGAATCAAATTAGGACATTATCCAGTTCATAAGATACAAATTAATATATCACAGTTACTTTTAGAAATACATATGTTTGGTATCCTAGCTTCCTTTTTTCCTTTCCTATCTTAATTTCCTACTTTCTTAGCTTGCTTTCCTCGATCCCTTTCCTCCCTTCCTGTGCTTTCCTGCGGTCTCTTTCCTCCTATACTATTCTAACTCCCTTTCTCTTCCTTCTTTCCTAGCTTCTGTTCCTTGATTATTTTCCTTCCTTTCCTAGATCCATTTCTTCCCTTTCCTTGCCTTTCTTATCTCCTTTCCTTACCCACTTTACTTCCCTAGATTCCTTTCCTCTCCTTTCCTAGATTCCTTTCCCTATTTTCACAGCTTCCTTTCCGCCTACTCAGGAAAAAAGCAAGTTTAGCTTTAACAGGCCAGAACTGAAAGATACAAAGCCACCCATACCTTACTTTTGCCACTTCACTCTATGTTTGAGTGTCTACTTAATCAACTCTTTGTGTTTTACTTGTATTTTATTGTCTATTCAATTAAATAACCATGTATGTATAGAGGTTGTCACATTTTGCTCAGTCATCATGTGCCAATGACTATAATACAGTAATGCAATTATGTCCAAAGCATATTAGAAAACACTCCTAAAAACTCAAAAACACTCTAAAGCATATTAGAACACACTCTAAAACACTCTTAAACATGTTAGAAAAAACTCCAAATCACTCCTAAAACATGTTAGAAAACACTCTAAAGCACTCTAAAACATGTTAGAAAACACTTCAAAACATATTAGAAAACACTCCAAAGCATATTAGAAAACACACCCAAAACACTCTAAAACATATTAGAAAACACTTTAAAACACTCCAAAACACTCTAAAACATATTAGAAAACACTCCAAAACACTCTAAACATGTTATGAGCAAACATTCTAAAACATATTAGAAAACACTCTAAAACACTCCAAACACTCCTAAAACATGTTAGAAAACACTCTAAAACACTCCTAAAATATATTAGAAAACACTCCCAAAACATATTAGAAAACACTCCAAAACACTCTAAAACATGTTGGAAGCACTCCAAAACACTCTAAAACATATTAGAAAACACTCAAAAACATTTTAGAAAACACTCCCAAAACACTCTAAAATATATTAGAAAACACTCTAAAACACTCTAAACATATAAGACAACACTCCAAAACATATTAGAAAACACACCAAAACACTCCAAAACACTCTAAAACACTCCAAAACACTCCTAACAGTGTTAGAAAACACTCTAAAACACTCTTAAAACATGTTAGAAAACACTCCAAAACACTCCAAAACATGTTAGAAAACACTCTAAAACATATTAGAAAACACTCCAAAACATATTAAAAACGGGATCAACAACAATCACAGAAAGAGTAAATATAAGTCTACATGTAAAATGGTGAACTTCCTTTAGCTCAGTGTCAAGCAGAATGACATCAGGTCACATTATTTTGAGTCTTTGTTTGGTTTGACCCGACCAGGGATTGAACCCTTCCAATCTCAGGGTGGACATTCTACCACAGGGCCACTGACTTGCTGCTACTGATATAATGACTGTAATAGTAGCAGAACTAGTAGTGTAGAAGGCACAACAACACTACTGTAGTCTGAGGAAAGGAAGGAAAGAGAGAAAGGAAAGGAAGTTGGGAAAGGAAGCTAGGAAGGAAAGGGAACAGGAAATGAGGAAAGAAAGCAAGGAAATTAGAAAAGGAGTAGAGGAAAGGAAGCTAGGGAAGGAGGAATGGAAGATGTGAAAGACCAAGGAATTAAGCTAGTAAAATAGGAAAGGAAGCTAGGAAAATATAGGAGGAAAGGGAGCTAGGAAAGCAAAGGGGGGGAGGAAGGGAAGGAAAGAGAGCAAAGAAATTAAGCTTGGAAATTAAGCTAGGAAAGGAAAAAGACACTAGGGAAGGAGAAGAGGAAAGGAAAGTAGGGATAAAAAGGGAACAAGAAAATCAGTAAAGAAAGCTAGGAAATGAGGAACGGGATCTAGAAAAGAAGGAAAAAAACTAGGGAAGGAGAAATAGAAGATAGGAAATACCAAGAGAAGGAAGCTAAGAAAGGAGGAAAGTAGGCAGTAAAAACCAGAAAGTAGACAGAGTAAAGGAAATTAGGAAAGAAAGCTAGGAAATAAGGAAAGGATCTAGAAACAGAGGAGAGGAAAGGAATCTATGGAAGGAAAGGGGTCAAGAGAGGAGAGGAGGCTAGGAAGGGAGGAAGAAAGGAACACAAATAAGAAAGGATAGGAGCAAAGAGAGCTATGAAAGCAAATGAGAAGAGGAGAATAAGGAAAGGGATCAAAGAACGGAAGCTAGGAACAAAGGAATAGAAGATAGGAAAGACCAAGGAAAGGAAGGAAGGAAAGGATAGGATGAAAGGGAGCTATTACTGAGAACAGCTGGCTAGTTCTCAGTAATGTCTCTAAACCAAACCAAACCAAATGATCATTCTGTTGCTCATTCATCACTTTTCGCTCCTTACCGCTTTCTATGCGGTAGCAGAGAGAACTGTCTATGAATAGGGTGGCTGGAGTCGAGCAGTTGACAATATTTAGGGCATTCCTCTGACACCGCCGGTTATAGAGGACCTGGATGGCATTAAGCTAGGCCCCAGTGATGTACAGGGCTGTTCGCACTACCCTCTGTAGTGCCTTTGCGGTCGGAGGCGAGCAGTTGCCATACCAGGAAGTGATGCAACCATTCAGGATGCTCTCGATAGTGCAGCTGAAGAACGTTTTGAGGATCTGAGGACCCATGCCAAATATTTTCAGTCTCCTGAGGGAATAGGTTTTGTCGTGCCCTCTTCACGACTGTTTTGGTGTGCTTGGACCATGTTAGCTTGTTGGTGATGTGGACACCAAGGATCTTGAAGCTCTCAACCTGCTCCACTGCTTCCCCATCGATGAAAATGGGGGCGTGCTCTGTCCTCTTTTTCCGGTAGTCCACAATCATCTCATTTGTCTTGATCACGTTGAGGAGAGGTTGTTGTCCTGGCACCACACAAACAGGTCTCTGACCTCCTCCCTATAGGCTGTCTTGTCGTTGTCGGTGATCAGGTCTACACTGTTGTGTCATCGCCAAACTTAATGATGGTGTTGGAGTTGTGCCTGGCCATGCAGTAATGAGTGAACAGGGAGTACAGGAGGGGACTGAGCACGCACCCCTGAGGGGCCCCTGTATTGAGGATCAGCATGGCGGATGTGTTGTTACCTATCCTTACCACCTGGGTGGCGGCTCGTCAGGAAGTCCAGAATCCAGTTGCAGAGGGAGGTGTTTAGTCCCAGGGTCCTTAGCTTATTGATGAGCTTTGAGGGCACTTTGGTGTTGAACACTGATCTGTAGTCAATGAATAGCATTCTCACATACTGTCGGTGTTCCTTGTATCCAGGTGGGAAAAGGCAGTGTGGAGTGCAATAGAGATTGCATCATCTGTGGATCTGTTGGGGCTGTATGCAAATTAGAGTGGGTCTAGTGTTTCTGGGATAATGGTGTTGATGTAAGCCATGACCAGCCTTTCAAAGCACTTTATGGCTACTGACGTGAGTGCTACTGGTCGGTAGTCAATTAGGCAGTTTACCGTAGTGTTCTTGGGCACAGGCACTATGGTGGTCTGCTTAAAACATTTTGGTATTACAGACTCAGACAGCGGGAGGTTGAAAATGTCAGTGAAGACACTTGCCAGTTAGTTGGTCAGCGCATGCTCGCAGTACACGTCCTGGTAATCTGTCTGGCACTGCGGCCTTGTGAATGTTGACCTGTTTAAGGTCTTACTCACATCGGCTGAGGTGGCGTGATCACACAGTCTTGTGCTCTCATGCATGTTTCAGTGTTATTTGCCTTGAAGCGGCGTAGAAGTAGTTTAGCTCGTCTGCTGGAAAACTGTTTCATTGGGCAGCTCTCGGCTGTGCTTCCCTTTGTAGTCTGTAATGGTTTGCAAGCCATGCCACATCAGATGAGCGTCAGAGCCAGTGTAGTACGATTCGATCTTAGTCTTGTATTGACGGTTTCTCTGTTTGATGGATTGTCTGAGGGCATATCGGGATTTTTTTATAAGCTTCCAGGTTAGAGTCCACTCCTTGAAAGCGGCAGCTCTAGCCTTTGATGAAACCAATGACTGATGTGGTGTACTCCTCAATGCCATCGGAGGAATCCTGGAGGAATTCCATTTGCCAAATGGGGTGCGAGGGAGAGCTTTGTATGCAACTCTGTGTGTGGAATAAAAGTGGTCCTGTGTTTTTTTTCCTCTGGTTGCACATTTAACATTCTGCTAGAAATTTGGTAGAAGGGTTTTACGTTTTCCTGCATTAGAGTCCCTGGCTACTAGGAGTGCCACCTCTGGGTGAGCATTTTCTTGTTTGCTTATTGCGTAATACAGCTCATTCAATGCTGTCATAGTTCAGCCTCTGACAGTGGTGGTATGTAAACAGCTACGAAAAATACAGATGAAAACTCTTTAGGCAGATAGTGTGATCTACAGCTTATCATGAGATAAGGCGAGCAATAGATTGAGACTTCCTTAGATATCGTGCACCAGCTGTTATTTACAAAAATACATAGTCCACCGCCCCTTGTCTTACCAGACCCCGCTGTTCTATTCTGCCGGTACAGCATATAATCAATCAATCAAATTGTATTTGTCATGATTAGCAGATGTAAATGTGAGTGTAGCGCAATGCTTGTGCTTCTAGTTCCGACAGTGCAGTAATATCTAACAGTAATATCTAACAAGTAATCTAACAATTCCCCAACAACTACCTAATACACACACATCTAAAGGGGGGAATGAGAATATGTACATGTAAGTATATGGATGAGCGATGGCGAAGGTGCTATAGGTGGTATAAAATACAGTATATACATGTGATATGAATAATGTAAGATATGTTAACAGTATTAAAGTGGCATTATTTAGAGTGCATTGTATAAAGTAATGATTAATGGTATTACTGATGAATTACAGATTGTATGCAGTACTATTTACCGTCTCCACCTGAGCAATGCCCTCTCCCTCACCTAACTGTTTATTCCTTTTCCTTCCTTTCCTAGATTCCTTTCCTCATTTCCTTGCCTTCCTTTTCATATTTTCCTTACCAGCTTTCCTTCCCTAGATTCCTTTCCTCTCCTTTTCTAGATTCCTTTCCTCATTTCCCAGCTTCCTTTCTACAGTAGTGACTTTGGGCCTTCTACATTTCTACTACTGTTACGTTAATGTTCTGCCACCGGAGGATACTCAGGAAAAAAGCAAGTTTAGCTCTAAAAAACAGATAACAAAAATATATTGTATCACAGTGGCTCTCTGTATATAAGAAATTGAATATTGTTATATGAATAGTGTGTACATATGATTTTTGTTATCTCTTGGTGACTTTCCTATGTATATAACAAGGATCATGGATGTACTAAGCGTATTATCACTGCCCTTACTGCGTGAGTGAAGACAACCTGTGCCTGGACTTTGCAGTGTTCCTGTTTAAGTCCCCTTCAGAGACTGTTTACCTGCCTGCCAAGGACAGGTGTCAGGCAGGTCACCTGTAGTACACACATGCTGTCTGTATTAAGTTAACAGGCCAGGACTGAAAGATACAGTCACCCAATCTTACTTTTGCCACTTAATCAACTCTTTGTGTTTTACTTGTATTTTTGTCTATTCAATTAGCCATGTATGTATGAGGTTGTCACATTTTGCTCAGTCTTCATGTGCCAATGACTATAATACAATATGCAATTATGTCCAAAGCATATTAGAAAACACTCTAAAACACTCTAAAGCATATTAGAACACACTCATAAACACTATATATTTTTTGGAAAACACTTAAACACTCCAAAACACTCCAAAAATGTTAGAAAACACTCCAAAACACTGCACACCAACTCCTATTACACTGGAATCCCATTCCACTGTCACATGAATGTTTGAATGATGCTGTTCACCAAAAGAAAGTGCAGAGACATTATTCATAATGGGATTGTGATGTAATATGAGTTGTTTTGGAGACTTTTTAACATGCTTTAGACACATTTTCATAATGCATTGTAGTCAATGTGTAGTATATCTGTAGTCAATGTGTAGTATATCTGTAGTCAATGTGTAGTATACCTGTAGTCAATGTGTAGTATATCTGTAGTCAATGTGTAGTATATCTGTAGTCAATGTGTAGTATATCTGTAGTCAATGTGTAGTATATCTGTAGTCAATGTGTAGTATATCTGTAGTCAATGTGTAGTATATATGTAGTCAATGTGTAGTATATCTGTAGTCAATGTGTAGTTTATCTGTAGTCAATGTGTAGTATATCTGTAGTCAATGTGTAGTATATCTGTAGTCAATGTGTAGTATATCTGTAGTCAATGTGTAGTTTATCTGTAGTCAATGTGTAGTATATCTGTAGTCAATGTGTAGTATATCTGTAGTCAATGTGTAGTATATCTGTAGTCAATGTGTAGTATATCTGTAGTCAATGTGTAGTTTATCTGTAGTCAATGTGTAGTATATCTGTAGTCAATGTGTAGTATATCTGTAGTCAATGTGTAGTTTATCCGTAGCAAAGGAGGGTAGGAAGGGGAAGGAAAGAGAGCAGAGTAATTAAGCTAGGAAATTAAGCTAGGAAAGGAAAGGACACTAGGGAAGGAGAAGAGGAAAGGAAGTTAGGGAAAGAAAGGGAACAAGAAAATCAGTAAAGAAAACTAGGAAATGATGAGCAGGGATCTAGAAAATAAGGAAAAAGCAAGGGAAGGAGGAATGGAAGATAGGAAATACCAAGAAAGGGAAGCGAAGAAAGGAGGAATGGAAACCAGAAAGTAGACGAGTAAAGGAAATTAGGAAAGAAAGCTAGGAAATGCAGAACAGATCTAGAAACAGAGGAGAGGAAAGGAATCTATGGAAGGAAAGGGGGAAAGGAACACAAATAAGAAAGGAGGAGAGGAGGCTAGGAAAGGAGGAAAGGAACACAAATAAGAAAGGGTAGGAGGAAAGAGAGCTAGGAAAGAAAATGAGTAGAGGAGAATAAGGAAAGGGATCAAGGAGCGGAAGCTAGGAAAGAAGGAATGGAGGATAGGATAAATCAAAGAAAGGAAGCTAGATACCAAACAGATACATTTCTAAAAGTAATTGGTATATATTCATTTTGATCATATTTTTAAGAGAACTGAGGATGTCCTAACCTGAATTCAGTATCTTACATCTGCACAAACCAATCTGTAAAAAAAACTGTCAAATATGTGAGGTCACTCACAAGTAAAGTCAGTGGAGCAACAGGCAAATTTGAATGACCTCACAAGACTAATGCAAAAATGGAATATGCAGGTCACAAATAACTGTAAGTACATCGGAGGAGCTCCCTGGCGATGCTGTGGGTTCCCTTGCTGATGGTGTTGCTACAGCTTCCCAGCATGTCACCCCAGGTTGGATCCTTAACATAACATAAGGACTTAATTATCACCATGGGGAAATGTTCCCCTTTATAAGGACCTTACCCAGTCACCCTGTCATAATTATACCAACCCCCCGACACTACTTGGATACCCACAGCTGGCCAGTTCTCAGTAATGTCTCTAAACCAAACCTCATATAGTTCTCAGTGATGTCTCTAAACCAAACCTTATATAGTTCTCAGTGATGTCTCTAAACCAAACCTTATATAGTTCTCAGTGATGTCTCCAAACCAAACTGTATAGGGTTTTGTGTAACCTACAGTCAAAAGCTTTCTGTTTCTCTAATACACTGATTATGAATGAAGGCCAAACCTTAGAATAACTTTATGGCTACAGGCGCTATGGGTGGTAGTTATTTAGGCAGTTTACCTTGGTGTTCTTGAGCACAGGCACTATGGTGGTCTGCTTAAAACATTTTGGTATTACAGACTCAGACAGGGAGAGGTTGAAAATGTCAGTCAAAGTCACCATTATTAGTCAGTTGTACAACCAAATGCCTTCAACCGAAATGTGTCTTCGCATTTAACCCAACCCCTCTGAATCAGAGAGATGCGGGGGCTGCCTTAATCGACATCCACGTCTTGGTAGCCCGAGGAACAGTGGGTTAACTGCCTTGTTCAGGGGCAGAACGAAAGATTTTTCCCTTGTCAGCTTGGGGATTGAACTTGCAACCCTCCGGTTACAAGTCCAACGCTCTAACCACTAGGTTACCTGCCGTCCCAGTGAAGACACTTGCCAGTTGGTCAGAGCATGATCGCAGTACACGTCCTGGTAATCCATCTGCCCCTGCGGCCTTGTGAATGTTGACCTGTTTAAAACCTCTTAGGGATCGGTGGGACGCTAGCGGTCCACCCACGACCACATCTGGTGAAATGCAGAGCGCCAAATTCAAATGACAAAAATAGTCATACTAAACAGTCATGAAAATACAAGTGTTGTACACCATTCAAAAGCTTTGAATCTTGGTAATCAAACCGCATTGTCGGATTTACAATGGAGGCTTTCACGGCAAAAGCAGAACATTCGATTGTCTGAGACAGCGCCCCACAACAACATATTATTCAAACCAGCACAGACTTTACAAAATTTAAAATACAGATAAAATAAATCACTTACCTTTGAAGATTTTCCTCTGTTTGCAATTCCAAGGGTCCCAGGAACCGATAAAGTCCTTCTTCATATCCCAAAAAGTCAGTTTAGTTCCCGGCATGGAGTTCTGTAATCCAGTCGTTCAACACACAGACAAAGAAATCCGAATGAATCATCCGTTTGTCAAATATATAACTAAACGATAATATTTCAGACGGAGAATCGTCTGTTCAATAGGGAAGAGAAATAACGGAGAGAGCGCACCCATTCACGTGCGCCAAAACAGTAGTGTCCTTTTCATGAGCCACCTGGAACAACTACAATTCCTGAAACAAGCCTGAAACCATTTCTAAAGACTGTTGACATCTAGTGGAAGCCATAGGAACTGCAACCTGGGAGCTATTCCCCAGTATATTCAATCGGGAGTCATAGGAAAAAATTATTCTGGATGGATTTTCCTCAGGTTTTTGCCTGCCATATCCAGTTCTGTTATACTCACAGACATTATTTTTAGCAGTTTTAGAAACTTCAGAGTGTTTCTATCCAATATTACCAATTATATGCATATCCTGAGTAACAGTCTGTTTACTTTGGGCACGTCAGTCTCTCAGTACTTCCGAACACTGCCCCTAGCCTGAGAAGTTTTAAAGATCTTATTCACATCGGCTGAGGTGGCGTGATCACACAGTCTTCCGGAACAGCTGATACTCTCATGCATGTTTCAGTGTTATTTGTCTCAAAGCAAGCATAGAAGTAGCTTAGCTCGTCTGGTAGGCTCGTGTCACTGGGAAGCTCTCGGTTGTGCTTCCCTTTGTAGTCTGTAATGGTTTGTAAGCCCTGCCACATCCAATGAGCATCAGAGCCGGTGTAGTACAATTCAATCTTAGTCCTATATTGACGCTTTGCCTGTTTGATGGTTCTTCGGAGGGCATAGCGGGATTTTTTATAAGCTTCCGGGTTAGAGTCCCGCACCTTGAAAGCGGCATGTCTAGCCTTTAGCTCAGTGCGCATGTTGCCTTTAATCCATGGTTTCTGGTTTGGATATGTATGTACGGTCACTGTGGGGACAACATCATCGATGCACTTAGCATCTGCTTCATCTGACCACTTTTTTATTGATCTAGTCACTAGTGCTTCCTGCCTAAATTTTTGCTTGTCAGCAGGAATCAGGAGGACAGAATTATGGTCAGCTTTGCCAAATGGGGGGCGAGGGAGAGCTTTGTATGTGTCTCTGTGTGTGGAGTAAAGGTGGTCCAGTGTTTTTTTTCCTCTGGTTGCACTTTTAACATGCTGATATAAATTTGGTAAAAAGTTTCCGTGCATTCCGCCATGTTTGCTTATGGCGGAATACAGCTCACACAATGCTGTCATAGTGCCAGCCTCTGACTGTGGTGGTATGTAAACAGCTACGAAAAATACAGATGAAAACTTTCTCGGTACGCAGTGTGGTCTACAGCTTATCATGAGATGCACTACCTCAGGCGAGCAATAGCTCGAGACTTCCTTAGATATCGTGCACCAGCTGTCTTACAGCATGTACCTGCCAGTACAGCATATAATCAATAAATCACATTTTATTTGTCGCATACACATGGTTGTAGATGTTAATGTGAGTGTAGCAAAATGCTTGTGCTTTTAGTTAGACGGTGCAGTAACAATAATATCTAACAGTAATATCTAACAAGTAATATAACAATTCCCCAACAACTACCTAATACACACAAATCTAAAGGGGTGAATGAGAATATGTACATGTAAGTATATGGATGAGCAATGGCGAAGGTGCTATAGGTGGTATAAATACAGTATATACATGTGATATGAATAATGTAAGATATGTTAACAGTATTAAAGTGGCATTGTTTAGAGTGCATTGTATAAGGTGACTAGTGATCCATTTATTAAAGTGGCCAGTGATTGGGTCTCAATGTAGGCAGCAGCCTCTCTGAGTTAGTGATTGCTGTTTAGCAGTCTGATGGCCTTGAGATAGAAGCTGTTTTCAGTCTCTCGGTCCCAGCTTTGATACATCTGTACTGACCTTGATGTCCTTGCGGTTGTGGGCGTAGCAGTGACACAGCCCGACATGACGCTCTCGATTGTGCAACTGTAGAAGTTTGTGAGTGTTTTTGGTGACAAGCCACATTTCTTCAGCCTCCTGAGGTTGAAGAGGCGCTGTTGCGCCTTCTTCACCACGCTGTCTGTGTAGGTGGACTATTTCAGTTTGTCCGTGATGTGTACGCCGAGGAACTTAAAACTTTCCGCCTTCTCCACTACTGTCCCATCGATGTGGATAGGGGGGTGCTCCGTCTGCTATTTCCTGAAGTCCACAATAATCTCCTTTGTTTTGTTGACGTTGAGTGAGAGGATGTTTTCCTGACACCACACTCCGAGTGCCCTCACCTCCTCCCTGTAGGCTGTCTCGTCGTCGTTGGTAATCAAGCCTACTACTGTTGTGTCGTCTGAAAACTTGATGATTGAGGTCAGGCGTGCATGACCACGCAGTCGTGGGTGAACAGGGAGTACAAAAGGGGTGATCATGCACCCTTGTGGGGCCCAGTGTTGAGTAAAGTGGAGATGTTGTTTCCTACCTTCACCACCTGGGGCGGTCCATCAGAAAGTCAGGACCCAATTGCACAGGGCGGGGTTGAGACTCAGGGCCTCCAGCTTGATGATGAGCTGGGAGGGTACTATGGTGTTGAATGCTGAGCTGTAGTCAATGAACAGCATTGTTACATGGGTATTCCTTTTGTCCAGATGGGATAGGTCAGTGTGCAGTGTGATGGAAGTAGTGGGCTTGTTGGGGCAATATGTAAACTGAAAGGTGGGTCTCACGGTGGCCTATAGTGTCGTCGTTCAGCCAAAGACTCAGAGAAGCACAAGATATTACAGTTTTGAATGTCCTGTTGGTAGTTTAATCTTGCGCGTAGGTCATCGATTTTATTCTCCAAAGATTGCACGTTTTCTAGCAGAATGGAAGGAAGTGGGCGGTTTATTCGATCGCCTACAAATTCTCAGAAGGCAGCCTGCACTCTGGCCTCTTTTTCTCTGCTTCCTCTTAATGCAAACCATGGGGATCTGGGCCTGTCCCGAGAAAGCAGTATATCATTAGTGTCAGGCGTGTCAGACTCGTTAAAGGAAAAAAGGATTCTGCCAGTCCGTGGTGAGTAATCGCAGTCCTGATGTCCAGAAGTTATTTTCGGTCATAAGAGACAGTAGCGGCAACATTATGTACAAAACAAGTAAACAAATAATCGGTTGGGGACCGTAAAATGTCTGCCTTCCTCTCCGGTGCCATTTAACAAGATTACTGTACTTCTTCTGTTTTATCACCCCACCTGCCATTCCCTCATTGTAAATAAGAATGTTTCGATTAACTGACAGATCTGGGTAAATAAAGGTGAAATAAATTAATAAATTCACCTTGACGTAGGGGTCTGGCTGGGAGAGGAAGTCTCCTTTCAGGTTGGAGGCACTAAGGCCCCACACCCTGTTGTGGCCGTCATACAGGTCACAGTGTACAAGAGCCAGGGTGCATAGCACCAGCAGTCCCAGGGACAGAGAGAGAGAGGCCATGGTACACTGTCTGAGAGAGAGAAGAGAAGAGTTAACAAGTCAGATGGGTGTCCCATTAGAGCTTAAATCTAACAGTACAAACTGTACTCAGACAAAAGTAAAAATACAGTTTAAAAGATCAGTCGAGGAAGAGAGAGAGAGAGAGAGAGAAGAGAAATAAAGATAAAGAGAGAGAGAGAGAGAGAGAGAGAGAGAGAGAGAGAGAGAGAGAGGTAGAGGTAGAGAGATAGAAGAACAGAACAGCAGCACCAGAACAACAGATCATGTCTTACCTGGATATTCTTGAGATGGACGTCTGTCGTTCTCTATTCACCCAACTGCTGATGGTCCTTACTGTACCATCTAGCTGTTTATAAAGATCTCAGGCACAGCCCCCTTCCACCCCCACCCCCAGGTGGTATGATGACCCACAGGTCAGAACAGCACCAGAAAAACCAGTTCTTACCTGGATATTCTTGAAAAACACAAAACAACTTCAGGTTGTCATTGACCTCCAAATCATTGCAGATGAACTCATTACTCCAGGCAGAGTCAGAATTGTTGTTAATGATTTCAGAAACAAAACAGGTGTTGTGCAAATATAGAATGCAACTTCAAAATAAATATCAGTCTGTAAATAGGCCCATGTAGTTTCACTAACATGTCATGATCCAAAAGCAAGCAGCGTCATCATTAACATTAACAATTAGCATATCAAGTCAGATTCTTTTAGGTTAACATTAAACATTTTTTTATTCTCTAGGGAGTAATAATACAATTAGCCAATGGAGATACATGGACACTGAAAGGACAATACAAAACAGGAAATACAACATTTAATTCAATAATTGTCAATATCTGTTCTATGGATGTGTGTGTGTGGACGTGTAACCTCTTATGGCTAGGGGGCAGTGTTTGGAAATGCGGAGAGTCTGGCGTGCCCAAAGTAAACTGCCTCTTACTCAGGCACTTAAGCTAGGATATGCATAAAACTGTTAAAATAATGTATGTGAGTATAACAGAACTGATATGGCAGGCAAAAAACAGAGGAAAATCCATCTGGAATTGTTTTTTGTTTTTATGTCATTGTCTTTCCATTGACTTGCCATTGACTATAGAGGAATTAGCTCCCAGATTGCAGTTCCTATGGCTTCCACTAGATGTCAACAGTCTTTAGACATGGTTTCAGGCTTGTTTTTTGAAAAACAAACAAGAAATTGAAGTTTATAGGATTTAAGTCAATAATTGTCAATTGTTGTTCTATGGATGTGTGTGTGGACTTGTTTAACTATACTTGTGGGGACCAGAAGTCCTCATAAGCATAGTAAACCAACAAAATTTGACCAACTGGGGACATTTTGTTAGTCCCCCACAAGGTCAAATGCTAGTTCTAGGGGGTTTAGGGTTAAGGTTGTAATTAGTGTTAGGCTTAGGAGTGTTAGGCTGTTCGTTTTAGGGTTATAAGCTAGGGTTAGGTTTAGGGTTAGGTTTAGGGTTAGGGCTATGGGTTAAGGAAAATAGGATTTTGAATGGGACTGATTGTATGTCCCCACAAGGTTAGCTGCGCAAGTGTGTGTGTCTGTGTGGGTGAGAGGGTGAGAGGGTGTGAGTACAGTGTATAAGTGGGTTCAGTAAATTTGGAAAGTATTCAGGCCCCTTTACTTTTTCCACATTTTGTTACGTTACAGCCTTATTCTAAAATATATTTACAAAAAACTATCCTCATCAATCTACACCTAATACCCATGATGACAAAGCAAAAACAGTTTTTTGTACATTTCAACAAATGTATAATTTTTTAAAAACTGAAATATCACATTTACATAAGTATTCAGACCCTTTACTCAGTACTTTGTTGAAGCACTTCTGGCAGCGATTACAGTTTGTTTGGCACACCTGTATTTGGGGAGTTTCTCCCTTTCTTCTCTGCAGATCCTCTCAAGATCTGTCAGGTTGGATTAGGGCGTTGCTACACAGCGATTTTCAGGTCTCTCCAGAGATGTTCGATCAGGTTCAGTTTTGGGCTCTGGCTGGGCCACTCAAGGACATTCAGAAGCCACTCCTGCATTGTCTTGGCTGTGTGCTTTGGGTCATTATCCTGTTGGAAGGTGAACCTTGGCCCCAGTCTGAGGTCCTGAGCACTCCGGAGCAGGTTTTCAACAAGGATCTCTCTTTACTTTGCTCTGATCATCTTTCCCTCGATCCTGACTAGTCTCCCAGTCCCTGACGTTGAAAAACATCCCCACAGCATGATGCTGCCACCATCATGTTTAACCTTTGGGATGGTGCCAGGTTTCTTCCAGATGTGGCACTTGGCATTCATGCCAAAGAGTACAATCTTGGTTTCGATCAGACTATATAGTCTTGTTTCTCATGGTCTGAGAGTCTTTAGTTGCCTTTTGGCAAACTCCAAGTGGGCTGTCATGTGCATTTTACTGTGGAGTGGCTTCCATCTGGCCACTCTACCATAAAACCTGACTGGTGGAGTGCTGCTGAGATGGTTGTCCTTCTAGAAGGTTCTCCCATCTCCACAGAAGAACTCTAGAGCTCTGTCAGAGTGAACCTTGGGTTCTTGGTCACCTCCTGACCAAGGCCCTTCTCCACCCGATTGCTCAGTTTGGCCAACTTCTTGATGGAGTCCCTGTGTTCTTGGGGACCGTCAATGCTGCAGATAGTTTTTTGGTACCCTTCCCCAGATCTGTGCCTCGACACAATCCTGTCTCGGAGCTCTACGGACAACTCAAATTTCGAGTCCCATAGCAAAGGGTTGTGGCTGCTTTGTGTAATGTATTATTGTCTCTGCCTTTTTGCCCTTCGTGCTCTTGTCTGTGCCAAATAATGTTTGTACCCTGTTTTGTGCTGCTACCATGTTGTGTTGCTGCCATGGTGTGTTGCTACCATGTTGTTGTTGTGTTGTGTTGCTACCATGCTGTGTTGTCATGTGATTCTGCCATGCTGTTGTTGTCTTAGGTCTCTCTTTATGTTGCGTTGCCAAACATACATTCAATAACCCACAATACAAGTGGGGGGAAAGAACAAACATATATGGTCCCCAATTAGAGGTAACGACAATCAGCTGCCTCTAATTGGGAACAATCAAAACCAAACATAGAAATACACAACCTAGAACCAAAAACCCCTCCTGACCAAAACACAAATGATTAGCCATCCGGCTATCCCAGGCCAGAGGCGTGACAAAATAAAAATATATATATATTTTAGAATAAGGCTGTAGCAATAACAAAACATGGAAAAAGTAAAGGGGTCTGAGTACTTTCTGAAAGGACTCTATAGTAATAAAACAGGCAGATTGAAGGAGCCCCCAAAGAGGCAGAAAAAAATGTAATCTCATAAATAATTTGTAGGACACCTGGAGATTACTATTCCCAACTGCAAAAGCCTATTCTTTTTTTTCTTAAAGTAAGAAAAGCTATCCAAGAATTTACTACATTTTAGATTTAAAAAAATGCACTCAACAAATTACTAGATTAAAAAAACACTATATAGAGATATCAGCATTCTTCGGTATCATGCTTAATTACTCCAGAAAATACAATTATCGACAAAATGTGGAGAATGAACAGAGTGTATTTTCTAGAACTGAATTTTATTAAATACAATTATTTGTTTAACCTTTACCATTACAAATACAGACACAGAGGACAGAAAAAGCCATCCCCTGATACAGAGAAAAAATTATTCACTGTGTTTATTTGATTTTTTATCAGGTACAGTGGGGCAAAAAAAGTATTTAGTCAGCCAACAATTGTGCAAGTTCTCTCACTTAAAAAGATGAGAGAGGCCTGTAATTTTCATCATAGGTACACTTCAACTATGACAGACAAAATGAGGAAAAAATCCAGAAAATCACATTGTAGGATTTTTAATGAATTTATTGCAAATTATGGTGGAAAATAAGTATTTGGTCAATAATTAAAGTTTATCTCAATACTTTGTTATATACCCTTTGTTGGCAATGACAGAGGTCAAACGTTTTCTGTAAGTCTTCACAAGGTTTTCACACACTGTTGCTGGTATTTTGGCCCATTCCTCCATGCAGATCTCCTCTAGAGCAGTGATGTTTTGGGGCTGTCGCTGGGCAACCACGGACTTTCAACTCCCTCCAAAGATTTTCTATGGGGTTGAGATCTGGAGACTGGCTAGGCCACTCCAGGACTTTGAAATGCTTCTTACGAAGCCACTCCTTAGATTGCCGGGCGGTGTGTTTGGGATCATTGTCATGCTGAAAGACCCAGCCACGTTTCATCTTCAATGCCCTTGCTGATGGAAGGAGGTTTTCCTCAAAATCTCATGATACATGGCCCCATTCATTCTTTCCTTTACACGGATCAGTCGTCCTGGTCCCTTTGCAGAAAAAACAGCCCCAAAGCGTGATGTTTCCCACCCCCATGCTTCACAGTAGGTATGGTGTTCTTTGGCTGCAACTCAGCATTCTTTGTCCTCCAAACCACGACGAGTTGAGTTTTTACTAAAAAGTTCTATTTTGGTTTCATCTGACCATATGACATTCTCCCAATCCTCATCTGGATCATCCAAATGCTCTCTAGCAAACTTCAGACGGGCCTAAACATGTACTGGCTTAAGCAGGGGACACGTCTGGCACTGCAGGATTTGAGTCCCTGGCAGCGTAGTGTGTTACTGATGGTAGGCTTTGTTACTTTGGTCCCAGCTCTCTGCAGGTCATTCACTAGGTCCCCCGTGTGGTTCTGGGATTTTTTGCTCACCGTTCTTGTGATCATTTTGACCCCAGGGTGAGATCTTGCGTGGAGCCCAGATCGAGGAAGATTATCAGTGGTCTTGTATGTCTTCCATTTCCTAATAATTGCTCCCACAGTTGATTTCTTCAAACCAAGCTGCTTACCTATTGCAGATTCAGTCTTCCCAACCTGGTGCAGGTCTACAATTTTGTTTCTGGTGTCCTTTGACAGCTCTTTGGTCTTAGCCATAGTGGAGTTTGGAGTGTGACTGTTTGAGGTTGTGGACAGGTGTCTTTTATACTGATAACAAGTTCAAACAGGTGCCATTAATACAGGTAACGAGTGGAGGACAGAGGAGCCTCTTAAAGAAGAAGTTACAGGTCTGTGAGAGCCAGAAATCTTGCTTGTTTGTATGTGACCAAATACTTATTTTCCACCATAATTTGCAAATAAATTCATAAAAAATCCTACAATGTGATTTTCGGGATTTCTTTTCCTCATTTTTGTCTGTCATAGTTGAAGTGTACCTATGATGAAAATTACAGGCCTCTCTCATCTTTTTAAGTGAGAGAACTTGCACAATTGGTGGCTGACTAAATACTTTTTTGCCCCACTGTAAGTTGACTGAGAACACATTCTTATTTACAGCAACGACCTGGGGAATAGTTACAGGGGAGAGGAGGGGGATGAATGAGCCAATTGTAAACTGGGGATGATTAGGTGACCATATGAGGGACAGCTTGGGAATTTAGCCAGGACACCAGGAGTTAACATGGGATCTTTAACAACCTCAGAGAGTCAGTACAACCATTTAACATCACATCTGAAAGACAGCACCCTACACAGGGCAATGTCCCCCAATCACTGTGCTTGGGCATTGGTATATTATTTTTGAGGAAAGTGTGCCTCCTACTGGCCCTCAACACCACTTCCAGAAGAATCTGGTCTCCCATCCAGGGACTGACCAGGACCAGCGCTCTTTAGCTTCAGAAGCAAGCCAGCAGTGGGATGCAGGGTGTTGTTAGAAAGATACCAGGAAAATGTCTTTACAAGGTAAAGAAGAAAATACAATTTTTGAACTTTTACTTCTGAAAGAGCCAACCATTACAGGTTAAACTCAAATAAAGAATACTAGTTGATGGCAACTTAACCTGGTAAATATGTTTGCATCTCTCAGAAAACACATACATTCTAAACAAGTTATAATTTTAAAAGATTAGTAATTAGAAACAACAATGCTATTAATGCCAATTTTAAAAGTTTCTATGAAAATGTATATAAATCAGACTTTAAAAACAGCGGGACGGATCCTAAATCCTTTTTACATTGAACAATCAGAAGACAAAATATGATAATTAAAAACAGAGAACAACCAGTGAAATCTTAGAAATGGTTGCATGTTGCGTTTATACTATTGTTCAGTATATTTACAAGATTTTGATAGAAATCTCTCTCACTCCCTTTTCTCTCTCTCTCTCTCTCTCTCTCTCTCTCTCTCTCTCTCTCTCTCTCTCTCTCTCTCTCTCTCTCTCTCTCTCTCTCTCTCTCTCTCTCTCTCCTAGTTGTCCTTCTTCCATCCTGCCCTTGCTGTGAGCCATGTCCTCCTCTCTCTCATTGTCCTTGGGCCTGCTGTTGATGTGTGTCCTGGTAAGTCAAGGTGTATGGTCTCAGTGCCAGGAATCTTAAATGTGATTAATGGTCAACACAATCCTGTCTCAGAGCTCTACGGACAATATCTTCAACCTCATGGCTTGATTTCTGCTCTGACATGAACTTTAAACTGTGGGGCTTTACGTAGACAGGTGTGTTGCCTTTCCAAATCATGTCCAATCAATTGAATGTACCTCAGGCGTACTCCAATCAAGTAGTAGAAACATCTCAAGGATAATCAATGGAAACAGAATGCAACTGAGCTCAATTTCGAGTCTGGTAACAAAGGGTCTGAATACTTACTTAAATGAGGTATTTCTGTTTTAGATTTTAAATACATTTGCTAAAATTTAAAAAAATCGGTTTTCATTTTGTAATTATGGCGTAATGTGTGTAGATTGATGAGAATAAAAAAGTTTTAATGAATTTAAGAATAAGGCTGTAAAAAAAAAAAATGTAGAAAAAGTCAAGGGGTCTGAATACTTTCTGAATGCACTGAATATAATGATTCATGGTATAACTGATTAATTACAGATTGTATACAGTACTATTTACCCTCTCCACCCTTAGCAATGCACTCTCCCTCACCTAACTGTTTATTCACCGGGTTGGCCTTTTGACATTACCTGGAATACAATTTGTTCAATCAGCATTTCAGATAGTATCAGAATTTGTTGTTACACCTTATAGGCTTCCATACATCCACCTTGGTATTATAGGGTGTGCTCTCATTGGTTAAGCAGGGGGATTGGTGGGGGCTGAGATCTTTATAAACAGCTAGATATCACAGTAAGGACCATCAGCAGTTGGGTGACTAGAGAAAGACAGACGTCCATCTCAAGAATATCCAGGTAAGACATGATCTGTAGTTCTGGTGCTGTTCTTCTGTTCTTCTATTCCTCTCTTCTATTCCTCTCTCTCTCTCTCTCTCTCTCTCTCTCTCTCTCTCTCTCTCTCTCTCTCTCTCTCTCTACATGTTGAGTTTATACTATTCTAGCACATGTTGAGTTTTTACTCTCTCTCTCTCTCTCTCTCTCTCTCTCTCTCTCTCTCTCTCTCTCTCTCTCTCTCTCTCTCTCTCTCTCTCTCTCTCTCTCTCTCTCTCTCTGTGGGCATCCCTCTTACCTTTGTCATCTCTGTAGACTGTGGCTGGGAATCAGTTTATTACAGACAGTGAGTATCTTTCCAAAAAGTGCTTTTAGATTGGCACAATAGTAGATATGGAAATGAAGTGTCAGTTTGGTTGAGAACACAGGATGACTTCTCAGCCAGGTTCGCTGTCAGAACTGAATGTGTAACACCATGGGACTGACAGTTTCTATATCAAGTGTCATCTCCCTCCATCCAGGATACGCTAGTGTGGAAATCAAACACACTTCTGAAAAGCCACTATCTGCAATTGAATAAGAGCCTGTATTTATGCTGATTCAGGATTGTTCTTGTGTGTCTTCCATTTATTGCTCTCTCGCTTTCTCTTTCTCTTTTCTCTCTCTCTCTCTCTCTCTCTCTCTCTCTCTCTCTCTCTCTCTCTCTCTCTCTCTCTCTCTCTCTCTCTCTGTCCGTCTCTCTCTCTCTGTCCGTCTCTGTCCGACTCTCTCTCTGTCCGACTCTCTCTCTCTTCCTCCACTGACTTCTTTTAACACTGATAATATATCTTGATCTGTCAACTCTATTTTTTACTCCTCCCTGAATACAGTTTGTAGTGTTAGTTTTAAGCTCTTATGGAAATGTTTCTTCCTTCCCCTCCCCTCCTCTCCTCTCTCTCAGACAGTGTACCATGGCCTCTCTCTCTCTGTCCCTGGGACTGCTGGTGCTATGCACCCTGGCTCTTGTAAACTGTGACCTGCATGACGGCCCCATCAGGGTGTATGATATTGGTGCCTCCAACCTGAAAGGATGGGTATTCTCAAAACCAAACCCCTACGTCAAGGTGAATTTATTAATTTATTTCAACTTTATTTAACCAGAACAGTCAGTTAACAAATCATTGTTATATAAAATGAGGGACGGGCAGGTGGGGTGATAAAACAGAAGAAGTACAGTAATGTTACAGACAGGACAGACATCATAAGACAAAGGACAGAGACACAGCAATAATCAAACAGTTAACAATAGACAGTCAGCTGTCATTTGTTTGGATATCAAGTAGCCTACAGTGATGTGTGAACATGAAAATGTCAGTGATTGGCTTGTTAAATTAATGAATTAATGCATTTTTAAAACACATTATAGAGATTGTTACTGCTACTCAACTCATTTAAGTGATCCAACTGTACATACATCAACAATAATTTAGTATTTAATACACAATAAGAATATAAAAAAAGTTTAATAAAGTCTACTGACAACATTATCTTCCTTAGGTGTGGTGTGGTTCATCCTTTCATGGCAAAAGCAACGTTCTGAAGAAACAGGCCAACCCCACCTGGGCCGACAGATTCAACCAAACATCCATCCCAAGTCTGTCCTGGCGTTGGAGGTGAGTTTCCCACCTTACTATGCAAATCGCTTTGAGCACTGGAAAAGCAAAATCTAAATCTTATAAATTGCTATGATGATGATGATGATGATGATGATGATAAAGAGGAGGAGGAAGATTATTATAATTATTTTTACTATGATTATTATTATTATCAGGTGTGGAATGATGTCATCGGACCAGATCACCACCTGGGAACCTGCACCACCATCATCCGCCCAGGAACACACACTGAGACCTGCCAGCTGAAGAGAGGCACCGTCTACTACACCTACAGCTACGGCTACAGCTACAGTTACTAGATGGAACAGTATGATGATTAGATTGTAACCTATGACTTTGGGACCTTGTGTCTGATTGGTTCTCTCACCCTTTCACTCATGTATTAATTTCCTTATAGCATTAAAAATTTACTTTAAGGCAAGATGGTCTCAGTCTGGCTTCATCATGTTTCTGAATTGTTTTATGATTTCTCAGAAGATGCCTTAGAAGATGGTACACAGCATATTAAAAGAGAACATCAATATTTCTACTAGATTTGAGACATTTTCCAGTGTAGCAACGTGGCCCTTTTGGGTGTATATCAAAATCAAATAAAATGTTATTTGTCACACGCACATGGTTAGCAGATGTTAATGTGAGTGTAGCGAAATGCTTGTGCTTCTAGTTCCGACTATGCAGTAGTATCTAACAAGTAATCTAACAAATTCACAACAACTACCTTATACACACAAGAGTAAAGGAATGAATACGACTATGTAGATATAAATATATGGATGGCGATGGCTGACCGGCATAGGCAAGATGCAGTAGATGGTATGGAGTACAGTATATACATATGAGATGAGTAATGTAGGTTATGTAAACATTATATAAATGGCATCGTTTAAAGTGGCTAGTGATACATTTATTTCATCCAATTATAATTATTAAAGTGGCTAGAGATTTGAGTCGATGGCCGAGCAGCATAGGCAAGAAATTCAGTAGATGGTTTAGAGTACAGTGTATACATTTGATATGAGTAATGTCAGATATGTAAACATTATATACAAAATTGTTTAAAGTGGCTAGTGATACATTTGTTACATCCAATTCCTATTTTTAAAGTGGCTATAGATTTAAGTCAGTATGTTGGCAGCAGCCACTCAATGTTAGTGATGGCTATTTAACAGTCTGATGGCCTTGAGGTAGAAGCTGTTTTTCAGTCTCTCGGTCCCAGCTTTGATGCACCTGTACTGACCTCGCCTTCTGCATGATAGCGGGGTGAACAGGCAGTGGCTTGGGTGGTTGTTGTCCTTGATGATCTTTTTGGCCTTCCTGTGACATCGGGTGGTGTAGGTGTCCTGAAGGGCAGGTAGTTTTCCCCCGGTGATGCGTTGTGCAGTCCTCACTACCCTCTGGAGAGCCTTACGGTTGTGGGCGGAGCAGTTGCCGTACCAGGCGGTGATACAGCCTGACAGGATGCTCTCGATTGTGCATCTGTAGAAGTTTGTGAGTGATTTTGGTGACAAGCCGAATTTCTTCAGCCTCCTGAGGTTGAAGAGGCGCTGTTGTGCCTTCTTCACCACGCTGTCTGTTTGGGTGGACCATTTCAGTTTGTCCATGATGTATGCGCCAAAGAACTTTCCACCTTCTCCACTACTGTCCCGTCAATGTGGATAGGGGGTGCTCCCTCTCCTGTTCCTGAAGTCCACGATCATCTCCTTTGTTTTGTTGACATTGAGTGAGAGGCTATTTTCTGACACCACACTCTGAGGGCCCTCACCTCCTCTCTGTAGGCCGTCTCGTCGTTGTTGGTAATCAAGCCTACCACTGTAGTGTCGTCAGCAAACTTGATGATTCAGCAAACTTGGATGCGTTGGATGCGTCCTCTCTCTCAGACAGTGTACCATGGCCTCTCTCTCTCTGTCCCTGGGACTGCTGGTGCTATGCACCCTGGCTCTTGTAAACTGTGACCTGCATGACGGCCCCATCAGGGTGTATGATATTCGTGCCTCCAACCTGAAAGGATGGGTATTCTCAAAACCAAACCCCTACGTCAAGGTGAATTTATTAATTTATTTCAACTTTATTTAACCAGAACAGTCAGTTAACAAATCATTGTTATATAAAATGAGGGACGGGCAGGTGGGGTGATAAAACAGAAGAAGTACAGTAATGTTACAGACAGGACAGACATCATAAGACAAAGGACAGAGACACAGCAATAATCAAACAGTTAACAATAGACAGTCAAACTTGATGATTGAGTTGGATGCGTGCTTGGCCACGCAGTCATGGAGTGAACAGGGAGTACAGGAGAGGGCTGAGAACGCACCCTTGTGGGGCCCCAGTGTTGAGTATCAGCGGGGTGGAGATGTTGTTTCCTACCCTCACCACCTGGGGCCGGCCGTCCAGGAAGTCAGGACCCAGTTGCACAGGGCTGGGTCGAGACCTAGGGTCTGGGTCTCGAGCTTAATGACGAGCTTGGAGGGAACTATGGTGTTAAATGCTGAGCTGTAGTCGATGAACAGCATTCTTACATAGGTATTCCTCTTGTCCAGATGGGTTTGGGCAGTATGCAGTGTGATTGCGATTGAGTCGTCTGTGGACCTATTGGGACGGTAAGCAAATTGGAGTGGGTCCAGGGTGTCTGGCTGGATGGAGGTGATATGATCCTTGACTAGTCTCTCAAAGTACTTCATGATGATGTGCTACATGCCCCCACACACACTCTCTCCCAACCCACGTTTTACAACGGTCAGAAATTCCTGCTAGAAACTCTCTCTCTTCACTGCCATGGAGAATGGAGGGAGAGAGCCTGTGGAGACATTATTTTCCCCAAAACTACTAATCCTAAAAATTGGAGAAGTAAACAATATTTGTATTTTTGAGAATGTGGGAATGGTCCGTGGACAGTCATATGATTACATATGGAAAGGTATAGGATTACGTGGAAAGGTATATGATTACATATGAAACTATTTGTGGAAATATGAAATGAGATTTCTAAATGAAAGAATGGATTTTCATATAAAGTTTAACTAGTCAGTGGCCACGCCCCCGTGAGACAGACATTACATCAGGCGTCATGGAACCGCTCTTTTCTACTCCAGAATAAAAGGACTCGTGACAAAATGTACATTTAGTCAAGATAACGCTGGGACAGGGAGTTCCCACGTTGAAATGGCTCGAACTCTGATATTTTCAACAGAGAAGAAGTACTACTTAGTGCCAAAGAGACCCCAAATGGTTAAGTTGACCTGTTTAACTTCTTAGGGAGCGGCAGCAGAGGTGACGGTTTTGGAGAGTCTGGCGTGCCCAAAGTAAAATGCCTGCCACGCATAGGATATGCACATAATTAGTACTATTGGATAGGAAACACTTTGAAGTTTCTATAAGTGTTAACATAATGTCTGTGAGTATAACAGAACTGATATAGCAGGCGAAAATCCGAGGAAAATCCATCCAGAATTTGTGACCTTTGCTCTGTTTGAGACTCTCTCCCCATTGATTTCAATGGGAACCAGCTCCGAGATTGCAGTACCTATGGCTTCCACTAGATGTCGACAGTCTTTATACAGAGTCTGGAAACTGTAGCCCTGAGCAGAACGGATAGGAACAGGAAATAGTCAAGGGAGATGTCAGATGTCAACAAGATTTCGCGGGCGCGAGACTGTGTGCGCGCCCCACTTTATTTTACTTATATAACATTTAGGTGACCATCCGAGTGAAATATTATCGCTAATATTCATAAAAGGATAGCTAATGATGCATTATAACTGGTCTTTGATTTGTTTAGGAAAAGTTTATAGGTATATTTGAGCAGCATTCTCTTCACGGTTCAATGGGCGATTCTCGTTGGATTTTCTGAACATAATCGCCAACCAAACAGAGATTTATGGATATAATAACTGACTTTTTCTAACAAAAGAACCATTGGATGTCTTCGTTGGACACTTGGGAAGCCCTCAGCAGAAGTTCTTGAAAGGTAAGGGATTTATTTTAGCTGTGATATGGGTTTTGTGTGACCCGTGCTGGTTTATGCATTTATGCTAATGCATAAATATTAGAGGTGCTATCCTCAAACAATCAAATGTTGTGCTTTTGCCGTAAAGCCTTTTTGAAATCTAACAACGCTGTGATATTGTCAAGAATCAGAGATTTTGATGGCTATGCAACACTTGCATATTGATGAATGTTTAGTAATTCAACTTTTGGATTTTGAATTTGGCGCCTTACATTTCACCGGGTAGTGTCGGGAGCGGCCCGCTAGTGCGCCGGTGCTCCTAAGTAGTTTTAAAGGTCTTACTCACGTTGGCTACGGAGGCGTGATCACACAGTTGTCCGGAACAGCTGAACATCCCTCAGTGTTGCTTGCCTCAAGCGAGCATAGAAGTGATTTAGTTTGTCTGGTAGGCTCGTGTCACTGAGCAGCTCTCGGTTGTGCTTCCCTTTGTAGTCTGTAATAGTTTGCAAGCCCTGCCACATAAGGCGAGCATCGGAGCGGTGTAGTATGATTCAATCTTAGCCCTGTATTGACGCTTTGCCTGTTTGATGGTTCGTCGCAGGGCATAGCAGGATTTCTTGTAAGCTTCCGGGTTAGAGTCCCGCACCTTGAAAGCGGCAGATCTATCCTTTAGCTCAGTGCAAATGTTGCCTGTAATCCATGGCTTCTGGTTGGGGTATGTCACGTGCAGTTACTGTGGGGACGACATCCTCAATGTACTTATTGATAAAGCCAGTGACTGATATGGTGTACTCCTCAATGCCATCAGAAGAATCCCGGAACATGTTCTAGTATGTGATAGCGAAAGAGTCCTGTAGTTTAGCATCTGCTTCATCTGATCACTTTTTTATAGACCGAGTAAAGAGTTAATTCTGTAAATAGAGACACTTAAAATATTTTCCCTGTGGTGCCCCGACTTCCTAGTTAATTAAAGTTACATGATAAGTTTAATAGCGAAATAAAATTACATTTTTGACCGAGACCCCATTGATTTGATAATACGCAGGTTTCATGTTTAATGATAGTCAACAGTATGCAAATGTTTTGCTTAAACCTGAGTGTAATATACCTTTTGTTATTCTAAGGTTAGGCCTTCTTTCATAATCAGCATTTCAGATGAATACAACATTTCCCCATGGTGATAATTAAGTCTTTATGCTATGTTATCTTAAGGATCCAACCTGGGATGACATGGTGGGAAGCTAAGCTGAAGCATCAACGTCAGCATGGGAACCCACAACATCAGGGAACCCTCGGTTATACTTACAGTTACATACAGTATCTCAATCTGACTAGGTGATGGAGCCTTGCCAATAGGGAGAAGATGATGTTTGACCACATTGATATCAGTAACAACAACACAACCCATTGGATAATCACCGTACTGTCATTAACAACATGACAGCCCATTTGATAATCACAGAACTGGTTGTTAATAACGTGACAGCGAATTAGATAATCACAGTGTGGTCATTACTAACATGACAGCCCGTTGGGTAATCACAGTGTGGTCATGAATAACGTGACAGCCCATTGGGTAATCACAGTGTGGTCATTAATAACATGACAGCCCATTGGGTAATCACAGTGTGGTCATTACGAACGTGACAGCCCATTGGATAATTACAGTATTGTTATTAATAACGTGACAGCCCATTGGATAATTACAGTACTAGTTATTAATAACATGACAGCCCATTTGGTAATCACAGTGTGGTCATTAACAAGGTGACAGCCCACTGGGTAATCACAGTGCGGTCATGAAAAAAGTAACAGCCCATTGGGTAATCACAGTGTGGTCATTAACAAGGTGACAGCCCATTGGATAATCAGTGTGGTCATTAATAACTTGACAAAAATGTGAGATTTTTGGTTCCAACCGCTGTGTCTATGTGAGACGCCGAGTAGGTGAATGGATGATCTCCGCATGTGTGGCTCCCACCGTGAAGCATGGAGGAGGAGGTTTGATGGTGTGGGGGTGCTTGCTGGTGACACTGTCTGTGATGTATTTTGAATTCAAGGCACACTTAACCAGCATGGATTACCACAGTGTGACTTTCCTGGTCCCGTCCCTCAAGTCAGTGAGTCAACACAGGAAGGAGTAATGGATGGATAGTTCATTTATTTCCAAAGCTGCCATTGCGGGACACAGTATGGATGAATGATGAGTAGTCGACAGGATATAAATAGCACTCCCACAGCAATTCTCCATATATCTGCTGTATAATATACTAACAAAAAAACTATTGAAATGTCTATTAAAGTCATTGTGATTGTATAGTGGATTTAAGAATTTCTAATAATTCCTAATTTACTACAATACAAATAAATAGTTTCCATGTGTAGTCTCATATTCACAACATCAGAATAAACACCTACACCTATAATGTACCACATATTTTCCTAAGCTAACAAAACCAGGCTAATACGCTGCTAGCTGGTGCTCAAATATTTATAAAACATATACTTATATGTATATATACTTAACATATACATTTGTCATAAATTACCTGCAATCGTGGGACAGTATAGATGAATGGTGAGTAGTGACAGGATATGGAGACACACAGTATAGATGAACGATGAGTAGTGACAGTGTCACAACTTCCACCGAAGTCGGTCCCTCTCCTTGTTCGGGCGGTGTTTGGCGGTCGACGTCACCGGCCTTCTAGCCATCGCCAATCCACTTTTCATTTTCCATTTGTTTTGTCTTTGTTTTCTACACACATGGTTTCAATTCCCCAATTTTATGTTCATTATTTAACCCTTTGTTAACCCCATGTTTGTGTGCGTGTTTGTATTCTCCGTAAAGCTCCGCCCCTGTGGCTTATTCTCGAAGAAGCTCGGCCAGGCGGAGCGAAACTATGACGTGGGGGACCAGGAGCTGTTGGCTGTCGTCAAGGCCTTGAAGGCGTGGAGACATTGGCTTGAGGGGGGCTAAACACCCTTTTCTCATCTGGACTGACCACCGCAATCTGGAGTACATCCGGGCGGCGAGGAGACTGAACCCTCGCCAGGCAAGGTGGGCCATGTTCTTTACCCGTTTTGTCTTCACCCTGTCCTACAGACCAGGTTTCCAGAACGCGAAAGCAGACGCACTGTTCCGGATGTATGACACAGAGGAGCAGTCCATGGATCACACTCCCATACTCCCGGCCTCTTGCCTGGTGGCACAGGTAGTGTGGGATGGAGACGCGGACATCAAGCTGGCGTTACGTACAGAGCCCACTCCCCTCCAGTGTCCAGTTGGGCGTCTGTACATTGCGTCTGCTGTCCCGCGACTGTTTGATCTATTGGGCCCACACGTCACTCTCCTCTGGTCATCCGGGCATCGGTCGGACAGTGCGCTGTCTTTGTGGGAAGTATTGGTGGTCCACCTTGGATAAGGACGTGAGGGTTTATGTTTCCTCCTGCTCGGTGTGCGCCCAGTGCATGGCCCCTAGGCACCTGCCCAGAGGGAAGTTACAACCCTTACCCGTTCCACAACGGCCGTGGTTGCATCTGTTGGTGGACTTCTTAACGGATCTTCCTCCCTCACAGGGTAACACCAAGATCCTGGTCATTGTGGATCGGTTTTCTAAGTCCTGCCGTCTCCTCCCTTTGCACGGTCTCCCTACGGCCCTACAGACTGCGGAGGCCCTGTTCACTCATATCTTCCGGCACTATGGGATGCCTGAGACATAGTTTCTGATCGAGGTCCCCAGTTTACGTCAAGGGCCTGGAGGGCGTTCATGGAATGTCTGGGGGTCTCGGTCAGCCTCACCTTGGGTTTTCACCCCGAGAGTAACGGGCAGGTGGAGAGAGTGAACCAGGATGTGGGTAGGTTTCTGATGTCTTATTGCCAGGACCGGCCGGGGAGTGGGCGGCGTTCATACCCGGGCAGAGATGGCCCAAAACTCGCTCTGCCACTCCTCCACTAACCTCTCCCCTTCCAGTGCGTGCTGGGGTACCAGCCGGTTCTGGCGCCTTGGCATCAGAGCCAGATCGAGGCTCCTGAGGTGGGCGACTGGTTTAGGCGCTCGGAGGAGACATGGGGCGCCGCTCATGTGCACCTTCAGTGGGCCGTGAGGCGTCAGAAAGTGAGACCTCCACCGCAGTTATGTACGCCCAATCATTTTTGTGAGACGGTATTTTTCCCGCACCTTTGTATCGTTTGTGTACTGGTGCTGTTTTCGCATTAAATACCTTGTCCACACATCTCTGCTCTCCTGCGCCTGACTCACTGAACCAGTTACCCACAGCTTGACAGACAGGATATGGAGACACACAGTATAGATGAATGATGAGTAGTGACAGAATATGGAGACACACAGTATAGATGAATGATGAGTAGTGAAAGGATATGGAGACACACAGTATAGATGAATGATGAGTAGTGAAAGGATATGGAGACACACAGTATGGATGAATGATGAGTAGTGACAGGATATGGAGACACACAGTATGGATGAATGATGAGTAATGACGGGATATAAATAGCACTCCTAAATAAATATGCATTTTCGAGTTAGCTACCAACTTTAGCTAGCATAAAACCCACATGGCAAACTGAGATTCTGCAAATAACATGTAAAGAGTGGCTTCTGCAGCTATACTCCAACCCATCTGGTTTGCGCTTAGTGGGTCTATCATTTGTTTTTCAACAGGACAATGACACAAAAATCCCCTCCAGGCTATGTAAGGGCTATTTGACCAAGAAGGAGAGTGATTGAGTGCTGCATCAGATGACCTGACCTCCACAATCACATGACCTCAACCCAAATAAGATGGTATGGGATGAGTTGGATCGCAGAGAGAAGGAATAGCATATGTGGGAACTCCGTCAAGACTGTTGGAAAAGCATTCCAGGTGAAGCTGGTTGAGAGAATGCCAAGAGTGTGCAAAGCGGTCATCAAGGCGAAGAGTGGCTACTTTGAAGAATATCAAAAATCAATATATATTTTGATTTGTTTAACTTACGGAGTGGTGGGGCGCTATCGAAAAGTTTAATTATTAAACATGCACCAATATACAAGTGTTTCATAGTCATCAAAAGCTCTGCTTCTTGGCAATATCACAGCGTTGTCAGATTTCAAAAGGCTTTACGACGAAAGCACCACATTTGATTGTTTGAGGTAGCACCTAACATATTTTCCATTACCATAATTTCATATGCCTCCACGGTTCACACATAAAACATTTCACAGCGAAAACAAATCAATTACCTTTTGAAGAACTTCTTTCCCGAGGGCTTCATAAGTGTCCAACGAAGACAATCCATGGTTCTTTTGTTAGAAAAAGTAATGTATTATATCCATAAATCTCCGTTTGGTTGGCGCGTTATAATCAGAAAAAACAGCGTTGACTCCTCCATTGAAACGTGAAGAGAACTTGTTCAACCTTTACCTATAGACTTGTCCAAGAACAATCAAACATCATTGTAAATGTATCCTTAGGAACACTTTAATGTATAAATAGCATAATATTTCAACCAGAATATAAACTGGGCGATAAGAAAGGAAAAAACCACAGCGCGCACAAGCCATGAACGCGCATTTTCTTGTAAGGACATCTATGTGTACACTTCCTTATTCCTCTTCTTCTCTGCTCAGAGGAAGCAATAGGTACTGCATTCATATACCCTTATAAGGGCATTTTCATAAGGGAGGGGCTCTAAATGAGGCAATGTGTCAAAACCACTTTTTCCAGGACAGAAATTCCTCTGGGTTTTGCCTGCCATATCCGTTCTGTTTTACTCACAGACAGAATGTTAACACTTTTTGAAAATTCAGAGTGTTTCCTATCCAATGGTACTAAATATGTGCATATCCTATTTTCTGGGCCTGAATGGGAGAGATTTTACCAAAACGGTCACCTCGTGCGCTGCTCCCAAAGAAGTTAACACTTTTTTGGATACTACATGATTCAATATGTCTTATTTCAGTTTTGATGTATTCACTATTTTTCTACGATGTAGGAAATTGTAAAATAAAGAAAAACCCTTGAATGAGTAGGTCTTTCTGAACTAACTCCAACATGCCTAAATGATCATTTATAGATTTCAGCAGTTCGGTTTCCACGCTTACCGTACAGGGTGGTAAATATAGGTAATCCGTATCAGTCAAGAGTCTCTTAGTTTTCTTTTAGAGTTTGGTTCTCCATTGGTTCTGTGGTTACACTCCGCCATGTTATTGTTTTGACTGCGTTGATAGTGTTTGTCTATAAAATTCTGTAGCCTTACAAGTTGTTTTGAGTTATTATCCAGTTTGGATGTTGTTGCCCAGGAGTGAGCAGATCAGCGTTAAAGTACTATTATTTGGTCAGTTTTAGGGACATTCATCTCAAGTAAAATTCACGAGGCATTCTGCACCGTCATCTTCAGTCCTCCATAATCTCTTAGGCTTAGTTTCCCATGACAGACATTTGATTCTGGGTAACGAGACTACCTCAGCCTTGACTTGAATTCCTTGTGGGGTCAAAATAGGTGAGCACAGGTTCTGGATCTTTTGTGATGAGCTCTTTCATCTGCTGGAGCATGGCGTCATGAACTGTGTCCCACAAACTGACTGCTCTATTTCAGGAGCTGGCGTAGTGGTGTGTTTACTTCTGACAGTCTGGGAGCAAACCTGGTGATCCAGTCTGTAGGCTCAGTCTCCTTTACAATGATTTTTCCTTTCTCTATGACGTCCAGCTGAGCTGTCAGGCGTGCTGCGTTCTCCGATACTTTGGAAAATGTCAGATAACTCCTCCATAATGTTAGTTACATTCTATGTTTCACTCAGTGCTGCATTTGCATTGACCGACAACACCAGTTTGATTAAGTTTAGGCAAGCCCTTGTGTATTGACAATGTATAACTCTAACATGACTGCAGTGTCCTTATGTCAGGTCCCTTTTAACATCCAGTGGTTCACCACCATACCCTGTGAGTTGACGTGTTGCTGGTTTTTCCTGAACCTGTTTGCTGGTATTATGTTCACCTAGGCACCTGTATCCAGTTTAAATTTAACTTTGTGCCTTTCTAGTCCAAGCAAATGATTTCTTACTGTTTGTTCTAATGTGCTCTCGTGTCAGAGTCTCTGTACAGTTGGATGAGCCTGCAATGTCTATGGTTTTTTCCAAAGTCAAATCTGATGAGCCATGACTCAATAGCTTTTCATGCACTTCATGTGAATTTGTAGCAAAAACAATCCGATCTTTAACCATCTCGTCCCTGCTTGGATAGTTACAGTCTTTAACTATCAACTTTAGCTCGGTAACAAAATACTCGAAGGACTCCTTGTAGTTATCGTGAAACTTTTTTGACATATTCCTCAAACTTTTCATAATACATTTTCCCTATCTTTGCCTCTGTGTTTTTATGTGTCAATGTATTAAATACATCTCGTCCTTTTCCCCAATCCACAACAGGAGATAGCTGCACTTCTCGCTCGTTCTTAGCACGTAGCAGTCCAGAGAACATTAGTTTGACATGATGTTGAAACTTTCTCCACAAGTCAGGTAAATTTGATGAATCCCAATCCATCCTCTGTGTTGGAAAGCCTGATGATTCCCATGTTATTAATTTGATTGTGAGTTTGTTTCTTTCTATCTGACACCATGTTACATTTCCACTTAACTGTCACTCTTAGAGTTTGATTAAAGGAAAGGGATTGACAACGAATATTGAATTGCCTTGTTTATTTCTCACGCATTTCAAAAAGAAATGTACCTGCACTTGACATAAACTTACGAGACCTTTATGCCAATGATGCAGCATGTGATAGACATAATCACACTGAACATAATATATCCTAGCAGGATATTACAGGGCTCTCTAAAGTGTTTTGCCCCAAGTTGCCGGGATGTCACATGTCCGTCCTACTTATATCAGTACACTGGTAATAACCTAAGCATTACGAAAATTCTATTTGAACAAATAAGCCACATGTAGCAAATAAGCCATTAAACTATTTGTTAACCAAATTCGACACTCTCTCATTGACCTCCATACAAAAACTCCTCGCTTGGTGAGCCAGACCTCTACGTCAAGGTGAACTGATTCATTTATTTCTTCTTTATTTAACTTGAACAGTCAGTTGACAAAACAGTCTTATTTACAACGAGGAACGGGCAGGTGTGGTGATAAAACAGAAGAAGTATAGTAATGTTACAGACATCATAACACAACAAGACAGAGACAGTCAGCTGTCATTTGTTTGGATATCAAGTATTCAACAGTGATGTGTGACCATGAAAATGTCAGTGCTTGGCTTGTTATTTGTTAGGTGAACTAATAAAAAAATTATGAACAAACAAACAAATTAATTAATTAATACATTTTAAAATACGTGTAATATGTAGAGGTTGTTACTGCTACTAAACGTCCCCTTTTCAAGACCCTGTCTTTCAAAGGTAATTCGTAAAAATCCAAATAACTCTTGAAGATCTTGAATTATTGTTCTTTAGTTTATAGAGTTTTAGCTATTTCAACGTGCGGACTCCGTCCCTGCGTTCTCTGACTCTAGTTTAAATTGCCAACCATTTCAACATGTAGCAACAGCTTCATATTTTCTGGTCTTCTAAACCATTCGAGACGTCCGGCTTACCGTGGGTCTCACAACATGTAATGAATGGAATTGAAACCAGGTGTGTGGGAAGACAAGACAAAACAAATGGAAAATGAAAAATTGATCGATGATGGCTAGAAGACCGGTGACGCAGACCGCCGAGCGGCCCGAACAAAGAGAGGAACCAACTTCGGCGGAAGTTGTGACAGGAACTCTGAAAATGTCAACAGAGAAGAAGTACTACTCGGTGCTATTTTTCATTTTCCATTTGTTTTGTCTTGTTTTCCCACACACGTTACATGTTGTGTATTTCCCACATGTCCTTGTCCGGAATTGTTTGTTTTGTAAGTGTTTGTGCACGTTGTATGGTGTGCGAATGGTTATGTTACCCATTTATTATGTTTGTTCTGTTTTCCGGTGGGTTTTATTATTAAACTGCTCCGTTGTGAAAACACAGTTCTGCTCTCCTGCGCCTGACTTCTCTACCGCTAAATACGCACCCCTTACAGTTCCAGCCATTTCAACGTGGGAACTCCCTGTTACGGCGTTATCTTGACTAAATGTACATTTTGTCACAAGTCCTTTTATTCTGGAGTAGAAAAGGGTGGTTTTAAAAAAGGGCACATTTAATCTTTTCACCAATAGTTTTGTATGTAATCACATATGTTTCACAACATTTAGATGTAAACCCCATTGAAAAGTGGACACAACCAAAGACACAGTAATGTGTGATTTCTGTATTTCATGAGATCACCAAATGAAACAAACTCGACATGACTGTCCCTTAAGTGTCCACAGACCATTCCCACATGCTCAAAAATATGAATATTGTTTAATTCTCAAATTTTGGAGATCAGGAGTTTTGGGAAGAATAATGTCTTTGCTCTCCATAGGCTCTCTCCCTCCATACTCCACAGCAGTGAAGAGAAAGAGTTTCCTGCAGGTATTTATGACTGTTGAAAAACGTGGGGTGGGAGAGAGAGTGAGGAGAGAGGGAGCGGGGCATGATATACACCCAAAAGGGCCACGTCGTGACACTGTAAAAGGTCAATATCGAATGGTAATAAGCTTTGACATAAGATCTCAAATCTAGTAGAAATATTGATTATATCTTTTAATATGCTGTGTACCATCTTCCAAGGCATCTTCTGAGAAATCATGAAACAATTCAGAAACATGATGAAAACAGACTGAGACCATCTTGCTGTAAAGCACGTTTTTTATGCTATAAGGAAATTAATACATGAGTGAAAGGGTGAGAGAACTAATCAGACACAAGGTCACAAAGGTCATAGGTTACAATCTAATCATCATTCTGTTCCATCTAGTAACTGTATTCGTAGCCGTAGCTGTAGGTGTAGTAGACGGTGCCTCTCTTCAGCTGGCAGGTCTCAGTGTGTGTTCCTGGACGGATGATGGTGGTGCAGGTTCCCAGGCGGTAATCTAGTCCGATGAGATCATCCCACACCTAATAATAATAAACATCATAATAACAATATTAGCAAAAATAATCATAATAATCTTCCTCCTCCTCATTATCATCTTCATCATCATAATAATAATTGATGGGATTTAGCTTTGCAGGTGAGAAACTCACCTCCACTGTCAGGACAGAATTGGGAATGATGTTTGCAAAGTCGAACTGGTTGGCCCAGGTGGGGTTGGCCTGTTTCTCCAGAATGTTGCTCTTGCCATGGAAGGATGAACCGCACCACACCTAAGGACGATAGTGTTGTCAGTAGACTTTATAAAACTTTTTTACAATTATTATTGTGCATTAAATACTAAAATATTGTTAACTTAGGGCTAGGGGGGACGGTCACATCCCACATCTACAACATCCTGTGAAATTGCAGCGCCAAATTCAAATTACAAAAATACTCATTTTAAACATTCATGAAAATACAAGTGTTGCACACCATTGAAAAGCATAGAATCTTGGTAATCTCACAGCGTTGTCAGATTTCAAAAAGGCTTTACGGCGAAGGCAGAACATTTTATTGTCTGAGGACAGCGCCCCGCACACATATTCAATTAGCATAATAACATAACCAGCAGAGGTGTCACAAAACTCAAAAATAGCGATAAAATAAATAGCTTACCTTTGAAGATCTTCATCTGATGGCGTACTCAAGCGTCCCAGTTACACAATATAAGGTTATTTTGTTCGATAAAGTCCCTCTTTATTTTCATTAAGCTCCATTTGGTTGGCGTGTTTTGTTCAGTAATCCGCCTGCCCAAAGGCGTTCATCCATGCAGACAAACAACATCCCAAACGTACCGGTAAAGTTCGTCGAAACAAGTCAAATAGCGTTTCTAATCAATACTCAGATACACTAAAATGAATATAAACTATAATATTTCAGATGGAATATAGCCGGATGAATAGAAGAGAAAAAGAGCTAAGAGCGCGCTTACTGTTAACAGGACACTTGACGTGACCTCAGGAAGAACTTCTCTTACTCCATGGTTATTCAAGATAAAAGCTTGAAACCTTTTTTAAACACTGTTTACATCTAGTGTGACATGATATATTCAGATTTTACGGATGGATTTTGCTCGGGTTTACGCCTGCCATATCAGTTCTGTTATACTCACAGACATTATTTTAACAGTTCTAGAAACTTCAGAGTTTTTATATTCAAATCTACTAATTATATGCATATCTTAGCTGAGTAACAGGCAGTTTACTTTGGGCACGTTTTTTCATCCAAACTTCAAAATACTGCCCCCTAACCCAAACAGGTTAATGTATGTACAGTTGGCTCACTTGAATGAGGAACCAGTACATGTATTTATAATTAAAAATAATTTATAATTTATGTATTATTATCATTTATTATTACTTCACCTAACAAGTAACAAGCCAATCACTGACATTTTCATGTTCACACGTCACTGTAGCCTACTTGATATCCAATCAAATGACAGCTGACTGTCAACTGTTTACTGTTTGATTATTGCTGTGTCTCTGTCCTTTTGTCTTATGATGTCTGTGCTGTCTGTAACATTACTGTACTTCTTCTGTTTTATCACCCCACCTGCCCATCCCTCATTTTATATAACAATGATTTGTTAACTGACTGTTCTGGTTAAATAAAGTTGAAATAAATTAATAAATTCACCTTGACGTAGGGGTTTGGTTTAAAGAATAGCCATCCTTTCAGGTTGGAGGCACGGATATCATACACACCGATGGGGCCGCCTTCCTGGGCACAGTGTACAAGAGCCAGGGTGCATAGCACCAGCAGTCCCAGGGACAGAGAGAGAGGCCATGGTACACTGTCTGAGAGAGAGGAGAGGAGGGAGGTGACGGGAGGGGAGAAGAGGGAAGATATGAAAAAAAGTCTATAAGAGATTGAAACTATTATAAACAATATTCAGAGAGGAGTAAAAATAGAGTTAAAGGTCAGGATATATTATCAGTGGTAAGGAAGAAGAGAGAGAGATAGAAATAAATGGAAGATACACAAGAACAGTCCTGAATCAGCATACATAAATACAGGCTCTTATTCAATTGCAGATATTGGCTTTCCAGAAGTGTGTTTGATTTCCCACAGTAGTGTATCCTGGACGGAGGGAGATGACACTTGATATAGAAACTGTCAGTCCCATGGTGTTACACATTCCAGTTCTGACAGCGTTCTGGCGGAGAAGTCATCCTGTGTTCTCAACCAAACTGACACTTCATTTCTATATTGTGCCAATCTAAAAGCACTTTTTGGAAAGATACTCACTGTCTGTAATAAACTGATTCCCAGCCACAGTCTACAGAGATGACAAAGGTAAGAGGGATGCCCACAGAGAGAGAGAGAGAGAGAGAGAGAGAGAGAGAGAGAGAGAGAGAGAGAGAGAGAGAGAGAGAGAGAGAGAGAGAGAGAGAGAGATGGAAGAATAAGATCATGTCTTACCTGGATATTCTTGAGATGGACGTCTGTCTTTCTCTAGTCACCCAACTGCTGATGGTCCTTACTGTACCATCTAGCTGTTTATAAAGATCTCAGCCCCCCCACACCCAAGTGGCATGATGACCCGCAGGTGGTATGTAGGACTACTTAACCAATGAGAGCACACCCTATATTACCACGTGACGTATGGAAGCCTATAAGGTGTAACAACAAATTCTGATACTATCTGAAATGCTGATTACCTGAAATTGTGTTCCAGATAATGTCAAAAGGCCAGCCCAGTGAATAAACAGTTAGGTGAGGGAGAGGGCATTGCTCAGGGTGGAGATGGTAATTAGTACTGCATACAATCTGTAATTCATCAGTAATACCATGAATCATTTCATTCAGTGCATTCAGAAAGTGTTCAGACCCCTTGACTTTTTCTGTTTTGTTCCTTTACAGCCTTATTCTTAAATTCATTAAAACTCTTTTTTTCTTATCAGTCTACACACATTACCCCATAATGACAAAGTGAAACATATTTCAGAGACCTATAGCAGCACTCCCCCCCTCTGAGCCTGCTTGGCAGGGTTGGTCCTGCAAAGCCAAAGCCCCCTAAAGGGAGAGCATACTATACAAGGAAATTCTCAAAGCTGCTAATGAGAACCTTGACAACCCTTGTACCTAGCCAGTGGGGATTCCGGTGGTGTGCCCCCAACCAGGTAGTTGCAGTGCTGGCAACACTAGCTGCAGTAACCCATTGGGAGGTGGTCACACTCGGACATTCAGAGAGGGGGTATATTATTGTGGCCCTGGTGGCACAAAATCAAAGGTCTGACTGCACAGAGATGCTTGGGAATATGGTCAATACGGGGGACCAGCGTGTGTGTATTTCTGGGAAAAGGTGTACATTTGACCTCCATCATCTAGGGCGTGACAATGGTTAATAAAATCTCTCAATTTCTGCCCATTTTTTCTGCACGGGCTTGCAGGCCTTCTCATACAGCTGCAACTGTATATGCATTAAGTAAATCAAGACCTTTCTTGAGTTGGGCTCTGGGATGGTGCAACTGAGAATGTGAGCCTATGGTTGTGTGGGGGGAAAGGGTTGAGTGTGTATGTGCTTATCCCACAACTGTTGCGAAGGAGTAAAAGATGTTAGGGACAATATAGGATGATTCACAATAATTGTTTGCTAATATAATAATTGCTTGCAATAATGTAACTTTGATAATGGTGAGACTGGTGAGAGGTAAAATCCTTTGCATAAATTGCCTACATTAGTGTCACGTCCAGGCCTGGAAAGACAGGCTGGCGTGTTTTGTTTTGGTTTTGGTGTAGGGTTTTTATGTTCTAGGTGTTATATATCTATGTTGGGGTAATGGTTCCCAATTAGAGGCAGCTGTGTGTCGTTGTCTGTAATGGGAACCATATATATGTTTGGGGTTTTCGTATAGGTTTTGTGGGTTATTGTTTGAACATAGCTGTGTTTGTTTTGTCAGTTATGTTTCAACTTCATGGTCTTCGTTTACATTTGTTTATTTTGCCCAGTTATGTGAGTTTCGTTTTGTTTAATAAAAGCATGTATACTGGATGCCTCGCTGCGCCTTGGTCTGTCCATACTGAAGATCGTGACAATTACTACAAATATTAATAGCTAATTATGGAAATAATTATGGAAAGAAACAGGATTTAAAAATATACAGATTTTTTGATTGCTATATATAATACAAATCGAGGTGAGGGCGATGGAAATGCATTTGGTGGTTGATCTACTTCTGTTCTGTAAATGGCACTGTGTGCTCTTTAAGAAGGATGGATCCCAGTCTCTTCAGGGCTATGGATACGAGGGTCGGGGTGGTCTGCCGGGCATTGGGATGACAACCCAACTCGGGATGGGGATGGGTTTTAGCGGGTGGAATAGTGGGGTACAATTGGAGGTTTACTTAGTAGCAATGCAAATATCATGTGACAGCTATATAGACACTCAATCATCATGTTACTTTTTAATGGTATGTTTACAAACATATATTATGATAAATAGAATTGAAAGTTGTGTCTCATTTTGGTAAGTGGTGAAATTAGTATAGCCAGTTATAATTGTAATGGCTTAGCAGATAATAAGAAAAAGAGCGATCAGTATTTATCTGGCTAAAAGAGAAGGAATATAATATCTATTGTTTACAGGAAACTCATTCAACTATTTTAGATGACGTTCTCTGTAAAAAGGACTGGGGAGGTGAAATATATTTCTCCCATGGGCAAAGAAATTCAAAAGGGGTGATGGATTTAACAGTAATTTTGATACAAATGTGCAAATTGTCCAAACAGATCATCAAGGTAGATGGATTATTTTAAATATATTATTGGACAATAAACAGATATGGCTTATTAACCTATACGGTCCAAATAATGATGACCCAAGCTTCTTTGAAAATATATATAAGAATTTATCAACTCTACAAGAAACACTAGACGCGTATTACAAGAAACTAGACAACACTTATTATGGTGGGAGATTTTAATATGGTCTTAAATATCTCTATGGACCGGAAAGGAAATCACACTACAAACTATCACCTTCAGGCACGTAAGGAAATCATGAATGTCATGGATATATTGGAATTAGTGGATATATGGAGACTTAAATACCCTGACCTAGTGAGATATACATGGCGGATGCTTAATCAAGCTAGTCGTCTTGACTACTTTCTTATGCCATTCTCTCTGGCACCAAAAGTTAAAAAAGTTTTGCTAGGGGACAGAATGCGGTCGGATCATCACATAATTGGCATATATATTACTCTCACAGAATTTCCACGTGGGCAAGGATATTGGAAATTTTATCAAAGCCTACTAGATGATAAATTGAAGGACTAACAGTACAGTCAGATAGCAATAATTCTGTACCATAGAGGCACAGAATAAGTTAGGAAAACAAAAAGAAATTGAGAAACTTATTCAAGAAAGTTCCAGTGTAATATACACTGCTCAAAAAATAAAGGAACACTTAAACAACACAATGTAACTCCAAGTCAATCACACTTCTGTGAAATCAAACTGTCCACTTAGGAAGCAACACTGATTGACAATAAATTTCACATGCTGTTGTGCAAATGGAATAGATAACAGGTGGAAATTATAGGCAATTAGCAAGACACCCCCAATAAAGGAGTGGTTCTGAAGGTGGTGACCACAGACCACTTCTCAGTTCCTATGCTTCCTGGCTGATGTTTTGGTCACTTTTGAATGCTGGCGGTGCTTTCACTCTAGTGGTAGCATGAGACGGGGTCTACAACCCACACAAGTGGCTCAGGTAGTGCAGCTCATCCAGGATGGCACATCAATGCGAGCTGTGGCAAGAAGGTTTGCTGTGTCTGTCAGCGTAGTGTCCAGAGCATGGAGGCGCTACCAGCAGACAGGCCAGTACATCAGGAGATGTGGAGGAGGCCGTAGGAGGGCAACAACCCAGCAGCATGACCACTACCTCCGCCTTTGTGCAAGGAGGAGCACTGCCAGAGCCCTGCAAAATGATCTCCAGCAGGCCACAAATGTGCATGTGTCTGCTCAAACGGTCAGAAACAGACTCCATGAGGGTGGTATGAGGGCCCAACGTCCACAGGTGGGGGTTGTGCTTACAGCCCAACACCGTGCAGGACGTTTGGCATTTGCCAGAGAACACCAAGATTGGCAAATTCGACACTGGCACCCTGTGCTCTTCACAGATGAAAGCAGGTTCACACTGAGCACGTGACAGGCGTGACAGAGTCTGGAGACACCGTGGAGAACGTTCTGCTGCCTGCAACATCCTCCAGCATGACCGGTTTGGCGGTGGGTCAGTCATGGTGTGGGGTGGCATTTCTTTGGGGGGCCGCACAGCCCTCCATGTGCTCGCCAGAGGTAGCCTGACTGCCATTAGGTACCGAGATGAGATCCTCAGACCCCTTGTGAGACCATATGCTGGTGCGGTTGGCCCTGGGTTCCTCCTAATGCAAGACAATGCTAGACCTCATGTGGCTGGAGTGTGTCAGCAGTTCCTGCAAGAGGAAGGCATTGATGCTAAGGACTGGCCAGCCCGTTCCCCAGACCTGAATCCAATTGAGCACATCTGGGACATCATGTCTCGCTCCATCCACCAACGCCACGTTGCTCCACAGACTGTCCAGGAGTTGGCGGATGCTTTAGTCCAGGTCTGGGAGGAGATCCCTCAGGAGACCATCCGCCACCTCATCAGGAGCATGCCCAGGCGTTGTAGGGAGGTCATTCCAGGCACGTGGAGGCCACACACACTACTGAGCCTCATTTTGACTTGTTTTAAGGACATTACATCAAAGTTGGATCAGCCTGTAGTGTGGTTTTCCACTTTGATTTTGAGTGTGACTCCAAATCCAGACCTCCATGGGTTGATAAATTTGATTTCCATTGATAATTTTTGTGTGATTTTGTTGTCAGCACATTCAACTATGTAAAGAAAAAGTATTTAATAAGATTATTTCATTCATTCAGATCTATGATGTGTTATTTTAGTGTTCCCTTTATTTTTTGAGCAGTGTATTATACAAATAAAGCGAACTGGATGGAAAATGGGGAAAAATGCACCACATTCTTTTTCAATGTTCAGTATAGAAATGCTACAAAATAAATGTATTGAAACTTGTTACAGTCACGCATGATTCACCAAATTATATTTTGAAAGAGGAAGTAAAGTACTTTAAGAATATGTTTTCGTTTCAGTCTCCTCCATCTCCACTAACTGAAACTAATTGTATTTTTTTCCAAATAATAATGTAAATTAACTTCTGTACAGAAAGACTCATGTGAAGGCCAAATTACAGAGGAGGATCTTCTTTATGCAATTAAAGCCTATAAGGCTGGGGCTGGATGGCATATTTTTATTTATTTTATTTTTATTTTATTTCCCCTTTATTTATTCAGGTTAGCTAGTTGAGAACAAATTCTCATTGACAACTTCGACCTGGCCAAGATAAAGCAAAGCAGTGTAACACAAACAACAACACAGAGTTACACATGGAATAAACAAGCATACAATCAATAACACAATAGAAAAAAGTCTATATACAGTGTGTGCAAATGGAGGAGGTAAGGCAATAAATAGGCCATAGTAGCGAAATAATTACAATTTAGCAAATTAACACTGGAGTGATAGATGAGCAGATGATGATGTGCAAGTAGAAATACTGGTGTGCAAAAGAGCAGAAAAAAAATATATATATATGGGGATGAGGTAAGTACATTGGGTGGGCTATTTACAGATGGGCTACAGTGGGGCAAAAAAGTATTTAGTCAGCCACCAATTGTGCAAGTTCTCCAACTTAAAAAGATGAGAGAGGCCTGTAATTTTCATCATAGGTACACTTCAACTATGACAGACAGAAATGAGAAAAAGAAATCCAGAAAATCACATTGTAGGATTTGTAATTTATTTATTTGCAAATTATGGTGGAAAATAAGTATTTGGTCAATAACAAAAGTTTATCTCAATACTTTGTTATATACCCTTTGTTGGCAATGACAGAGGTCAAACGTTTTCTGTAAGTCTTCACAAGGTTTTCACACACTGTTGCTGGTATTTTGGCCCATTCCTCCATGCAGATCTCCTCTAGAGCAATGATGTTTTGGGGCTGTCGCTGGGCAACACGGACTTTCAACTCCCTCCAAAGATTTTCTATGGGGTTGAGATCTGGAGACTGGCTAGGCCACTCCAGGACCTTGAAATGCTTCTTACGAAGCCACTCCTTCGTTGCCCGGGCGGTGTGTTTGGGATCATTGTCATGCTGAAAGACCCAGCCACGTTTCATCTTCAATGCCCTTGCTGATGGAAGGAGGTTTTCACTCAAAATCTCACGATACATGGCCCCATTCATTCTTTCCTTTACACGGATCAGTCGTCCTGGTCGCAGAAAAACAGCCCCAAAGCATGATGTTTCCACCCCCATGCTTCACAGTAGGTATGGTGTTCTTTGGATGCAACTCAGCATTCTTTGTCCTCCAAACACAACGAGTTGAGTTTTTACCAAAAAGTTCTATTTTGGTTTCATCTGACCATATGACATTCTCCCAATCCTCATCTGGATCATCCAAATGCTCTCTAGCAAACTTCAGACGGGCCTGAACATGTACTGGCTTAAGCAGGGGGACACGTCTGGCACTGCAGGATTTGAGTCCCTGGCGGCGTAGTGTGTTACTGATGGTAGGATTTGTTACTTTGGTCCCAGCTCTCTGCAGGTCATTCACTAGGTCCCCCCGTGTGGTTCTGGGATTTTTGCTCACCGTTCTTGTGATCATTTTGACCCCACGGTGAGATCTTCGTGGAGCCCCAGATCGAGGAAGATTATCAGTGGTCTTGTATGTCTTCCATTTCCTAATAATTGCTCCCACAGTTGATTTCTTCAAACCAAGCTGCTTACCTTTTGCAGATTCAGTCTTCCCAACCTGGTGCAGGTCTACAATTTTGTTTCTGGTGTCCTTTGACAGCTCTTTGGTCTTGGCCATAGTGGAGTTTGGAGTGTGACTGTTTGAGGTTGTGGACAGGTGTCTTTTATACTGATAACAAGTTCAAACAGGTGCCATTAATACAGGTAACGAGTGGAGGACAGAGGAGCCTCTTAAAGAAGAAGTTACAGGTCTGTGAGAGCCAGAAATCTTGCTTGTTTGTATGTGACCAAATACTTATTTTCCACCATAATTTGCTGACTAAATACTTTTTTGCCCCACTGTATATACCTAAAAAAATATATGGGGGATTGGAAATGATGCAAATAATTACATTGATGGAAGCAACAATCTTTCCGCAATATTAAGCTAATCCACCCTTATAAAAATAAAAAATAAAGTGAAAACTGATTTTTTGAAATTTTTGCAAATGAAATACCTCATTTACATGTATTCAGACTCTTTGCTATGAGACTAGAAATTGTGCTCAAGTGCATTCTGTTTCCATTGATCATCCTTGAGATGTTTCTACAAATTGATTGGATGGAGTCCACCTGTGGTAAATTCAATTAATTGGACATGCCAGTTGACAATACATGTCAGAGCAGAAATCAAGCCATAAGATCGATTAAATTGTCCGTAGCGCTCCAAGACAGGATTGTGTTGACCATATATCACATTTAAGATTCCTGGCATTGACTGAGACCATACACCTTGACTTACCAGGACACACATCAACAGCAGGCCCAAAAACAAAGAGAAACCGAGAGGAGGACATGGCTCACAGCAAGGGCAGGATTGAAGAAGGACATCTCTCACAGAGAGAGAGAGAGAGAGAGAGAGAGAGAGAGAGAGAGAGAGAGAGAGAGAGAGAGAGAGAGAGAGAGAGAGAGAGAGAGAGAGAGAGAGAGAGAGAGAGAGAGAGAGAGAGAGAGAGAGAGAGAGAGAGAGAGAGAGAGAGATAGAGAAGGGAGACAGTGAGAGAGTGTGAGAGTGTGAGAGTGCGAGAGAGAGTGCAGGAGAGAGAGAGAGAGAGAGAGCGAGAGAGATTTCTATCAAAATGTTGTTAATATACTGAACAAAATATAAAGCAACATGCAACCATTTCTGAGAGCGAGAGAGAGACAGAGAGAGAGAGAGTGGTAGAGAGAGATAGAGAAGGGAGACAGTGAGAGAGTGTGAGAGTGCGAGAGAGAGTGCAGGAGAGAGAGAGAGAGAGAGGGAGTGAGAGAGATTTCTATCAAAATCTTGTAAATATAGTGAACAATAATATAAACGCAACATGCAACCATTTCTGAGAGAGAGAGAGAGAGAGAGAGAGAGAGAGAGAGAGAGAGAGAGAGAGAGAGAGAGAGAGAAAGAGAGAGAGAGAGAGAGAGAGAGAGAGAGAGAGAGAGAGAGAGAGAGAGAGAGAGAGAGAGAGAGAGAGAGAGAGCGAGAGAGATTTCTATCAAAATGTTGTTAATATACTGAACAAAATATAAACGCAACATGCAACCATTTCTGAGAGCGAGAGAGAGACAGAGAGAGAGAGAGTGGTAGAGAGAGATAGAGAAGGAGACAGTGAGAGAGTGTGAGAGTGCGAGAGAGAGTGCAGGAGAGAGAGAGAGAGAGAGAGAGGGAGGAGAGAGATTTCTATCAAAATCTTGTAAATATAGTGAACAATAATATAAAGCATGACATGCAACCATTTCTGAGAGAGAGAGAGAGAGAGAGAGAGAGAGAGAGAGAGAGAGAGAGAGAGAGAGAGAGAGAATAAAAAAAAAAAAATTCAGTTCTAGAACATACACTCGGTTCATTCTCCAAATCGATAAATGTTGTCGATAAATGTATTTAATGGAGTAATTAATGGAGAATGATCTGATATCTCCCTGTAGTGATTTTTATCCAGCAGTTTGTTGAGTGCATTTTTTTAAATAAAAATGTAGTAAATTCTTGGATAGCTTTTCTTACTTTAAGAAAAAAAAGGAATCGTCTTTTGCAGTTTGGAATAGTAATCTCCAGGTGTCCTACAAATGATTTGCATAGATTACATTTTTCAGCCTCTTTGGGGGCTCCTTAAATCTGGCTGTTTTATTACTATAGAGTCCTTTCAGAAAGTATCAGACCCCTTGACTTTTTCCACATTTTGTTACGTTAAAGCCTTATTCTAAAATGGATTAAATAAAATAAATCCTTCAGCAATCTATAAACTATACCCCATAATGATAATGAAAAAACAAAAACATTTTTTTAGACATTTTTGCAAAACAGAAATTCCTTATTTACAAAATAATTAATACCCGTTAAATGTTTTATTTACAATGACGGCCTACCATAAGGCAAAGGCCTCCTGCAGGGATGGGGGCTGGGATTAAAAATATAAATAAATTAAATAAAAATATACGACAAAACACACAACACAACAAGAGAGACAACACAACACTACATAAAGAGAGACCTCAGACAACAACATAGTATTAAATAATCACATGACAACAAAGCATGGTAGAAACACAACATGACAACAACATGGTAGCAACACAACATGGCAGCAACACAATATGGTAGCAGCACAAAACAGGATACGGACATTACTGGGCACAGACAACAGCACAAAGGGTAGAGACCAAGAAGGTAGAGACAACCAATAAGGTAGAGACAATAATACATCACAAAAAGCAGCCACAACCCTTTGCTATGGGACTCGAAAATTGAATTGTCCGTAGCGCTCACAGACAGGATTGTGTCAAGACACAGATCTGGGGAAGGGTACCAAAACAATCTGCAGCATTGACGGTCCCCAAGAACACAGGGGACTCCATCAATAAGTTTGGAACCACCAAGACTCCTCTTAGAGCTGGCCGCCCGGCCAAACTGAGCAATCGGGGGAGAAGGGCCTTGGTCAGGGAGGTGACCAAGAACCCAAGGAGTCACTCTGACAGAGCTCTAGAGTTCTTCTGCTGAGATGGTAGAACCTTCCAGAAGGAAAACCATCTCTGCAGCATTCCACCAGTCAGGCCTTTCGGCGGCAGGTAGCCTAGTGGTTAGGCGTTGGACAAATCCCTGAGCCGACAAGGTAAAAATCTGCTGTTCTGCCCCTGAACAAGGCAGTTTAACCCACTGTTCCTAGGTCATCATTGAAAATAAGAATTTTTTCTTAACTGACTTGCCTAGTTAAATAAATGTAAAATATATATTTTTAAATGGTAGAGTGGCCAGATGGAAAACACTCCTCAGTAAAATGCACATGACAGCCCACTTGGAGCTTGAAAAATTCATCCAAAGACACTCAGACCATGAGAAACAAGATTATCTAGTCTGACGAATCCAAGATTGAACTTTATGGCATGAATGCCAAGCGCCACATCTGGAGGAAACCTTGCACCATCCCTAAGGTGAAACATGATGGTGGCAGCATCATGCGGTGGGGATGTTTTTCAGCGGCAGGGAATGGGAGACTAGTCAGGATTGAGGGAAAGATGATCAGAGCAAAGTTATGAGAGATCCTTTTTGAAAACCTGCTCCAGAGTGCTCAGGACCTCAGACTGGGGCCAAGGTGCACCTTCCAACAGGACAATGACCCTAAGCACACAGCCAAGACAATCCACTCCTTGAGTGGCCCAGCCAGAGCCCAAACTTGTAACATCAAACCCAAGGAGACTCGATGCTGTAATCGCTCGATGCTGTAATCATAAGGGTAGGTAACAACACATCCACCATGCTGATCCTCAATACAGGGGCCCCTCAGGGGAGCGTGCTCATTCCCTTCCTGTACTCCCTGTTCATTCATGACTGCATGGACAGGCACAATTCCAACACCATCGTTAAGTTTGCCCTGGACACAACAATGGTAGGCCTGAACACCGACAAAGACAGCCTATAGGGAGGAGGTCAAAGACCTGGTCGTGTGGTGCAAGGACAACAACCTCTCCCTCAACGTGATCAAGACAAAGGAGATGATTGTGGACTACAGGAAAAAGAGGACCGAGCACGCCCCCATTCTCATCGACGGGGCTGCAGTGGAGCAGGTTGAGAGCTTCAAGTTGCTTGGTGTCCACATCACCAACAAGCTACATGGTCCAAGCACACAGAAACAGTCATGAAGAGGGCACGACACAACCTATTCCCCTTAGGAGACTGAAAAAGATTTGGCATGGGTCCTCAGATCCTCAAAAGGTTCTACAGCTGCACTATCGAGAGCATCCTGACTGGTTGCATCACTGCCTGGTATGGCAAATGCTCGGCCTCCGACCGCAAGGCACTACTGAGGGTAGTGCGAATGGCCCAGTACATCACTGGGGCCAAGCTTCCTGCCATCCAGGATATCTACACCAGGCGGTGTCAGAGGAAGAAGCAGTACCGGAGCGTCAAGTGATGAATGAGCAACAGAATGATCATTAGACTGTAACCTATGACCTTAGTGACCTTAGTGACCCTTTCACTCATGTATTCACTTCCTTATAGCATCAATTTCAAATATTGTGCTTTACAGCAAGATGTTATCAGTCTGTCTTTATCATGATTCTGTATTGTTCTATGATTTCTCAGAAGATGTCTTAGATTGGTCCGTAGAATATTAAAAGTCATAAATCAATATTTTAGATTTCATGTCAAACATGTTCAACATTTACCTTTACAGTAGATCATTATTGTGCTTAAACCTGAGCTTACTGTAACTTTTTGTTATTCTAAGGTTTGGCATTCATTCATAATCAGAGTATCAGATAAATGCAAAACCTTTGACCCTATGTTACACCATACAGTTTGGTTTAGAGACATTACTGAGAACCCTATACAGTTTGGTTTAGAGACATTACTGAAAACTATATAAGGTTTAGATTGGAGACATCATTGAGAACTATTTAAGGTTTGGTTTAGAGACATCATTGAGAACTATATAAGGTTTGGTTTAGAGACATCACTGAGAACTATATAAGGTTTGGTTTAGAGACATCAATGAGAACTATATAAGGTTTGGTTTAGAGACATCACTGAGAACCCTACACATTTTGGTTTAGAAACATTACTGAAAACTATATAAGGTTTGGATTGGAGACATCATTGAGAACTATATAAGGTTTGGTTTAGAGACATCATTGAGAACTATATAAGGTTTGGTTTAGAGACATCACTGAGAACTATATAAAGTTTGGTTTAGAGACATCGTTGAGAACTATATGAGGTTTGGTTTAGAGACATCATTGAGAACTATATACAGTTTGGTTTATAGACATCACTGAGAACTATATAAAGTTTGGTTTAGAGACATTACTGAGAACCCTATACAGTTTGGTTTAGAGACATCATTGAGAACTATATACAGTTTGGTTTAGAGACATAATTGAGAACCAACCCTATACAGTTTGGTTTAGAGACATCATTGAGAACCCTATACAGTTTGGTTTAATTATGACAGGGTGACTGGGTAAGGTCCTTATAAAGGGGAACATTTCCCCATAGTGATAATTAAGTCCTTATGTTTTGTTAAGGATCCAACCTGGAATGACATGCTGGGAAGCTGTAACAACACTATCAGCAAGGGAACCCGTAAAGTCGTCAGGGAGCCCTCCGATATACTTACAGTTTAAGATTTTGTAAATATGACAACGTTTGAGACCTGTATATTACATCTTCTTGAATTGCATTAGTCTTGTGAAGTCATTTAAATTTGCCTGTTGCTCCGCTGACTTTATTTGTGAGTGACCTCACATATTTGACAGTTTTTTTTACAGATTGGTTTGTGCAGATGTAAGATACTGAATTCAGGTTAGGACATCCTCAGTTCTCTTAAATATCAGATCAAAATGAATATATCACAATTACTTTTAGAAATCTATCTGTTTGGTATCCTAGCTTCCTTTCCTTGATCCCTTTACTTCCTTGTCTCCTTTCTTTTCCTGGATTCTCCTCCTTTTTTATTTCCCTTTCCTTTCCTCCTTCCTTAGCTCCCTTTCATTATATCCTTTCCTACCTTCCTTTCTTTGATTTATCCTATCTTCCATTCCTTCTTTCCTTACTTCCGTTCCTTGATCCCTTTCCTTATTCTCCTCTTCTCATTTGCTTTCCTAGCTCTCTTTCCTCCTATTCTTTTTTATTTGAGTTCCTTTCCTCCTCTCTTCCTTTTCTGTCTCCCTTTCCTTCCATAGATTCCTTTCCTCTCCTCTGTTCCGCATTTCCTAGCTTTCTTTCCTAATTTCCTTTACTCGTCTACTTTCTACTTTTCTTTTTTTCCTTTTCTTGGTATTTCCTATCTTCCATTCCTCCTTCCCTTGCTTTTTTTCCTTATTTTCTTGATCCAGTTCATAATTTCCTAGCTTTCTTTTCAGATTTTTTTGTTCCCTTTCTTTTCCTAACTACCTTTCCTCTTCTCCTTCCCTAGACTCCATTCCTTTCCTAGCTTAATTTCAGTCGCTGAAGGGAGACTTGAACGGGGACACTGCAAAGTCCAGGCACAGGTTGTCTTCACTCATGCAGTGAGGGCAGTGATAATACGTTTAGTACATCCATGATCCTTGTTATATACATAGGAAAGTCACCAAGAGACAACAAAAATCATATGTACACACTATATATACATATTCTTATATACAGTAAAGTTAAATTAGAGATTTTGAAAGAGGAGAGCCACTGTGATACAATATGTTTTTTATGTTTTTTAAAGCTAAACTTGCTTTTTTCCTGAGTAACCTCCGGTGGCAGAACATTATCGTAACAGTAGTAGAAATGTAGAAGGCCCAAAGTCACTACTGTAGTAGGTGGAAATTAGGAAATTAGGAAAGGAATCTAGGAAAGAGAGGAAAGGAATCTAAGGAAGGAAAGTGGGTAAGGAAAGGAGGAAAGGAAGCAAGGCAAGGAAGAAATGGATCTAGGAAAGGAAGGTAAATGATCAAGGAACAGAAGCTAGGAAAGAAGGAAGGAAAGGGAGTTAGAATAGTATAGGAGGAAAGAGACCGTAGGAAAGCAAAAGAGGGGAGGAAAGGGATCGAGGAAAGCAAGCTAAGAAAGTAGGAAATTAAGATAAGCTAGGATACCAAAAAGATGCATTTCTAAAAGTAACTGTGATATATTCAGATGTATCTTATTTTTATGAGAACTGGATTCCGCATCGAATAATCTGCACAAAGTGATCTGTAAAACGCAACTCAAAAATATGAGGCCACTCACAAATAAGTGGAGCAATTCACAAGTGTGAGTCAACTCATAAATGTAATGCAAGTCACGAATATGTAAATATGTCAAATGCAAGACACAAATGTAAACGGTGGAGTCACAAATGTTGTCATAGTTACAAAAACATATTTGACCACTGTGTTTGCAAAGTAAGAAATATGTTTGTAAAATGTACTGTGTTAACCAGAAAAAACCTGTCTTGCATGTATATGCTAATCATCATTTGTTTGTGTTAATGATGATTGGCTTTTGGATCATGACATATGTTTGTCAAAGTACATGGAAAATTCCATTCTATATTTGCACAACACCTGTTGTGTTTGTCACTCACTACTTATATATTTACAACATTTTGATAGAAATCTCTCTCTCCTAGTTGTCCTTCTATCAAGCCCTTTACACATTGAATCAGGTGTTTTTTTCTTCACTATCAGTCACTTCCTCTTGTTCTCAACCATCAGTCACCTCCTCTTGTTCTCCACCATCAGTCACCTCCTCTTGTTCTCCACCATCAGTCACCTCCTCTTGTTCTCCACCATCAGTCACCCCCTCTTGTTCTCAATCATCAGTCACCTCCTCTTGTTCTCCACCATCAGTCACCTCCTCTTGTTCTCCACCATCAGTTACCTCCTCTTGTTCTCTGCCATCAGTCACATCCTCTTGTTCTCCACCATCAGTCACCTCCTCTTGTTTTCCACTATCAGTCACCCCCACTTGTTCTCCACCATCAGTTACCTCCTCTTTTGTAGATGACATCATCATCTACAAAAAGTATGTGTGCTGTTGATTTCTGGTCCAAAGCCGATGGCTTCGTAAAGGTTCGGTGTGGAACCATCTCTCCTGGTAATACCAAAATCATTACCAATAATTCAGACCCCAACTGGAGTAACAAGCTCATCTGCAATGATGTGGAGGCTGATGACAACCTGGAGCTGGAGGTGTGGGACAACGATGTGTCAGCTGACGACCGCCTGGGGACCTGTTCTACCCCAGTTACAGATCAGCTGACGACCGCCTGGGGACCTGTTCTACCCCAGTTACAGATCAGCTAACGACCGCCTGGGGACCTGTTCTACCCCAGTTACAGATCAGCTGACGACCGCCTGGGGACCTGGTCCACCACAGTTACACATAAGCTGACGACCGCCTGGGGACCTGTTCCACCACAGTTACACATCAGCTGACAACCGCCTGGTGACCTGTTGCACCACAGTTACAGATGGAGCCCGTAGTATTGAATGTTTCCTGGGGCAGGGAACCATCAACCATAGCTACAGCTACACAGCAGCTCTGTCTCAAGAGGACCAACCTTGACATTCAACCTTTGACCCTACTGTCATATTAGTGTGTCATTGGCTCACTCATCTGACATAACAATCCTCACTTCAGTATCGATAAAGACACCTGCATCTCAGCATTATGTTCTCAGTCTGGTTCTTTGTGTCATCACCGTAAAGTCTTAGTAAAAGATTTACATCTGTTTCTGTCTTAATATTTGCCAGTGATTATGAATGTGTAGCATTATTGACAACTTTGAGAAACATTTAGACATATTTTTTTTGGGGGGGGGAATGTAGCCTAGTGGTCAGAGTGATGGGCCAGTATCCAGAAGGTTGTTAGATCAAATCCCCAAGCTGACAAGCTAAAAATCTGTTGTTCTGCCCCTGAACACGGCAGTTAATCCACTGCTCCTAGGCCGTCATTGTAAATAAGATTTTTTTGCCTAGTTAAATTTAAAAAATATATATTTATTTTTTTATAAACACTGCACAGCATTACCATCTTTTAGCAAATATCTTTCTCCTGTCTCATCGCATTTAAGAAATTGATTAATCAATAAAGGACAATGTTATAACTGTATCTCAACACCCTCTCTGATAAGATGACAGAAAGCTGTAGTCTAGATCCAAATGGGTGGGCTTCAGCTGTGGGATGACATCACTACAGCAACAGAATTGCGTGGCAGATATGGCTAGGATACTGCAGCACAGACAGACAGACAGACAGATGGCTGCTGCTGCTAAAAGATACGAGTTCCAGCAGCAGCCTGTGTTTGTTCTGTAGTCAGTGTATATTGTCACTGTGGGAGTTGGGCATATTATAACACATTAATTAGCTCTGTAGTCTTCTGTACTTCTTTAATACAAAAAGTGTATTAATTAGATCTTGGAATATTAGCCACTAGTGGATTCACTGCATTCAAAGTGTTCAAGGATAAAACCAAAAGGTTATACAACTCGTCTGGGTTGATAGGGCCCTGGGATGAAGCTTCTATTGAAGCCAGAGACAGTGTTTGTATGTGGCGCAACAGAGTGAGTTGTATAACTGTAGTGTGCAAAGGCATTGTCCCACATTACACCCTATTCACTTTATAGTGAACTACTTTTGACCACTATATAAGGAATAGGGTGTCATTTGGGACGCACACATTATCACTGAAGGAATGGTCCTCATAATGCCCCTCCTACTGAAGCAGTGGGCTGTGTGGCGCCTGTTATCTTCGTATACAGTGTTCGGAAAGTATTCAGACCCCTTGACTTTTTCCCCATTTTGTTACATTATAGCCTTATTCTAAAATGTATTCAATATTTTTTCCCCCATTATAAATCTTCACACAATAGCCCATAATGACAAAGCAAAAACTGTTTTTTAGAAATGTTTGCAAATATATATATAAAAAAATTAAATATCAGATTTACATAAGCATTCAGTACTGTGACTCGTTTCAGGAAACTAGGCATATGTCGCTGGTCACCATTTCACAGGAGCGCCATTTGAACGTAGACTTTTTTTTGACAGAAATGTATCTGAAACACGTGAACTTTCATGTGCCTTAATAACAAACTTGTATGACATCTGTTAATAAAAATAAAATTATTAAATTATTATTATTATTATCATAACATTTTTCAACCTTTATTTAACTACTGTAAGCAAATGATGGGGCTAGTTGGTTTAGCCATGGAAAAAGTCAGCAACCTTCCCACTAGCCATGATTGGCTGAAATAATGAGTGGGCTAGACATGCCAAGAGATGAGTTCTGATTGGTCTGCCATGTAGCTTGCTTCTGTCTATAATATGAGCTGGTCAGGGTGTGCAGGTAATTATTTTAAACGTTGCTTTTTTGAAAGATGTTTCGCAGTAGAACTGCATAATTTTGCTCTCCACTTTCTGGAGGACTGAGTTTTGAAATCAGTGGAATTAGAGTATGATAGCTAAAGAGATGGAGACAATTCTGGTGTTTGATTGCAAATATGCAGGTAGAGTCAAACATTTAACACACAGAAAGATGTTGTATTAAATACCTGTCTCCAGATTACATCTTCAAACAAACTAAGGGCAACCATTACAAATGGCCAATCTGACAACACTCAAAGTTTACGAATGCCCTGTGCACAATCTGGCATTCCAGCACTCCAGATTAAATTTAAGAACACACCCGTAGTATAAACCAGTCTTTTGTCTTGAAATCTTTGGTTGTTTAGTACATAGCCTCACGTGTGAATCGTTAAAGAGATGGGTGGAGCTAAAGCTTAAAAGGGTGTGAACAACGATGTAGACAAGGAAGAGCTCTCCAGTAGGTACCAAAACACTCAAGGGCCATTTAAAAAAAGGTTTATCAACCTTCAAGGCATAATTACTTTCCCATTGATCCTCAACTGTAGTGTATGATATTACATTTTCTAGCTCTGAGTCCCTACTTTGATCCAATGTAAAAAAACACAATTTATAATTTTGCTACATAAGACTGAATCGAACAGGTCGGTCAACTTTGTTGAAGTAGCTTTGGAAGTGATTACAGCCTCGAGTCTTATTGGGCATGAAGCTACAAGTTTGGCACACCTGTCTTTGTTGCATTTCTCCCATTCTTTTCTGCAGATCCTCTCAAGCTGGGAGGTTAGATGGGGAGCGTCGCGGTACAGCTATTTTCAGGTCACTCCAGAGATGTTTAATCTGGTTCAAGTACGAGCTTTGGCTGTGCCACTCAAGGACATTCAGAGACTTGTCCTGAAGCCACTCCTGCTTTGTCTTGCTGTGTGCTTAAGGTCATTGTGCTGTTGGAAGGTGAACCTTCGCCCCAGGTTTTCATCAAGGATCTCTCTGTACTTCTCTCAATTCATCTTTCCCTCGATCCTGACTAATCTCCCAGCCCCTGCCGCTGAAAAACTTCCACACAGCATGATAATGCCACCATCATGCTGGGATGGTGCCAGGTTTCCTCCAGACGTGACGCTTGGCATTCAGGCCAAAAAATTCAATCTTGGTTTCCTCAGACCAGATCATCTTGTTTCTCATGGTCAGAGACTTCTTTTGGTGCCTTTTGGCAAACTCCATGGGCTGTCATGTGCATTTTACTGAGGAGTGGCTTCCGTCTTGCCACGCTACCATAAAGGCCTGATTGGTGTGCTGCAGAGATGGTTGTCCTTCTGGAAGGTTCTGCCATCTCCACAGAGAAACTCTGAAGCTCTGTCAGAATGACCATTGGGTTGTTGGTCACCTCCCTGACCAAGGCCCTTCTCCCCCAATTGCTCAGTTTGGCCGGGCGGCCAGCTCTAGGAAGAGCCTTGGTGGTTCCAAACTTCTTCTGTTAGATTAACAAGACTCTAAGCTTTGCAACCGTATGCAACACTTGTATTTCCATTAATGTTAAATATTACTAATTTTTATTTTGAATTTGGCGCACTTTGTTTGCTCCAAAAACAATCCCGTTCACGGGTATCGGATCCGTAAGAGGTTAAGAATGATGGAGGCCACTGTGTTCTTGGTGACCTTCAATGCTGCATCATTTTTTGGATACCCTTCCCCAGATCTGTGCCTTAACACTTTATATAGACAGGGGTGGGCCTTTCCAAATCACGTCCAATCAATTGAATTTACCACAGGTGGACTCCAAAGTTGTTGCAACATCTCAAGGATGATCAATGGAAACAAGATGCACCTGAGCTCAATTTCAAGTCTCATAACAAAGGGTCTGAATACTTATGTAAATAAGGTATTTCTGTTTTATATTTTTAATACATTTGCAAAAATGTCAAAAAAATCTGTTATCACTTTGTCATTATGGGGTAATGTGTGTAGAGTGATGAGAAATTGAAAATATTTTTTTTAAATCCATTTAAGAATAAGGCCGTAAAGTAACAAAATGTATAAAATATCAACAGGTATATCAACGGGTATGAAATCAACTGTATATAATGATTCATGGTATTACTGATGAATTACAGATTGTATGCAGTACTAATTACCATCTCCACCCTGAGCAATGTCCTCTCCCTCACCTAACTGTTTATTCACTGGGCTGGCCTTTTGACATTATCTGGAATACAATTTGTTCAATCAGCATTTCAGATAGTACCAAAATTTGTTGTTACACCTTATAGTCTTCCATATTTATCTTGGTAATCAAAACAAATCAAATGTTATTTGTCACGTACACATGCATAGCAGATGTTAATGGGAGTGTCGCGAAATGCTTGTGCTTCTAGTTTTGACAGTGCAGTAATATCCAACAAGTAATCAAACATTTCTGCAACAACTACTTTACACACAAATCTAAAAGGTTTAATGAGAATAGGCACATGTAAGTATATGGATGAGCGATGGCGAAGGCGCAATAGATGGTATAAATACAGTATATACATGTGATATGAATAATGTAAGATGTGTAAGCATTATTAAAGGGGCATTATTTAGAGGGCATTGTATAAAGTGACTAGTGATCCATTTATTAAAGTGGCATTGTATAAAGTGACTAGTGATCTATTTATTAAAGTGGCCAGTGATTGGGTCTCAATGTAGGCTGCAGCCTTTCTGAGTTAGTGATTGCTGTTAGCAGTCTGATGGCCTTGAGATAGAAGCTGTTTTTCAGTCTCATCTTTGATGTGCCTGTACTGTCTTCGCCTTCTGGATGGTAGCATTGTGAACAGGCCGTGGCTTTGGTGATTGATGTCCTTGATGATCTGTTTGGCCTTCCTGTGACATTGGGTGCTGTAGGTGTCATGGAGGGCAGGTAGTTTGCCCCCGGTGATGCGTTGTTCATCTTGGGAGAGCCTTGCGGTTGAGGGCGGTGCAGTTGCCGTACCAGGATGTGATACAGCCCGACAGGATGCTTTCGATTGTGCATCTGTAAAAGTTTGTCGTTTTAGGTGACAAGCCACATTTTTTCAGCCTCCTGAGGTTTAAGAGGCGCTGTTGCGCCTTCTTCACCACACTGTCTGTGATTTCAGTTTGTCTGTGATGTGTACGCCGAGGAACATAAAACTTTCCACCTTCTCCACTGCTGTCCATTCGATGTGGATAGGGGGGGTGCTCCCTCTGATGTTTCCTGAAGTCCACAATTATCTCCTTTGTTTTGTTGACATTGAGTGAGAGGTTGTTCTCCTGACACCTCACTCCGAGTGCCCTCACCTCCTCCCTGTAGGCTGTCTCGTCGTTCTTGGTAATCAAGCCCACAACTGTTGTGTCGTCTGCAAACTTGATGATTGAGTTGGAGGCGTGCATGGCCACGCAGTTGTGGGTGAACAGGGAGTACAGGAGGGGGCTGAGCACGCACCCTTGTGGGGCCCCAGTGTTGAGGGTCAGCAAAGTGGAGATGTTGTTTCCTACCTTCACCACCTGGGGGCGGCCTGTCAGAAAGTCCAGGACCCAATTGCACAGGGCAGAGTTGAGACTCAGGGCCTCCAGCTTAATGATGAGTTTGGAGGGTACTACGTTGCTCTTATATCTGATAGTTATTGTATGTAATACGACTTAAGATTTCCTAACAATGTAAGAAATAATACATAAAAAAACAAAATACTGCATAGTTTCCTAAGAACTCGAAGAGAGGTGACCATCTCCGCTGTTGTGCTCTCATTGGTTGAGTTGTAATTAAGTAGTCCTACATACCAAGTGTGGGTCATTATTGCCTGTGTGTGTGTGTGTGTGTGCCTGAGATCTTTATAAACAGCTAGATGGCACATTAAGAACCCTCAGCAGTTGGGTGAGAAAGACAGACATCCATCTAGAAAGACAGACATCCATCTAGAAAGACAGACATCCATGACATGAAAATGTCAATGATTGGCTTGTTATTTGTTAGGTGAACAAATAAACAAACAAATGAATGCAAAAACAAACAAATGAATGAATGAATGAATTTTAAATTCCTTTAAAGGTTCCTCAGCCAAGTGAGCCAACAATACAATAAACATCATTGAGGATTAAAAAGCACAATAATAATAAATAACATTTAATAATAAAAATGTCTACTGACACCACACCTAAGGAACATTATATTCCTTAGGTGTGGTGCGGCCTAGCCTTCGGTGGCATGACCAGCATTCTGCAGAACCAGGCCAACCCCATCTGGCCCGGCGAGTTCAACTTCCTAGACATCATCCTCAAGTCTGTCCTGAAGCTGGAGGTGACTTTTCCCCCTTACTATGCAAAGCGCTTTGAGCACTGGAAAAGCACTTTGTAAATCCCATCAATTATTATTATGATGATAATAATGAGGAAGAGGAGGAAGAGGAGGAGAAGGTGGATTATTATGATTATTGTTTTTATTATTGCTTTTTTTGTTATTATTATTGTTATTTTGATTGTTATTGTTATTATGAATATTTATATTTAAATATTTTATTATCATTTTGTTTATATTATTTTCTTTTTATTATTATTATTAGGTGTGGGATGATGACGCCGGACCAGATGACCGTCTGGGAACCTGCACCACCACCATCCACCCAGGAAGACACACTGAGACCTGCCAGCTGAAGAGAGGCACTGTCTACTACACCTACAGCTACAAGAAGGAACAGGAGCAATAGAATGATGATTAGATTGTAAACTATGACCTTGTGTCTGATTGGCTCTCTCACCCTGTCACTCATGTATTCACTTCCTTATAGCATATAAAGTTTTTTACTGCGAGATGTTCTCAGTCTGGCTTCATCATGTTTCTGTATTGTTTTATGCTTCTCAGAAGATGTCTTAGATTGGTCCATAGAATATTAAAAGTCATAAATCAATATTTCTTTTAGGTTTCATGTCGAAGCTTTTTACCATTCGACATTTACCTTTCACAGTTTATCATTATTGTGCTTAAACTTGAGCTTAATATAACTTTGTTCATTCAAAGGTTTGGCCTTCGTTCGATCCTTCAAAGAATCCCCATTAATGGTTCCTTGAAGAACCTTTTGGGGTTCACCCCCAACCCCTTGGTATTTGGTAATTATTAGGATCCTCATCACCTCTCTGATTCAGAGGGGTTGGGTTAAATGTGGAAGACACATTTCAGTTGAAGGCATTCAGTTGTACAACTGACTAGGTATCCCCCTTTCCATTAGCCACTGCAAAAGCATCAGCTATTCTTCCTGGGGTCCAAATGAAACATGACATAATACATAGCACAGAACATTATTAGTCAATGACTGAAATACATACATTTCAAAGGTCACACATAGCCTACATATCAGTACATGCACACAATGTCTTGGTCTAATACTAAGTACAATTTATAGTACAAGATACATAAAATGGCTATTGGCTATTCACAGTCCCCCTTGTGTGGCTGAGTCGTTGTTGCTCCTAGACGTTTCCACTTCACAATAACAACACTTAAAGTTGACCGGGGCAGTTCTAGCAGGGCACACATTTGATGACCTGACTTGTTGGAAAGGTGGCATCCTATGACGTTGCCAATTTGAAAGTTACTGAGCTCTTCAGTAAGGCCATTCTACTGCCAATGTTAGGCTGTGGAGATTGCATGGCTGTGTGCTCAAATTATAAACGCAATATGTAGTTGGTCGCATGTTTCATGTACGAATGTGTTTACATCCATCTTAGTGAGCATTTCTCCTTTGCCAAGATAATCAATCGACCTGACAGCTGTGGCATATCAATAAGCTGATTAAACAGCATGATCATTACACAGGTGCACCTTGTGCTGGGGTCAATAAAAGTCTAAAATGTGCAGTTATGTCACACAACACAATTCCACAGATGTCACAAGTTGTGGGTAGCGCGCAATTGGCATGCTGACTGCAGGAATGTCCACCGTAGATTGAATGTTTATTTCTTTACCATAAGCCGCCTCCAACTTCATTTTAGAGTATTTGGCAGTATGTCCAACCGGCCTCACAACCGCAGATCACGTGTAACCACATCAGCCCAGGACCTCCACATCCAACTTCTTCTTCTGCGGGATCGTCTGTGACCAGCCACCCGGACACCCGGACAGCTGATGAAACTGTGGGTTTGAACAACTGAAGCATTTCTGTACTAACTGTCAGAAACATCTCAGGGAAGCTCATCTGCGTGCTCGTCGTCCTCACCAGGGTCTTGACCTGAATGCAGTTTGGTGTTGTAACTGACTTTAGTGGGCAAATACTCATGCTCACCGGCACACTGGAGAAGTGTGCTCTTCACGGATAAATTCCGGTTTAAAGTGTTCCGGGCAGATAGCGTATATGGCGTCGTGTGGGCGAGCAGTTTGCTGATGTCAACGTTGTGAACAGAGTGCCCCATGGTGACGGTGGGGTTATGGTATGGGCAGGCATAAGCTACGGACAGCGAACACAATTGCATTTCATCGATGGCTATTTCAATGCACAGAGATACCATGACAAGATCCTGAGGCCCATTGTCGTGCCATTCATCACTTCCTGTTTCAGTATGATAATGCACGACCCCATGTCGCAAGGATCTGTACACAATTCCTGGAAGCTGAAAATGTCCCAGTTCTTCCATGGCCTGCCTACTAACCAGACATGTCACCCATTGAGCATGTTCGGGATTCTCTGGATTGACTTGTACGACAGTGCATTCCAGTTCCCTCCAATATCCATCAACTTTGCACAGCCATTGAAGAGGAGTGGGACAACATTCCACAGGCCACAATCAACAGCTTGATTCAACTCTATGCGAAGGAGATGTGTCGTGCTGAATTAGGCAAATGGAGGTCACACCTGATACTGACTGGTTTTCTGATCCATGCCTCTACCTTCTTTTTAAGGTATCCGTGACCAACAGATGCATATCTGTATTCCCAGTCATGTGAAATCCATTGATTAGGGCCTAATGAGTTTATTTAAATTGACTGATTTCCTTGTACCATCTGCTGTCTTATATGACCTGGAAATCATGTGTTTGATGTATTTGTTACATTCCACTAGTTCCGCTCCGGTCGTTACCACGAGCCTGTTCTCCTCAATTAAGGTGCCACCAACTTCCTGTGCTGGGGACTTCCTGTAGGTAACCATTACATCCACCAATCACCACCCTCATAACTTAATCATTAGTGGTACTGAGACTTCCTCTAATTTCTATGAAGGCATTGTTGATAGGACATTTGTCATGTAGAGAGGATGATGACCAGCTGCTGGCTATTGGTTAGAAAATATGTTTCTATACTGAATGTATGTGGTAGTCATTGCTAAAGGAGGGATGAAGTGGTAAAGGATGAAGTGAACCTATAGGAGGCTAACTCTCCACAAAGTGGGTTGGGTGTGAACTGACAGCAGGCTGTTCCATACTGAGCCATGCTGACTGACTAGTGGCGTGGATTGGTACAGGACAATTCCACAGTAACAGACTGAGGCTGAAACTCTGATTTTTTACTTTAAAATGTACGTAAAACAAACCAATGATTGTAAATGGTTAGAAGTGGTCTTTGTGAATGGAGTTGTATGGTTTGTTTCACTTTGAAATCATTGTTTTTTGTTTGACATACAGTCTATTTTAATGTGAAAAATCTGAGTGCCAGCACCACTGTGTTATCGTGGAATTGCCCTACAGCTGGGCTCAGTCCAGTCTGATGTGTTATAAATTATTTGGCTCATGATTATCCATTATTGCCTCTTTTGATACAGCCACAGTGGTCTTTAAATGGACTGTTACCTTGAAGGCAAAATTAACATGTTAACATTTTAACTCCAACAGAACTCTGTGTCTGTGACATCACTTCCTGACATCTTATTTTCCTCTCTCTCACTCCAGTTGTTCTCAAGAGACAGGTCAGTGTCTGTAGAGAGAACAGGTTTGACCAGGTGGAGTCAGGCTTCTACTTCATCACCCTGGACCACTACACCAACCAAATGATGTCCTTTATCACACCAGATGGGGGCGCTGTTGTGTGGAGAACTGCTGGCTAGGATTCATAAAGCTTCTCAGAATAAGACTGCTGAGCTAGGTGGTCAGTGTTGCCTTTCAGATCTTAATGAATAAAAGTATATCTGGACAAGGGGGACCTGGGCCTGTATTCACAACACGTTTCAGATTAGGATTAGGGATGCTGATCTAGGATCAGGTTCCCCAGTCCAGAACAATCTGCTTCAATATAATCTAAAAAGCAAAACTGACCCTAGATAAGCATTTCTACTCTACTCCTGATCATATATCAGCACTTTTAAATGCTTTCCAACAACAGGTGGTTTTGGTTGACTATCTAACGAATGTTCTTGAACAGGAAAACATTCACATTCACATTTTAGTCATTCAGCAGACGTTCTTATAGACAGAAACTGAAACAGGAAACGCCTGTGCTCAGGTCTGTTCAACGCTGGTCCGACCAATCTGATTCCACGCTTCAAGATTGCTTCGATCACGTGGACTGGGATATGTTCCGGATAGCATCGGACAACAACATTGATGTATACGCTGATTCGGTGAGCGAGTTTATTAGCAAGTGCATCAGTGATGTTGTAGCCCTGGTGACTATTAAAACCTTCCCCAACCAGAAACCGTGGATTGATGGCGGCATCCCAAGCCGCGTCCTCAGAGCATGCGCAGACCAGCTGGCTAGTGTGTTTACGAACATATTCAATCAATCCCTATCCCGCCTGCTGTTCCCACATGCTTCAAGAGGGCCACCATTGTTACTGTTCCCAAGAAAGCTAAGGTAACTAAGCTAAACGACTAGCGCCCCGTAGCACTCACTTACGTCATCATGACGTGCTTTGAGAGACTAGTCAAGGATCATTTCACCTCCACCCTACCTGACACCCTAGACCCACTCCAATTTGCTTACCGCCCCAATAGGTCCACAGATGACGCAATCGCAATCACGCTGAACACTGCCCTATCCCATCTGGACAAGAGGAATACTTACAGTGGGGCAAAAAAGTATTTAGTCAGCCACCAATTGTGCAAGTTCTCTCACTTAAAAAGATGAGAGAGGCCTGTAATTTTCATCATAGGTACACTTCAACTATGACAGACAAAATGAGGGAAGAAAATCCAGAAAATCACATTGTAGGATTTTTTATGAATTTATTTGCAAATTATGGTGGAAAATAAGTATTTGGTCACATACAAACAAGCAAGATTTCTGGCTCTCACAGACCTGTAACTTCTTCTTTAAGAGGCTCCTCTGTCCTCCACTCGTTACCTGTATTAATGGCACCTGTTTGAACTTGTTATCAGTATAAAAGACACCTGTCCACAACCTCAAACAGTCACACTCCAAACTCCACTATGGCCAAGACCAAAGAGCTGTCAAAGGACACCAGAAACAAAATTGTAGACCTGCACCAGGTTGGGAAGACTGAATCTGCAATAGGTAAGCAGCTTGGTTTGAAGAAATCAACTGTGGGAGCCATTATTAGGAAATGGAAGACATACAAGACCACTAATAATCTTCCTCGATCTGGGGCTCCACGCAAGATCTCACCCCGTGGGGTCAAAATGATCACAAGAACGGTGAGCAAAAATCCCAGAACCACACGGGGGGACCTAGTGAATGACCTGCAGAGAGCTGGGACCAAAGTAACAAAGCCTACCATCAGTAACACACTACACCGCCAGGGACTCAAATCCTGCAGTGCCAGACGTGTCCCCGTGCTTAAGCCAGTACATGTTCAGGCCCATCTGAAGTTTGCTAGAGAGCATTTGGATGATCCAGATGAGGATTGGGAGAATGTCATATGGTCAGATGAAACCAAAATATAACTTTTTGGTAAAAACTCAACTCGTCGTGTTTGGAGGACAAAGAATGCTGAGTTGCATCCAAAGAACACCATACCTACTGTGAAGCATGGGGGTGGAAACATCATGCTTTGGGGCTGTTTTTCTGCAAAGGGACCAGGACGACTGATCAGTGTAAAGGAAAGAATGAATGGGGCCATGTATCGTGAGATTTTGAGTGAAAACCTCCTTCCATCAGCAAGGGCATTGAAGATGAAACGTGGCTGGGTCTTTCAGCATTACAATGATCCCAAACACACCGCCCGGGCAACGAAGGAGTGGCTTCGTAAGAAGCATTTCAAGGTCCTGGAGTGGCCTAGCCAGTCTCCAGATCTCAACCCCATAGAAAATCTGTTGAAAGTCTGTGTTGCCCAGCGACAGCCCCAAAACATCACTGCTCTAGAGGAGATCTGCATGGAGGAATGGGCCAAAATACCAGCAACAGTGTGTGAAAACCTTGTGAAGACTTACAGAAAACGTTTGACCTCTGTCATTGCCAACAAAGGGTATATAACAAAGTATTGAGATAAACTTTTGTTATTGACCAAATACTTATTTTCCACCATAATTTGCAAATAAATAAATAAAAAATCCTACAATGTGATTTTCTGGATTTCTTTTTCTCATTTCGTCTGTCATAGTTGAAGTGTACCTATGATGAAAATTACAGGCCTCTCTCATCTTTTTAAGTTGGAGAACTTGCACAATTGGTGGCTGACTAAAAACTTTTTTGCCCCACTTTATACAGAGAAAAGAGTCGGCCCGAGAATTGAACCATGTGGCACCCCCAAAGAGACTGCCAGAGGTCCGGACAACAGGCCCTCCGATTTGACACACTGAACTCTTATCTGAGAAGTAGTTGGTGAATCAGGCAAGGCAGTCATTTGAGAAGTCAAGGCTATTGAGTCTGCCGATAAGATTGACAGAGTCGAAAGCCTTGGCCAGGTCGAGGAAGACGCCTCACAGTACTGTCTTTTATCGATGGCGGTTATGATGTCGTTTAGGACCTTGAGCGTGGCTGAGGTGCACCCATGACCAGAAGACTTTTGAAAGGAAGGGCAGGATGGATATAGGTCTATAACAATCTGGGTCTAGATTATCTCCCCCTTTGAATCGGGGGATGCTCGCAGCAGCTTTACAATCTTTGGGGATCTCAGACGATACGAAAGAGAGGTTGAATAGGCTAGTAACAGGAACAATTTATACACACACATACACATGGATTAAGTACTCTAGATATGTGGTGGTAGTGGTGGAGTAGGGGCCTGAGGCCACACAGTGTGTTGTGAAATCTGTGAATGCATTGTAATGTTTTTAAAATTGTATAAACTGCCTTAATTTTGCTGGACCCCAGGGAGAACAGCTAATGGGGATCCATAATAAATACAAACACAAATTGTAGGATGGTATGATGGTATGTCTCCCCCATGCCTGCCTGAGCACCTGAGCAATGAAATCATTGTGTGTGTGTGTGTGTGTGTGTGTGTGTGTGTGTGTGTGTGTGTGTGTGTGTGTGTGTGTGTGTGTGTGTGTGTGTGTGTGTGTGTGTGTGTGTGTGTGTGTGTGTGTGTGTGTGTGTGTGATACAGGTTTCCTCTCCCTTGCGTATCCCTAACCCTCTCCCACCCCTGCTTGGACCACGACACTACAGAGACAGAATTTGACTTTATTCAAGGTAGTTATTGATGACACATAGAGAATTGGTAAAAATTGGTGGGAAATTACTACAGTATCTCAAACTGACTAGGTGATGGAGCCTTGCCAATAGGGAGAAGATGATGTTTGACGACATAGATATCAGTAACAACAACACAACCCATTGGATAATCACAGTACTGTCATTAACAACATGACAGCCCATTGGAAAATTACAGTATTGTTATTGATAACATGACAGCCCATTGGATAATTACAGTGTGGTCATGAATAATGTGACAGCCCATTGGGTAATCACAGTGTGGTCATTAACAAGGTGACAGCCAATTGGGTAATCGCAGTGTGGTCATTAATAACGTGATAGCCCATTGGATAATCACAGTGTGGTCATTACTAACATGACAGCCCATTGGATAATTACAGTATTGTTATTAATAATGTGACAGCCCATTGGATAATCACAGTGTGGTCATTAACAAGGTGACAGCCCATTGGATAATCACAGTGTGGTCATTAACAAGGTGACAGCCCATTGGATAATCACAGTGTGGTCATTAACAAGGTGACAGCCCATTGGATAATCACAGTGTGGTCAGGAATAACGTGACAGCCCATTTGGTAATCACAGTGTGGTCATGAATAACGTGACAGCCCATTGGGTAATCACAGTGTGGTCATTAATAACGTGACAGCCCATTGGGTAATTACAGTGTGGTCATTAACAAGGTGACAGCCCATTGGATAATCACAGTGTGGTCAGGAATAACGTGACAGCCCATTTGGTAATCACAGTGTGGTCATTAATAACGTGACAGCCCATTGGGTAATTACAGTGTGGTCATTAATAACGTGACAGCCCATTGGATAATCAGTGTGGTCATTAATAACGTGACAGCCCTTGGGCCATGAAACTTGGGCAATGGACATTAGACTGGTGGAAACCTGTCCTTTGGTCTGATGAGTCCTAATTTGAGATTTTTGGTTCCAACCGCCATGCCTTTGTGAGATGCAGAGTAGGTGAATGGATGATCTCCGCATGTGTGGCTCCCACCGTGAAGCATGGAGGAGGAGGTGTGATGGTGTGGGGGTGCTTGCTGGTGACACTGTCTGTGATGTATTTAGAATTCAAGGCACACTTAACCAGCATGGATTACCGCAGTGTGACTTTCCTGGTCCCGTCCCTCAAGTCAGTGAGTAAACACAGGAAGGAGTAATGGATGGATAGTTAATTTATTTCCAAAGCTGCAATCGTGGGACACACACAGTATGGATGAATGATGAGTAGTCGACAGGATATAAATAGCACTCTCACAGCAATTCTCCATAAATCTGCTGTATAATATACTAACAAAATATCAATGTTAATGTCTATCAAAGTCATTGTGATCGTATAGTGGATTTAACAATTTCTAATAATTCCTAATTTACGATAATACAAGTATATAGTTTCCATGTTTTATCTCATATTCACAACATCAGAAAAAAATATAATCCATTTTAGTATTCAAAATATATCAAATGAACCTGAAACATTACTCAACGTCACCCTCTAGTGGTTAAGAAATACAATACATTTTTTTTTTACTCATGAGGCATTCTGCACCGTCATCTTCAGTCCTCCATAATCTCTTAGGCTTAGTTTCCCATGACAGACATTTGATTCTGGGTAACGAGACTACCTCAGCCTTGACTTGAATTCCTTGTGGGGGTCAAAATAGGTGAGCACAGGTTCTGGATCTTTTGTGATGAGCTCTTTCATCTGCTTAGAATGCAGCGTCATGAACTGTGTCCCACAAACTCACTGCTCTATTTCAGGAGCTGACGTAGTGGTGCGTTTACTTCTGACAGTCTGGGAGCAAACCTGGTGATCCAGTCTGTAGGCTCAGTCTCCTTTACAACGATTTTTTCCTTTCTCTATGACGTCCAGCTGAGCTGTCAGGCGTGCTGCGTTCTCCGATACTTTGGAAAATGTCAGATAACTCCTCCATAATGTTAGTTACATTCTGTGTTTCACTCAGTGCTGCATTTGCATTGACCGACAACACCAGTTTGATTAAGTCTAGGCAAGCCCTTGTGTATTGACAATGTATAACTCTAACATGACTGCAGTGTCCTTATGTCAGGTCCCTTTTAACATCCTTTGGTTCACCACCATACCCTGTGAGTTGACGTGGTACTGGTTTGAGAACTGCACTGCCAAACCTATTCCTGAACCTGTTCGCTGGTATTATGTTCACCTGGGCACCTGTATCCAGTTAAAATGTTACTTTGTGCCTTTCTAGTCCAAGCAAATTATTTCTTACTGTTTGTTCCAATGTGCTCTCTTGTGTCAGAGTCTCTGTACAGTTGGATGAGCGTGCAATGTCTATGGTTTTTTCCAAAGTCAAATCTGATGAGCCATGACTCAATAGCTTTTCATGCACTTCATGTGAATTTGTAGCAAAAACAATCCGATCTTTAACCATCTCGCCACTGTTTGGATAGTTACAGTCTTTAACTATCAACTTTAGCTCGGTAACAAAATACTCGAAGAACTCCTTGTAGTTTTCGTGAAACTTTTTTGACATTTTCCTCAAACCTTTCATAATACATTTTCCCTATCTTTGCCTCTGTGTTTTTAAGTGTCAATGTATTAAATACATCTCGTCCTTTTTCCCCAATCCACAACAGGAGATAGCTGCACTTCTCGTTCTCGTTCTTAGCACGTAGCAGTCCAGAGAACATTAGCTCGACATGATGTTGAAACTTTCTCCACAAGTCAGGTAAATTTGATGAATCCCAATCCATCCTCTGTGTTGGAAAGCCTGATGATTCCCATGTTATTATTTTGATTGTGAGTTTGTTTCTTTCTATCTGACACCATGTTACATTTCCACTTAACTGTCACTCTTAAGAGTTTGATTAAAGGAAAGGGATTGACAACGAATATTGAATTGCCTTGTTTATTTCACACGCATTTCAAAAAGAAATCTACCTGCACTTGACATGAACTTACGAGACCTTTATGCCAATGATGCAGCATGTGATAGTCTAGACGTAATCACACTGAACATAATATATCCTAGCAGGATATTACAGGGCTCTCTAAAGTGTTTTGTCCCCAAGTTGCTGGGATGTTGCTGGGATGTCCCCAAGTTGCTGGGATGTCACATGTCCGTCCTACTTATATCAGTACACTGGTAATAACCTAAGCATTACGAAAATTCTATTTGAACAAATAAGCCACATGTAGCAAATAATCCATGAATATTTGTTAACCAAAGTCGACACTCTCTCATTTTATTATTAAACTGCTCCGTTGTGAAAACACAGTTCTGCTCTCCTGCGCCTGACTTCTCTACCGCTAGTACGCACCCCTTACAGTTCCAGCCATTTCAATGTGGGAACTCCCTGTCCCGGCGTTATCTTGACTAAATGTACATTTTGTCACAAGTCCTTTTATTCTGGAGTAGAAAAGGGCGGTTTTAAAAAAGGGCACATTTAATCTTTTCACCAATAGTTTCATATGTAATCACATCCGTTTCACAACATTTAGATGTAAACCCCATCATTGAAAAGTGTACACAACCAAAGACACAGTAATGTGCGATTTCTGTCCTTCATGAGATCACCAAACGAAACAAACTCGACATGACTGTCCCTTAAGTGTCCACAGACCATTCCCACATGCTCAAAAATACTAATATTGTTTCATTCTCCAATTTTGGAGATCAGGAGTTTTGGGAAGAATAATGTCTTTGTTCTCCATAGGCTCTCTCCCTCCATACTCCACAGCAGTGAAGAGAAAGAGTTTCTTGCAGGAATTTATGACTGTAGTAGGACAGAGAGTGAGAGGGGGCATGATATACACCCAAAAGGGCCACGTCGTGACACTGTAAAAGGTCAATGTCGAATGGTAATAAGCTTTGACATAAGATCTCAAATCTAGTGGAAATATTGATTATATCTTTTAATATGCTGTGTACCATCTTCCAAGGCATCTTCTGAGAAATCATAAAACAATTCAGAAACATGATGAAGACAGACTGAGACCATCTTGCTGTAAAGCATGTTTTTTATGCTATAAGGAAATTAATACATGAGTGAAAGGGTGAGAGAACCAATCAGACACAAGGTCACAAAGGTCATAGGTTACAATCTAATCATCATTCTGTTCCATCTAGTAACTGTATTCGTAGCCGTAGCTGTAGGTGAAGTAGACAGTGCCTCTCTCCAGCTGGCAGGACTCACTGTGTGTTCCTGGAAGGATGGTGGTGGTGCAGGTTCCCAGGCGGTGATCTAGTCCGATGATATCATCCCACACCTAATAATAATAAACATCATAATAACAATATTAGCAAAAATAATCATAATAATCTTCCTCCTCCTCATTATCATCTTCATCATCATAATAATAATTGATGAGATTTAGATTGTGCTTTTCCAGTGCTCAAAGAGCTTTGCAGGTGATAAACTCACCTCCACCGTCAGGACAGACTTGGGAATGATGTTTGCAAAGTCGAACTGGTTGGCCCAGGTGGGGTTGGCCTGTTCCTCCAGAATGTTGCTCTTGCCATGGAAGGATGAACCGCACCACACCTAAGGAAGATAATGTTGTCAGTAGACTTTATAAAACTTTTTTACAATTATTATTGTGCATTAAATACTAAATTATTGTTAACTTAGGGCTAGGGGGGACGGTTACATCCCATATCTACAACATCCTGTGAAATTGCAGAGCGCCAAATTCAAATTACAAAAATACTCATTTTAAACATTCATGAAAATACAAGTGTTGCACACCATTGAAAAGCATAGAATCTTGGTAATCTCACAGCGTTAGATTACGGCGAAGGCAGAACATTTGATTGTCTGAGGACAGCGCCCCGCACACATATTCAATTAGCATAATAACATAACCAGCAAAGGCGTCACAAAATAGCAATAAAATAAATAGCTTACCTTTGAAGATCTTCATCTGATGGCGTACCCAAGCGTCCCAGTTACACAATATAAGGTTATTTTGTTCGATAAAGCCCCTCTTTATTTTCATTAAGCTCCATTTGGTTGGCGTGTTTTGTTCAGTAATCCGCCTGCCCAAAGGCGTTCATCCATGCAGACAAACAACATCCCAAACGTACTGGTAAAGTTCGTCGAAACAAGTCAAATAGTGTTTCTAATCAATACTCAGATACACTAAAATGAATATAAACGATAATATTTCAGATGGAATATAGCCGGATGAATAGAAGAGAAAAAGAGCTAAGAGCGCGCTCACTGTTAACAGGACACTTGACGTGACCTCAGGAAGAACTTCTCTTACTCCATGGTTATTCAAGATAAAAGCTTGAAACCTTTTTTAAAGACTGTTTACATCTAGTGGAAGACATAGGAACTGCAATCTGGGAGTTAAAATGCAATGGATTGAATAGGATGCCAACTGAAAACAGTGTGACATGACAGATTCAGATTTTACGGATGGATCTTGCTCGGGTTTTCGCCTGCCATATCAGTTCTGTTATACTCACAGACATTATTTTAACAGTTCTAGAAACTTCTGAGTTTTTTATATTCAAATCTACTAATTATATGCATATCCTAGCTGAGTAACAGGCAGTTTACTTTGGGCATGTTTTTCATCCAAACTTCAAAATACTGCCCCCTAGCCCAAACAGGTTAATGTATGTACAGTTGGCTCACTTGAATGAGGAACCAGTAGATGTATTTATAATTAAAAATAATGTATTATTTATTTATTATTATAATTTATTATTACTTCACCTAACAAGTAACAAGCCAATCACTGACATTTTCCTGTTCACACATCACTGTAGGCGACTTGATATCCAAACAAATGACTGCTGACTGTCTACTGTTTACTGTTTGATTATTGCTGTGTCTCTGTCCTTTTGTCTTATGATGTCTGTCCTGTCTGTAACATTACTGTACTTCTTCTGTTTTATCACCCCACCTGCCCGTCCCTCATTTTATATAACAATGATTTATTAACTGACTGTTCTGGTTAAATAAAGTTGAAATAAATTAATAAATTCACCTTGACGTAGGGGTTTGGTGTAAAGAATAGCCATCCTTTCAGGTTGGAGGCACCAATATCATACACGCTGATGGGGCCGCCTTCCTGGTCACAGTGTACAAGAGCCAGGGTGCATAGCACCAGTAGTCCCAGGGACAGAGAGAGAGAGGCCATGGTACACTGTCTGGGAGAGAGGAGAGGAGGGGAGGGGAGAGGAGGGGAAGATATAAACCTGTCCATAAGAGGTTGAAACTAATATAACAAACTGTATTAAGGGAGGAGTAAAAAATTTAGTTGAAAGATCAGGATATATTATCAGTGTTAAGGAAGAAGAGAGAGAGATAGAAATAAATGGAAGATACACAAGAACAGTCCTTAATCAGCATAAATACAGGCTACAGATATTGGCTTTCCAGAAGTGTGTTTGATTTCCACACTAGCGTATCCTGGATGGAGGGAGATGACACTTGATATAGAAACTGTCAGTCCCATGGTGTGACACATTCAGTTCTGACAGCGAACCTGGCTGAGAAGTCAACCTGTGTTCTCAACCAAACTGAAAAGCACTTTTTGGAAAGATACTCTCTGTAATCAACTGAATCCCAGCCACAGTCTACAGAGATGACAAAGGAAAGAGGGATGCCCACAGAGAGAGAGAGAGAGAGAGAGAGAGAGAGAGAGAGAGAGAGAGAGAGAGAGAGAGAGAGAGAGAGAGAGAGAGAGAGAGAGAGAGAGAGAGAGAGAGGTGGAAGAATAAGATCATGTCTTACCTGGATATTCTTGAGATGGACGTCTGTCTTTCTCTAGTATCCAACTGCTGATGGTCCTTAATGTGATATCTAGCTGTTTATAAAGATCTCAGCCCCCCCACACCCAAGTGGCATGATGACCCACAGGTGGTATGTAGGACTACTTAACCAATAAGAGCACACCCTATATTACCACGTGACGTATGGAAGCCTATAAGGTGTAACAACAAATTCTGATACTATCTGAAATGCTGATTGAACAAATTGTATTTCAGGTAATGTCAAAAGGCCTGCCCTGCGAATAAACAGTTAGGTGAGGGAGAGTGCGTTGCTCAGGGTGGAGATGGTAAATAGTACTGCATACAATCTGTAATTCATCAGTAATACCATGAATCATTTCATTCAGTGCATTCAGAACGTTTTCAGACCTCTTGACTTTTTCTGTTTTGTTCCTTTACAGCCTTATTCTTAAATTCATTAAAACTCTTTTTTTCTTATCAGTCTACACACATTACCCCATAATGACAAAGTGAAACATATTTCAGAGACCTATAGCAGCACTCCCCCCCTCTGAGCCTGCTTGGCAGGGTTGGTCCTGCAAAGCCAAAGCCCCCTAAAGGGAGAGCATACTACTGTATACAAGGAAATTCTCAAAGCTGCTAATGAGAACCTTGACAACCTTGTACCTAGCCAGTGGGGATTCCGGTGGTGTGCCCCCAACCAGGTAGTTGCAGTGCTGGCAACACTAGCTGCAGTAACCCATTGGGAGGTGGTCACACTCGGACATTCAGAGAGGGGGTATATTATTGTGGCCCTGGTGGCACATAATCAAAGGTCTGACTGCACAGAGATGCTTGGGAATATGGTCAATACGGGGGACCAGCGTGTGTGTATTTCAGGGAAAAGGTGTACATTTGACCTCCATCATCTAGGACGTGACAATATAATTGGCATATATATTACTCGCACAGAATTTCCACGTGGGCAAGGGTATTGGAAATTTAATCAAAGCCTACTAGATGATAAATTGAAGGACTAACAGTACAGTTAGATAGCAATTAAACTGTACCATAGAGGCACAGAATAAGTTAGAGGAAAAACTAAAAGAAATGGAGGAACTTATTCATGTCACGGTCTTGGGAAGGAGCGGACCAAAATGCAGCGAGGGTTCCAGTATACATCTTTTAATTCTGGTAGTGAAACTTGCACAAAACAATAAAACAGACCGTAACACTGGTGTGGCACACACACAGAAAATACAAACAATGACCCACGAAACCAGTGGGGAATTACAAACTTAAATATGGTCCCCAATTAGAGGTAACGAAGCTCAGCTGCCTCTAATTGGGAACCATCAACGAAACCAAAACAAAGAAATACACCACATAAAACAAAAAAAACCTGATCACGTCCTGACCACAAACACCATAGAGCAGCCAAAAAGGGCTATCTGTGGCCAGGACGTGACAATTCAAGAAAGTTCCAGTGTAGTATTTTATAAAAAATAAAGCGAACTGGATGGTATCTGGGGAAAAATGCACCACATTTAGAAATGCTACAAAATAAATGTATTGACACTTGTTACAAATGATGGAGTCATGCATGATTCACCAAATTATATTTTGAAAGAGGAAGTAAAGTACTTTAAGAATATGTTTTCGTTTCAGTCTCCTCCATCTCCACTAACTGAAACTAATTGTATTTTTTCCAAATAATAATGTAAATTAACATCTGTACAGAAAGACTCATGTGAAGGCCAAATTACAGAGGAGGAACTTCTTTATGCAATTAAAGCATATAAGGCTGGGAAAACTCCAGTGCTGGATGGCATATTTTTATTTATTTAATTTTTACTTTATTTAACCAGGTTAGCTAGTTGAGAACAAGTTCTCATTGACAACTGCGACCTGGCCAAGATAAAGCAAAGCAGTGTAACTCAAACAACAACACAGAGTTACACATGGAATAAACAAGCATACAGTCAATAACTCAATAAAAATAAAAAAATTAAAAAAAGTATATTTACAGTGTGTGCAAATGGAGGAGGTTAGGCAATAAATAGGCCATAGTAGCGAAATAATTACAATTTAGCAAATTAACACTGGAGTGATAGATGAGCAGATGATGATGTGCAAGTAGAAATACTGGTGTGCAATAGAGCAGAAAAGTAAAAAGAAATATGGGGATGAGGTAAGTAGATTGGGTGGGCTATTTACAGATGGGCTATGTACAGCTGCAGCGATCGGTTAGCTGCTCAGATAGCTGATTTTTAAAGTTAGGGAGGAAGATATAAGTCTCCAGCTTCAGCGATTTTTGCAATTCGTTCCAGTCATTGGCAGCAGAGAACTGGAAGGAAAGGCGACCAAAGGAGGTGTTGGCTTTGGGGATGACCAGTGAGATACACCTGCTGGAGTGCATGCTACGTGTGGGTGTTGATATCGTGACCAGTGAGCTGAGATAAGACGGAGATTTACCTAGCATAGACTTATAGATGACCTGGAGCCAGTGGGTCTGGTGACGAATATGTAGCGAGGGCCAGCCGACGAGAGCATACAGGTCGCAGTGGTGGCTGGCATGAGGGACTTTGGTGACAAAACGGATGGCACTGTGATAGACTGCATCCAGTTTGCTGAGTAGAGTTTTGGAAGCTATTTTGTAAATGACATCGCCGAAGTCGAGGATCGGTAGGATAGTCAGTTTTACGAGGGTTTGTTTGGCGACATGAGTGAAGGAGGCTTTGTTTGCGAAATAGGAAGCAGATTCTAGATGTAATTTTGGATTGGAGATGTTTAATATGAGTGGAAGTATACAAAACTTTTTTTTATATACTCAGAGGACCATTATTATCATGTTTTAACCACTTCTATATAAATGGTAGATGATCAGACACACAACAAGAAGGTCTGATATCATTATTACTGAAACAGGACCCAAGTGGTATATATAAAGATCCAGTCCATTAAAAAAATTGGGGACCTCTTACACTTCAGTGTTGTGATACAAAAATCCTATCATAATGCATGGCGCATAGAATTAAAAAAGTATTATCAGATATTATTCATCCTAATCAGACAGTTTTTTTACATGGACGATACATTGGAGATAATATAAGACAAGTACTGGAAACAATAGAACACTATGAAATATCGGGGACACCAGGCCTGGTTTTCATAGTTGATTTTGAAAAGGCTTTTGATAAAGTACGACCTTAGTTTATATATAAATGCCTAGAATATTTCAATTTTCAGGAATCTCTTATAAAATGGGTTAAAGTTATGTATAGTAAAATACATCTCAGAAAGTTTTAAACTATAAAGAGGAGTTAAACAAGGTTGTCCACTAGGGCATATCTATTTTTATTATTGCCATCGAAATGTTAGCTGTTAAAATTAGATCAAACAATAAAAACAAAGGTGTCATTGTACGCGAATATTTAATGTTTTCTTTTAAAACCACAATTAGAATCTCTCCACAGCCTCATAGAAGATCTAGATACTTTTGCTATCCTCTCTGGATTAAAACCTAATTATAAGTGTACTATATTACGTATTGGATCACAAAAAAATTCACATTTTACATTACCGAGTAGTTTACCATATAAATGGTCTGACGGAGATGTCGACATACTCGGGTATACAAATCCCAAAAGAAAGAAATGATCTCACTCCAATACATTTTTATAGAAAGTTAGATAAGATCTTGCTACCATGGAAAGGAAAATAGCTGTCTATTTGTGGAAAAATTACCCTGATTAATTCTTTAGACATATCACAGTTTACCTATTTGCTTATTGTTTTGCCTACACCTAGTGACCTTCTTTTTAAATTATATGAACAAAAAAATTTCAATTTTATTTGGAATGGCAAGCCAGACAAAATTAAAACTATTTATAACGAATATGAATTTGGTGGGCAGAAATTATTAAATATTAAAGCATTAGACCTCTCACTAAAGGCATCCGTTATACAAAAGTTATACTTAAATCCAAACTGGTTCTCTAGTAAATTGGTAGGAATGTCTCATCCTATGTTCAAGAAGGTCTTTTTCCCCTTTATTCAGATTACACCTGCTCACTTTCGGTTGTTTGAAAAGGAAATAATCTCCAAAATATCGTTATTTTTTAAACAAGCCTTAAAAAGTTGGTTGCAATTTGAGTTTAATCCACCTGAAAAGACAGAACAAATAATACAACAAATATTGTGGTTAAACTCAAATATACGAAATGATAAAATAAAAAAAATAAAAAAAAACGTATTTTTCAAATATTTTTTTTTAAAAAGGTATAATTTTAGTGAATGATATCATAAATAGGACTGGTGGAGTTCTGTCACACATGTAGCTAACACAGACACATGGAAATGTCTGCTCTACCAAAAATTACAACCAACTAACTACAGCATCACCACAAAAATGGAAGAGGCAAGTAGAAGGGGAAAAAAAGTAAGGAACTTGTGAGTCGCCCTGTATTAAAGAACATAACTGGTTAAAGAAAAGTGTGATAAATAAAAACATATACCAATTTAATTTTTGGACCAAAAAACGGACAGCTGTGCCATATAAATTGCAAAATAGTTGGGAAGAGATTTTCAATGTACCCATTCCATGGCACATATGAATTGATACGCAAAACAACGCCGAATTCAAACTTCAAATTTTTCAATTTGAATTACTATACAAAATTCTTGCAACCAATAGAATGTAATATATATGGGGGATACAATCTTCCCAGCTCTGCAGATTTTGCTGTGAGGAGGCAGTCATTAGATATTTGGGGCGGTAGGGTAGCCTAGTGGTTAGAGCATTGGACTGGTAACTGAAACGTTGCAAGATTGAATCCCCGAGCTGACAAGGTACAAATCTGTTGTTCTTCCCCCTGAACAAGGCAGTTAACCCACTGTTCCTAGGCCGTCATTGAAAATAAGAATTTGTTCTTAACTGACATGCCTAGTTAAATGAAGGTAAACTACTTTGTATTTTTTTATTTATTTTGGTATTGTCCATATGTAGCTCGGTTTTGGTCACAGGTCCAGGAATGGCTGAAGAATTGCAACATTTGCCTAGAACACTGCAGATAGCAATACTGGGTGATTTGAAAAGCCATAGTCAATCAATCAATAATTTAATAATTATTTTTAGCAAAAAAAAATGTTTTTAATGTACAATCTGTAGAAGCTATGAGAATAGAAAGGTTCAGTACTTTTGTCAAGCATCACAGCACAGTTGAAAAATATATGGCAAATAGAAATCCAAAATGGATGGTGTTGAAAAATAGATGGGAGGGGTTGAATGGAGCTGAAGGGTGGGACTAATAACAAGATAACCCATGTAAAACATACGGGGTCTGTAAAATGTATAAGTTCAGAAATGTTGTGAAATATAATTATAATTTTAATGGTAGGTTTATTTGAACAGTGAGAGACAGAATAACAACAAAGAATCCAGAAAAACGCATGTGAAAGATTTTATAAATTGATTTGCATTTTACTGGGGGAAATAAGTATGGTCGTGGGACGACCTGGTCGTGTGGTGCCAGGACAACAACCTCTCCCTCAACGTGATCAAGACAAAGGAGATGATTGTGGACTACAGGAAAAAGAGGACAAAGCACTGGAGTGCAGTGGAGCAGGTTGAGAGCTTCAAGTTGCTTGGTGTCCACATCACCAACAAGCTACATGGTCCAAGCACACAGAAACAGTCATGAAGAGGGCACGACAAAACCGATTCCCCTCAGGAGACTGAAAAGATTTGGCATGGGTCTTCAGATCCTCAAAAGGTTTTACAGCTGCACCATCGAGAGCATCTTGAATGGTTGCGTCACTGCCTGGTATGGCAACTGCTCAGCCTCCGACCGCAAGGCACTACTGAGGGTAGTGCGAACGGCCCAGTACATCACTGGGGCCAAGCTTCCAGCCATCCAGGACCTCTACACCAGGCGGTGTCAGAGGAAGGCCCTAAGAATTGTCAAAGACTCCAACCACCCTAGTCATAGACAGTTCTCTCTGCAACTGCATGGCAAATGGTACAGGAGTGGTACCGGAGCGTCAATTGATGAATGAGCAACAGAATGATCAATAGACTGTAACCTATGACCTTAGTGACCTTGTGTCTAATAGGTTCTCTCACCCTTTCACTCATGTATTCACTTCCTTATAGCATCAATTTCAAATATTGTGCTTTACAGCAAGATGTTCTCAGTCTGGCTTTATCATGTTTCTGTATTGTTTTATGATTTCTCAGAAGATGTCTTAGATTGGTACGTAGAATACTAAAAGTCATAAATCAATATTTCTACTAGATTTTAGATTTCATGTCAAAGATTGCTACCATTCAACATTTACCTTTTACAGTAGATCATTATTGTGCTAAAACCTGAGCTTAACATAACTTTTTGTTATTCTAAGGTTTGGCCTTCATTCATAATCAGCGTATCAGAAAAATTCTAATCTTTTGACCCTATGTTACACAATAAAGTTTGGTTTAAAGACATTACCGACAACCCTATACAGTTTGGTTTAGAGACGTCATTGAGAACTAAATGAGGTTTGGTTTAGAGACATCACTGAGAACTATATAAGGTTTGGTATAGAGACATCATTGAGAACCCTATATAGTTTGGTATAGAGACATCACTGAGAACCCTATATAGTTTGGTATAGAGACATCATTGAGAACCCTATACAGTTTGGTTTAGAGACATCATTGAGAACCCTATATAGTTTGCTTTAGAGACATCATTGAGAACCCTATATAGTTTGGTTTAGAGACATCATTGAGAACCCTATATAGTTTGGTTTAGAGACATTACTGAGAACACTATACAGTTTGGTTTAGAGACATCATTGAGAACTATATAAGGTTTGGTTTGGAGACATTACTGAGAACCCTATTCAGTTTGGTATAGAGACATTACTGAGAACCCTATATAGTTTGGTATAGAGACATCATTGAGAACCCTATATAGTTTGGTATAGAGACATCATTGAGAACCCTATATAGTTTGGTTTAGAGACATTACTGAGAACACTATACAGTTTGGTTTAGAGACATCATTGAGAACTATATAAGGTTTGGTTTGGAGACATTACTGAGAACCCTATTCAGTTTGGTTTATAGACATTACTGAGAACCCTATACAGGATGGTTTAGAGACATCATTGAGAACTATATAAGGTTTGGTTTAGAGACATCACTGAGAACTATATAAGGTTTGGTTTAGAGACATCATTGAGAACCCTATATAGTTTGGTATAGAGACATCATTGAGAACCCTATATAGTTTGGTTTAGAGACATTACTGAGAACTATATAAGGTTTGGTTTAGAGACATCATTGAGAACCCTATATAGTTTGGTATAGAGACATCATTGAGAACCCTATATAGTTTGGTTTAGAGACATCATTGAGAACCCTATACAGTTTGGTATAGAGACATCATTGAGAACCCTATACAGTTTGGTTTAGAGACATCATTGAGAACCCTATATAGTTTGGTATAGAGACATCATTGAGAACCCTATATAGTTTGGTATAGAGACATCATTGAGAACCCTATTCAGTTTGGTTTAGAGACATCATTGAGAACCCTATACAGTTTGGTTTAGAGACATCATTGAGAACCCTATATAGTTTGGTATAGAGACATCACTGAGAACCCTATATAGTTTGGTATAGAGACATCATTGAGAACCCTATATAGTTTGGTTTAGAGACATCATTGAGAACCTTATACAGTTTGGTTTGGAGACATCATTGAGAACTATATAAGGTTTGGTTTAGAGACATCATTGAGAACCCTATATAGTTTGGTATAGAGACATCATTGAGAACCCTATATAGTTTGGTTTAGAGACATTACTGAGAACTATATAAGGTTTGGTTTAGAGACATCATTGAGAACCCTATATAGTTTGGTATAGAGACATCACCGAGAACCCTATACAGTTTGGTTTAGAGACATTACTGAGAACACTATATAAGGTTTGGTTTAGAGACATCACTGAGAACTATATAAGGTTTGGTTTGGAGACATTACTGAGAACCCTATTCAGTTTGGTTTATAGACATTACTGAGAACCCTATACAGGATGGTTTAGAGACATCATTGAGAACTATATAAGGTTTGGTTTAGAGACATCACTGAGAACTATATAAGGTTTGGTTTGGAGACATTACTGAGAACCCTATTCAGTTTGGTTTATAGACATTACTGAGAACCCTATACAGGATGGTTTAGAGACATCATTGAGAACTATATAAGGTTTGGTTTAGAGACATCATTGAGAACTATATAAGGTTTGGTTTAGAGACATCACTGAGAACTATATAAGGTTTGGTTTAGAGACATCACTGAGAACTATATAAGGTTTGGTTAAGAGAACTGGCCAGCTGTGGGTATCCATGTGTCGGCGGGTTGGTATAATTATGACAGGGTGACTGGGTAAGGTCCTTATGAAGGGGAACCTTTCCCCATGGTGATAATTAAGTCCTTATGTTATGTTAAGGATCCAACCTGGGATGACATGCTGGGAAGCTGTAGCAAGACCATCAGCAAGGGAACCCACAGCATCGTCAGTGAGCCCTCCGATATACTTACAGTTTAAGATTTTGTAAATATGACAACATTTGTGACCTGTGTATTACATATTCTTGAATTGCATTAGTCTTGTGAGGTCATTCAAATTTGCCTGTTGCTCCACTGAGTTCATTTGTGAGTGACCTCACATATTTGACAGTTGTCTGTTTTACAGATAGGTTTGTGTAGATTTAAGATATTGAATTCAGGTTAGGACATCCTCAGTTCTCATAAAATTAAGATCACAATGACACAATGACAATAAAATGCATCTGTTTGGTATCCTAGCTTCCTTTCCTTGATCCCTTTACTTTCACTTCTCCTTTCTTTCCCTGGATTCTTCTCCTCTTTTCTAATTTCCATTTCCTTTCCTCCTTCCTTAGCTTCCTTTCTTTGCTCCCTTTTATCCTATCCTTTCCTACCTCCCTTTCCTTGGTATTTCCTATGTTCCATTCCTTCTTTCTTAGCTTCTGTTCCTTGATCCCTTTCCTTATTTTTCTCTTTGCTATTTTGCTTTCCCAGCTCTCTTTCCTCCTAACCTTTCTTATTTGTGTTCCTTTTCTCCTTTCCTAGCCGCCTCTCCTCCTTTTCTGGCTCCCTTTCCTTCCATAGATTCCTTTCCTCTCCTCTGTTTCTAGATCCGTTCTGCATTTCCTAGCTTTCTTTCCTAATTTTCTTTACTTGCCTACTTTCTGGTTTCCATTCCTCCTGTCTTTTCTTGGTCTTTCCTATAGTCCATTCCTCCTTCCCTAGCTTTTTTTCCTTCTTTTCTAGATCCCGTTCATCATTTCCTAGTTTTCTTTACTGATTTTCTTGTTCCCTTTCTTTCCCTAACTTCCTTTCCTCTTCTCCTTCCCTAGACTCCATTCCTTCCCCAGCTTAATTTCCTTGCTCTCTTTCCTTCCATTCCTCAGACTACAGTAGTGTCGTTGTGCCTTCTACACTACTAGTTCTGCTACTATTACAGTCATTATAACAGTAGCAGCAAGTCAGTGGCCCTGTGGTAGAATGTCCACCCTGAGATTGGAAGGGTTCAATCCCTGGTCGAGTCAAACCAAACAAAGACTCAAAATAATGTGACCTGATGTCATTCTGCTTGGCACTGAGCATTAAAGGGGAAGTTCACCATTTTTTACATGTAGACTTATTTTTACTCTTTCTCTGATTGTTGTTGATCCCCAAAACCATTAGTTGATCATTTGTTTCATTACAGAGAAAGTTGGTAGACACATTTTACTGAGTGACCACTTGCCATTGACTACAGGTATACTACACATTGACTATAGATATACTACACATTGACTACAATGCATTATGAAAATATGTCTAAAGCATGTTAAAAAGTCTCCAAAACAACTCATATTACATCACAATCCCATTATGAATGATGTCTCCTCACTTTCTTTTGGTGAACAGCATCATTCAAACATTTTTGTCACAGTGGAATGGGATTCCAGTGTTATAGGAGTTGGTGTGGAATTTTTTGGAGTGTTTTCTAATATGTTTTACAGTGTTTTGGAGTGTTTTACTGTGTTTTGAAGTGTTTTCTAATATGTTTTAGAGTGTTTTCTAATATACTTTAGAGTGTTTTGGAGTGTTTTCTAATATGTTCTGGAGTATTTTCTAATATGTTTTAGAGTGTTTTAGAGTGTTTTCTAATATGCTAAGGAGTTTTTTGGAGTGTTTTTTAACTTTGCTTTGGACATAAGTGCATGTTGTATTATAGTCATTGGCACATGATGACTGAGCAAAATGTGACAACCTCATACATACATGGCTATTTAATTGAATAGACAATAAAATACAAGTAAAACACAAAGAGTTGATTAAGTGGCAAAAGTAAGATTGGGTGGGTTTGTATCTTTCAGTCCTGGCCTGTTAACTTAATACAGACAGCATGTGTGTACTACAGGTGACCTGCCTGACACCTGTCCTTGGCAGGCAGGTAAACAGTCTCTGAAGGGGGACTTGAACAGGAACACTGCAAAGTCCAGGCACAGGTTGTCTTCACTCACGCAGTAAGGGCAGTGATAATACGTTTAGTACATCCATGATCCTTGTTATATACATAGGAAAGTCACCAAGAGACAACAAAAATCATATTTACACACTATTCATATATACATATTCTTATATACAGTAAAGTTAAATTAGAGCTTTTGAAAGAGGAGAGCCACTGTGATACAATATGTTTTTTATCTGTTTTTTAAAGCTAATGTCACGGTTTGTTGATGGAGCGGACCAAGACGCAGTGAGGTTTCCAGTATACATACTTTAATTAAGAAACAATAAACAACGAACGAACCGGCACACGCAGGTGAGGCACACGCAGGTGAGGCACACGCAGGTGAGGCACACGCAGGTGAGGCACACGCAGGTGAGGCACACGCAGGTGAGGCACACGCAGGTGAGGCACACGCAGGTGAGGCACACGCAGGTGAGGCACACGCAGGTGAGGCACACGCAGGTGAGGCACACGCAGGTGAGGCACACGCAGGTGAGGCACACGCAGGTGAGGCACACAAATACAAACAATAACCCACAAGGCAAGTGGGACAGGGAACCAACTTAAATAGGATTCCCAATTAGAGCCAACGACTAACGGCTGCCTCTAATTGGGAACCCAAACCAACCAACATAGAAATATAAACATAGAACAAAACACACTCCTGATCACGTCCTGACCAAAACACCAATGAGCAGCCAAACGGGCTATCTATGGCTAGGACGTGACAGCTAAACTTGCTTTTTTCCTGAGTAACCTCCGGTGGCAGAACATTAACGTAACAGTAGTAGAAATGTAGAAGGCCCAAAGTCACTACTGTACTAAGTGGAAAGGAAGCTGGGAAATTAGGAAAGGAATCTAGGAAAGAGAGGAAAGGAATCTAGGGAAGGAAAGTGGGTAAGAAAACGAGGAAAGGAAGCAAGGCAAGGAAGAAATGGATCTAGGGAAGGAAGGAAAATGATCAAGGAACAGAAGCTGGGAAAGAAGGAAGGGAAAGGGAGTTAGAATAGTATAGGAGGAAAGAGACCGCAGGAAAGCAAAAGAGGGGAGGAAAAGCATAGAGGAAAGCAAGCTAGGAAAGTAGGAAATTAAGATAGGAAAGGAAGAAAGGAAGCTAGGATACCAAACAGATACATTTCTAAAAGTAACTGTGATATATTCAGTTCTATCTTATTTTGTGATCTGTAAAACGCAACTCAAAAATATGTGAGGCCACTCAGAAATAAGTGGAGCAATTCACAAGTGTGAGACAACTCACAAATGTAATGCAAGTCACGAATATGTAAATATGTAAAATGCAAGTCACAAATGTAAACGGTGGAGTCACAAATGTTGTCATAGTTACAAAACATATTTGACAACTGTGTTTGCAAAGTAATAAATATGTTTGTAAAATGTTCTGTGTTAACCAGAAAAAACCTGTCTTGCGTTTGTATGCTAATCATCATTTGTTTGTGTTAATAATGATGATTGGCTTTTGGATCATGACATATGTTTGTCAAACTACATGGGCTTATTTACAGACTGTGATTCATATTTGAAAGTTTCAATCTATATTTGCACAACACCTGTTTTGTTTGTCACTCACTACTTATATATTTACAACATTTTGATAGAAATCTCTTTCTCCTAGTTGTCCTTCTTCTAGCAAGCCCTTTACAAGTTGAATCAGGTGTTTCTGTTCTCCACCCTCAGTTACCTCCTTTTGTTCTCCACCATCAGTCACCTCCTCTTGTTCTCCACCATCAGTCACCACCTCTTGGTCTCAACCATCAGTTACCCCATCTTGTTCTCCACCATCAGTCACCTTATCTTGATCTCCACCATCAGTCACCTCCCGTTGTTCTCCACTATCAGTCACCTCCTATTGTTCTCCATCATCAGTCACATTCTCTTGTTCTCCACCATCAGTTTTCTCCTCTTGTTCTCCACCATCAGTTCTCTCCTCTTGTTCTCCACCATCAGTTCTCTCCTCTTGTTCTCCATCATCAGTCACATCCTCTTGTTCTCCACCATCAGTTCTCTCCTCTTGTTCTCCATCAGTCACATCCTCTTGTTCTCCACCATCAGTTCTCTCCTCTTGTTCTCCACCATCAGTTCTCTCCTCTTGTTCCCCACCATCAGTTCTCTCCTCTTGTTCTCCACCATCAGTCACCTCCTCTTGTTCTCCACCATCAGTTACCTCCTCAGTCACCTACAAAAAGTATGTGTGCTGTTGATTTCTGGTCCAAAGCAGATGGCTTCGTAAAGGTTCGGTGTGGAACCATCTCTCCTGGCAATAAAGAAATCATTAACAACAATTCTGACCCCACCTGGAGTAACGAGGTTCATCTGCAACGATGTGGAGGCTGATGACAACAGATCAGCTGACAACTGCCTGGGGACCTGTTCTACCCCAGTTACAGATCAGCTGACGACCGCCTGGGGACCTGTTCCACCACAGTTACACATCAGCTGACAACATCCTGGTGACCTGTTGCACCACAGTTACAGATGGAGCCCGTAGTATTGAATGTTTCCTGGGGCAGGGAACCATCAACCATAGCTACAGCTATACAGCAGCTCTGTCTCAAGAGGACCAACCTTGACATTCAACCTTTGACCCTACTGTCGTATTACTGTGTCATTGGCTCACTCATCTGACATGACAATCCTCACTTCAGTATGGCATCAATAAAGACACCTGCATCTCAGCATTATGTTCTCAGTCTGGTTCTTTGTGTCATCACCGTAAAGTCTTAGTAAAAGATTTACATCTGTTTTTGTCTTAATATTTGCCAGTGATTATGAATTTGTAGCTTTATTGACAACTTTGAGAAACATTTAGACACATGTTGGACCAGTAACCAGAAGGTTGTTAGATCAAATCCCCAAGCTGACAAGCTAAAAATCTGTCGTTCTGCCCCTGAATACGGCAGTTAACCCACTGTTCCTAGGCCGTCATTGTAAATATGATATTTTTGACTAGTTAAAAATAAAAAAATAAAATATATGTATATATTTTTTATAAAAAAAAATAAACACTGCACAGCATTACCATCTTTTGGCAAATATCTTTCTCCTGTCTCATCGCTTTTAAGCATTTAAGAAAGTGATTAATCAATAAGGGATTAATCTTGGAATATTAACCACTATTGGATTCACTGCATTCAAAGTGATTGAGGATAAAACCAAAAGGTTTTACAACAGCTTCTATTGAAGCCAGAGACAGTGTTTGTATGCGGTGCCACAGAGTGAGTTGTATAACTGTAGTGTGCAAAGGCATTGTCCCACATTACACCCTATTCACTTTATAGTGAACTACTTTTGACCACTATATAAGGAATAGGGTGTCATTTGAGACGCACACATTATCACTGTAGGAATGGTCCTCATAATACCCCTCCTACTGAAGCAGTGGGCTGTGTGGCGCCTGTTATCTTCGTATACAGTGTTCGGAAAGTATTCAGACCCCTTGACTTTTTCCCCATTTTGTTACATTATAGCCTTATTCTAAAATGGATTAAATAGTTTTTCCCCATTATCAATCTTCACACAATACCCCATAATGACAAAGCAAAAACTTTTTTTTTTAAATGTTTGCAAATATATATATAAAAAAAATGAAATATCAGATTTACATAAGCATTCAGACCCTTTACTCAGTACTGTGACTCGTTTCAGGAAACTAGGCATATGTCGCAGGTGACCATTTCACAGCAGCGCCATTTGAACGTAGACTTTATTTTTTTAAATCAGAAATATGTTTTTTTGACAGAAATGTATCTGAAACACGTGAACTTTCATGTGCCTTAATAACAAACTTGTATGACATCTGTCAATCAAAATAAAATCGTTAAATTATTATTATTATAATAACATTTTTCAACATTCATTTAACTACTGTTGGTTTAGCGATGGAAAAAGTCAGCAACCTTCCCACTAGCCATGATTGGCTGAAATAATGAGTGGGCTGGACATGCCAAGAGATGAGTTCTGATTGGTCTGCCATGTAGCTTGCTTCTGTCTATAATATGAGCTGGTCAGGGTGTGCAGGTAATTCTTTTAAACTTTGCTTTTTTGAAAGATGTTACGCAGTAGAACTGCATAATTTTGCTCTCCACTTTCTGGAGGACCGAGTTTTGAAATCAGTGGAATTAGAGTATGATAGCTAAGGAGATGGAGAAAATTCTGGTGTTTGATTGCAAATATGCAGGTAGAGTAAAAAAAGAGAACACACAGAAGGATGTTGTATTAAATACCTGTCTCCAGATTACATCTTCAAATTAAGGGCAACCATTACAAACGGCCAATCTGAGATCACTCAATGTTTACGAATGCCCTGTGCACAATCTGGCATTCCAGCACTCCAGATTAAATTTAAGAACACACCCGTAGTATAAACCAGCCTTTTGTCTTGAAATCTTTGGTTGTTTAGTACATAGCCTCACATGTGAATCGTTAAAGAGATGGGTGGAGCTAAAGCTTAAAAGGGTGTGAACAACAATGTAGACAAGGAAGAGCTCTCCAGTAGGTACCAAATCACTCAAGGGCCATTTAAAAAAAAGTTTATCAACCTTCAAGGCATAATTACTTTCCCATTGATCCTCAACTGTAGTGTATGATATTAAATTTTCTAGCTCTGAGTACCTACTTTGATCCAATGTAAAAAAAAAAACACAATTTATAATTTTGCTAGATAAGACTGAATTGAACAGGTCGGTCAACTTTGTTGAAGTACCTTTGGCAGCGATAACAGCCTCAAGTCTTATTGGGCATGAAGCTACAAGTTTGGCACACCTGTATTTGTTGCATTTCTCCCATTCCTTTCTGCAGATCCTCTCAAGCTGGGAGGTTAGATGGGGAGCGTCGCTGTACAGCTATTTTCAGGTCACTCCAGAGATGTTTAATCTGGTTCAAGTACGAACTTTGGCTGTGCCACTCAAGGACATTCAGAGACTTGTCCTGAAGCCACTCCTGCTTTGTCTTGCTGTGTGCTTAAGGTCATTGTGCTGTTGGAAGGTGAACCTTCGCCCCAGGTTTTCATCAAGGATCTCTCTGTACTTCTCTCAATTCATCTTTCCCTCGATCCTGACTAATCTCCCAGCCCCTGCCGCTGAAAAACTTCCACACAGCATGATAATGCCACCATCATGCTGCGATGGTGCCAGGTTTCCTCCAGACGTGACGCTTGGCATTCAGGCCAAAAAATTCAATCTTGGTTTCCTCAGACCAGATCATCTTGTTTCTCATGGTCAGAGACTTCTTTTGGTGCCTTTTGGCAAACTCCATGGGCTGTCATGTGCATTTTACTGAGGAGTGGCTTCCGTCTTGCCACGCTACCATAAAGGCCTGATTGGTGTGCTGCAGAGATGGTTGTCCTTCTGGAAGGTTCTGCCATCTCCACAGAGAAACTCTGAAGCTCTGTCAGAATGACCTTGGGTTGTTGGTCACCTCCCTGACCAAGGCCCTTCTCCCCCAATTGCTCAGTTTGGCCGGGCGGCCAGCTCTAGGAAGAGCCTTGGTGGTTCCAAACTTCTTCTGTTAGATTAACAAGACTCTAAACTTTGCAACCGTATGCAACACTTGTATTTCCATGAATGTTAAATATTACAAATTTTTATTTTGAATTTGGCGCACTTTGTTTGCTCCGAAAACGATCCCGTTCACGGGTATCGGATCCGTAAGAGGTTAAGAATGATGGAGGCCACTGTGTTCTTGGTGACCTTCAATGCTGCATCATTTTTTGGATACCCTTCCCCAGATCTGTGCCTTAACACTTTATATAGACAGGGGTGTGCCTTTCCAAATCACGTCCAATCAATTGAATTTACCACAGGTGGACTCCAAAGTTGTTGCAACATCTCAAGGATGATCAATGGAAACAAGATGCACCTGAGCCCAATTTCAAGTCTCATAACAAAGGGTCTGAATACTTATGTAAATAAGGTATTTCTGTTTCATATTTTTAATACATTTGCAAAAATGGGGTAATGTGTGTAGAGTGATGAGAAATTGAGAATATTTTTTTTAAATCCATTTAAGAATAAGGCCGTAAAGTAACAAAATGTATAAAATATCAACAGGTATATCAACGGGTATAAAATCAACTGTATATAATGATTCATGGTATTACTGATGAATTACAGATTCTATGCAGTACTAATTACCATCTCCACCCTGAGCAATGCCCTCTCCCTCACCTAACTGTTTATTCACTGGGCTGGCCTTTTGACATTATCTGGAATACAATTTGTTCAATCAGCATTTCAGATAGTACCAGAACTTGTTGTTACACCTTATAGTCTTCCATATTTATCTTGGTAATAACATGCATAGCAGATGTTAATGGGAGTGTCGCAAAATGCTTGTGCTTCTAGTTTTGACAGTGCAGTAATATCCAACAAGTAATCAAACATTTCCGAAACAACTACCTTATACACACAAATGTAAAGGGTGAATGAGAATATGTACATGTAAGTAAATGGATGAGCGATGGCGAAGGTCCAATAGATGGTATAAAATACAGTATATACATGTGATATGAGTAATGTAAGATGTGTGAACATTATTAAAGTGGCATTATTTAGAGTGGCATTGTATAAGGTGACTAGTGATCCATTTATTAAAGTGGCCAGTGATTGGGTCTCAATGTAGGCAGCAGCCTCTCTGAGTTAGTGATTGCTGTTAGCAGTCTGATGGCCTTGAGATAGAAGCTGTTTTTCAGTCTCATCTTTGATGTGCCTGTACTGACCACACCTTCTGGATGGTAGCAGTGTGAACAGGCAGTGGCTTTGGTGATTGATGTCCTTGATGATCTGTTTGGCCTTCCTGTGACATTGGGTGCTGTAGGTGTCATGGAGGGCAGGTGGTTTGCCCCCGGTGATGCGTTGACCACCCTTGGGAGAGCCTTGCGGTTGAGGGCGGTGCAGTTGCCGTACCAGGCTGTGATACAGCCCAACAGGATGCTTTCGATTGTGCATCTGTAAAAGTTTGTAGTTTTAGGTGACAAGCCACATTTCTTCAGCCTCCTGAGGTTTAAGAGGCGCTGTTGAGCCTTCTTCACCACACTGTCTGTGATTTCAGTTTGTCTGTGATGTGTACGCCGAGGAACATAAAACTTTCCACCTTCTCCACTGCTGTCCCTTCGATGTGGATGGGGAGTGCTCCCTCTGCTGTTTCCTGAAGTCCACAATCATCTCCTTTGTTTTGTTGACATTGAGTGAGAGATTGTTCATCTGACACCTCTCTCCGAGTGCCCTCACCTCCTCCCTGTAGGCTGTCTCGTCGTTTTTGGTAATCAAGCCCACAACTGTTGTGTCATCTGCAAACTTGATGATTGAGTTGGAGGCATGCATGGCCTCGCAGTCGTGGGTGAACAGGGAGTACAGGAGGGGGCTGAGCACGCACCCTTGTGGGGCCCCAGTGTTCAGTGTCAGCAAAGTGGAGATGTTATTTCCTACCTTCACCACCTGGGGACGGCCCGTCAGAAAGTCCAGGACCCAATTGCACAGGGCAGAGTTGAGACTCAGGGCCTCCAGCTTAATGATGAGTTTGGAGGGTACTACTTTGCTCTTATATCCGATAGTTATTCCCGGCTGTATGTAATCGACTTAAGATTTCCTAACAATGTAAGAAATAATACATAAAAAAACAAAATACTGCATAGTTTCCTAAGAACTCGAAGAGAGGTGACCATCTCCGCTGTTGTGCTCTCATTGGTTGAGTTGTAATTAAGTAGTCCTACATACCAAGTGTGGGTCATTATTGCCTGTGTGTGTGAGTGTGTGTGCCTGAGATCTTTATAAACAGCTAGATGGCACATTAAGAACCCTCAGCAGTTGGGTGAGAAAGACAGACATCCATCTGAAGAACATCCAGGTAAGACATGATCTGTTCTTCTACCTCTCTCTCTCTCTCTCTCTCTCTCTCTCTCTCTCTCTCTCTCTCTCTCTCTCTCTCTCTCTCTCTCTCTCTCTCCACTGATCTTTCAAATGTATTTTTTTTTGTACTGTTAGTTTCAAGCTGTTACGTGACACTCATCTGACATGTTAATTTCGTCCGCCTATCTCCTCTTCTCTCTCCTCTCAATGTGTACCATGGCCTCTCTCTCTCTGTCCCTGGGACTGCTGGTGCTATGCACCCTGGCTCTTGTACACTGTGACCTGTATGACGGCCATGTCAGGGTGTGGGGCCTTAGTGCCTCCAACCTGAAAGGAGACCTCCTCTCCCAGCCAGACCCCTACGTCAAGGTGAATTGATTCATTTATTTCACATTTAATTAACCCGAACAGTCCGTTAACAAAACATTCTTATTTACAACGAGGGACTGGCAGGTGGGGTGATAAAACAGAAGAAGTACAGTAATGTTACAGACAGGACAGACATCATAAGACAAAAGGACAGAGACACAGCAATAATCAAACAGTAAACAGTAGACAGTCAGCTGTCAGTTGTTTGGATATCAAGTAGCCTACAGTGACGTGTGAACATGAAAATGTCAGTGATTGGCTTGTTATTTGTTAGGTGAACAAATAAACAAACAAACAAATGCAAAAACAAACAAATGAATGAATGAATGAATTTGTAATGCCAAACCAGCAGAGGGAGCCATCGCCTGAGTATTGACTGTATTGACTGGGCTTCCTCTGCACTCATTTCCTGTTTGACTGCTATTTAGCCAGAAACCTTACCTGTGCTCTGTGCGAAGTATTGCCAGTTTACCTGTCTTACCGAGCGGTTTGCCTGTTTTGATTACTCTTTTGGACTGATGTTTTTGCTTGGACCTATTGCCTGCCTACTGACCTATGCCTTTTGGAATTCCCCTTTGGATGTCGACAGATCTGACTGATACTCTGGTTTTGACACTCTGCCTGCCTTCTCGTATATGTTCCCGCAACCTGCCCTGAATAAATTTCCGCACATGGATTCTCACTCTGCCTCAGTGTCCACGTTACAGAATTTTAAATTCCTATAAAGGTTCCTCATCCAAGTGAGCCAACAATGCATTAAACATCCTTGAATATTAAAAGCACAATAATAATAAATAACATTTAATAATAAAAATGTCTACTGACACCACACCTAAGGAACATTATATTCCTTAGGTGTGGTGCGGCCTAGCCTTCGGTGGCATGACCAGCATTCTGCAGAACCAGGCCAACCCCACCTGGCCCGGCTAGTTCAACTTCATACACATCATCCACAAGTCTGTCCTGGAGCTGGAGGTGAGTTTTCCCCCTTACTATGCAAAGCGCTTTGAGCACTGGAAAAGCACTTTGTAAATCCCATCAATTATTATTATTATTATGATGATAATAATGAGGAAGAGGAGGAAGAGGAGGAGAAGGTGGATTATTATGATGATTGGTTTTTTATTATTGCTTTATTGTTATTGTTATTGTTATTTTGATTGTTATTATGAATATTTATATTTAAATGTTTTATTATAATTTTGTTTATATTATTTTCTTTTTATTATTATTATTAGGTGTGGGATGATGACGCCGGACCAGATGACCGTCGCCCAGGAACACACACTGAGACCTGCCACCTGAAGAGAGGCACCGTCTACTACACCTACAGCTAGAAGAAGGAGCAGCACCAACAGAATGATCATTCGATTGTAACCTATGACCTTGTGTCTGATTGGCTCTCTCACCCTGTCACTCATGTATTCACTTCCTTATAGCATAAAATGTTTTTTACTGCGAGATGTTCTCAGTCTGGCTTCATCATGTTTCTGTATTGGACCAATCTAAGATGTCTTAGATTGGTCCATAGAATATTAAAAGTCATAAATCAATATTTCTACCAGCTTTTAGGTTTCATGTCAAAGCTTTTTACCATTCGACATTTACCTTTCACAGTTTATCATTATTGTGCTTAAACTTGAGCTTAATATAACTTTGTTCATTCAAAGGTTTGGCCTTCGTTCGATCCTTCAAAGAATCCCCATTAATGGTTCCTTGAAGAACCTTTTGGGGTTCACCCCCACCCCCTTGGTATTTGGTAATTATTAGGATCCTCATCACCTCTCTGATTCAGAAGGGTTGGGTTAAATGTGGAAGACACATTTCAGTTGAAGGCATTCAGTTGTACAACTGACTAGGTATCCCCCTTTCCCTTTCCATTAGCCGCTGCAAAAGCATCAGCTACTCTTCCTGGGGTCCAAATGAAACATGACATAATACATAGCACAGAACATTATTAGTCAATGACTGAAATACATACATTTCAAACATCACACATAGCCTACATGTCAGTACATGCACACAATATCTTGGTCTAATACATAGTACAATTTATAGTACAAGATATACAAAATGGCTATTCACAGTCCCCTTTGTGTTCTTTTATCTGTTTTTTTGTTGTTTTATTGCTAGCTTAAGTTACTTGGGGTGGCAGAGAGTTACATGTCGTCATGGCTCTATTTAATACTGTGCGTTTCCCTGCCTCTGTTCTGGACCTGGGGACTGTGAAGAGACCTCTGGTTGAATTTATTGTGTGGTACCGATGAGTGTCACAAACTGTGTGCCAACTGCTTGAACAGACAGTTCAGTACCTTCAACACATCATCGCCTTACACAAAGACCAATAGTGATGCAGTCAATCCCTCCTCAACTTTGAGCCAGGAGAGACTGACATGACTGTTACTGACACTTTCCCTGTTACTGACACATGTACAGTGCCAGTCACACCTACTCATTCAAGGGTTTTTCTTTATTTGTACTATTTTCTACATTGTAGAATAATAGTGAAGACATCAAAACAATGCAATTACACATATGGAATCTTGTAGTAACCAAAAAAGTGTTAAACAAATAGATTTTAGATTCTTCAAAGTAGCCACCCTTTCTCTTGATGACAGCCGACGTGTATGTGTGTGAGTCATCAGCGTACATAGATACACAGGCTTTATTCAAGGTCGTTGGAAGGTCATTTGTGAAAAACAGAAAACAATAATGGCCCTAGCCGGCTGCCTTGCGGTACACCACACTCAACTGAATATGCATGAGAGAGGCTTCCATTAACAAAAACCCTCTGTGTTCTATTAGATAGATAACTCTGTGTTCTATTAGATAGGTAACTCTCAAGAAACCCTCTGTGTTCTATTAGATAGGTAACTCTTAATAAACCCTCTGTGTTCGATTAGATAGGTACCTCTCAATACATAATAAGGCAGAGGATGCAAATCCATAACACCTAAATTCAGCAATAGATTATGATCAATGACATCAAAAGCTGCATTGAAGTCTAACAAACAGCTCCCACAATCTACTTACTGTCAATTTCTTTCAGCCAATCATCAGTCATTTGCGTCAGTGCCGAGCATGTTGAGTGCCCTTCCGGGAAAGTCTATTGTTATTTTTTTTCTCATAAAATAACTACTAAAATAAGTATTTGATCAAAAACGATTTTTTTCCAAAAGTTTGCTAAGCATTTGTAACAGGCTGATTGGTCAGCTATTTCAACCATTAAAGGGTGCTCTGCTATTCTTGTGTAGCTGAATTACCTTTATCACCTTTCATGTCTGAGGGAACACATTGTATTCTAGGCTTCAAGGGAAGATGTGGCAAACAGGAGTCACAATGTATTCCGCTACCAACCAGTTGGATTGTCCTTATTTGCAGATAGCAACAACTTTTTCACCTCTTATTTATCTTATTTTTATCCTCTTATCCTCCTATTATTAGTATGAATAGTAATCAGCATAACAATAAGAACAATAAGTAGTATTAATAATAATATGCATGACAATAATAACAATAAAACTTTATTTTAGTTGTCAGTGTTTATTATGATATTAGTGGCAAAGCAGAATTAAAAAATCTAAATATGAGGAAAACTCCCAGCAGAGCCCCAAGTCAATGGATATATCTTCTAGCATGTTGATGTTGATGTGTTGATGTCCTCCTTATCCAGAGCCAGAATGATTTTGCAGTGCAAGGTGATCGAACATGTTTCGGTTGTGAGTGTTGTAACACACGACGGACGGTCCCGTTCTGTAACCTTGTGTGGCCTACCACTTCGTGGCTGAGCCGTTGTTGCTCCTAGATGTTTCCACTTCAAAATAACAACACTTAAAGTTGACCGTGGCAGTTCTAGCAGGGCACACATTTGATGACCTGACTTGTTGGAAAGGTGGCATCCTATGACGTTGCCAATTTGAAAGTTACTGAGCTCTTCAGTAAGGCCATTTTACTGCCAATGTTAGGCTGCGGAGATTGCATGGCTGTGTGCTCAAAATATAAACGCAATATGTAGTTGGTCGCATGTTTCATGTACGAATGTGTTTACATCCATGTTAGTGAGAATTTCTCCTTTGCCAAGATAATCAATCGACCTGACAGCTGTGGCATATCAATAAGCTGATTAAACAGCATGATCATTACACAGGTGCACCTTGTGCTGGGGACAATAAAAGTCTAAAATGTGCAGTTATGTCGCACAACACAATGCCACAGATGTCACAAGTTGAGGGAGCGCGCAATTGGCATGCTGACTACAGGAATGTCCACCGTAGATTGAATGTTTATTTCTTTACCATAAGCCGCCTCCAACTTCATTTTAGAGAATTTGGCAGTATGTCCAACCGGCCTCACAACCGCAGATCACGTGTAACCACATCAGCCCAGGACCTCCACATCCAACTTCTTCTTCTGCGGGATCGTCTGTGACCAGCCACCCGGACAGCTGATGAAACTGTGGGTTTGAACAACTGAAGCATTTCTGTACTAACTGTCAGAAACATCTCAGGGAAGCTCATCTGCGTGCTCGTCGTCCTCACCAGGGTCTTGACCTGAATGCAGTTTGGTGTTGTAACTGACTTTAGTGGGCAAATACTCATGCTCACCGGCACACTGGAGAAGTGTGCTCTTCACGGATAAATTCTGGTTTAAAGTGTACCGGGCAGATAGCATATATGGCGTCGTGTGGGCGAGCAGTTTGCTGATGTCAACGTTGTGAATAGAGCGCCCCATGGTGACGGTGGGGTTATGGTATGGGCAGGCATAAGCTATTTCAATGCACAGAGATACCATAACGAGATCCTGAGGCCCATTGTCGTGCCATTCATCACTTCCTGTTTCAGTATGATAATGCACGACCCCATGTCGCAAGGATCTGTACACAATTCCTGGAAGCTGAAAATGTCCCAGTTCTTCCATGGCCTGCCTACTAACCAGACATGTCACCCATTGAGCATGTTCGGGATTCTCTGGATTGACTTGTACGACAGTGCATTCCAGTTCCCTCCAATATCCATCAACTTTGCACAGCCATTGAAGAGGAGTGGGACAACATTCCACAGGCCACAATCAACAGCTTGATTCAACTCTATGCGAAGGAGATGTGTCGTGCTGAATTAGGCAAATGGAGGTCAGACCAGATACTGACTGGTTTTCTGATCCATGCCTCTACCTTCTTTTTTTGGTATCCGTGACCAACAGATGCATATCTGTATTCCCAGTCATGTGAAATCCATAGATTAGGGCCTAATGAGTTTATTTAAATTGACTGATTTCCTTGTACCAGCTGCTGTCTTATATGACCTGGAAATCATGTGTTTGATGTATTTGTTACATTCCACTAGTTCCGCTCCAGTCGTTACCACGAGCCTGTTCTCCTCAATTAAGGTGCCACCAACTTCCTGTTCTGGGGACTTCCTGTAGGTAACCATTACATCCACCAATCACCACCCTCATAACTTAATCATTAGTGGTACTGAGACTTCCTCTAATTTCTATGAAGGCATTGTTGATAGGACATTTGTCATGTAGAGAGGATGATGACCAGCTGCTGGCTATTGGTTAGAAAATATGGTTCTATACTGAATGTATGTGGTAGTCATTGCTAAAGGAGGGATGAAGTGGTAAAGGATGAAGTGAACCTATAGGAGGCTAACTCTCCACAAAGTGGATTGGGTGTGAACTGACAGCAGGCTGTTCCATACTGAGCCATGCTGACTGACTAGTGGCGTGGATTGGTACAGGACAATTCCACAGTAACAGACTGAGGCTGAAACTCTGATTTTTTACTTTAAAATGTACGTCAAACAAACCAATGATTGCAAATGGTTAGAAGTGGTCTTTGTGAATGGAGTTGTATGGTTTGTTTCACTTTGAAATCATTGTTTTTTGTTTGACATACAGTCTATTTGAATGTGAAAAATCTGAGTGCCAGCATCACTGTGTTATCGTGGAATTGCCCTACAGCTGGGCTCAGTCCAGTCCGATGTGTTATAAATTATTTGGCTCATGATTATCCATAGTTGCCTCTTTAGATACAGCCACAGTGGTCCTTAAATGGACTGTTACCTTGAAGGCTAAATTAACATGTTAACATTTTAACTCCAACAGAACTCTGTGTCTGTGACAGAACTCTGTGTCTCACTTCCTGACATCTTATTTTCCTCTCTCTCACTCCAGTTGTTCTCAAGAGACAGGTCAGTGTCTGTAGAGAGAACAGGTTTGACCAGGTGGAGTCAGGCTTCTACTACATCACCCTGGACCACTACACCAACCAAATGATGTACTTTATCATGTACTTTATCACACCAGATGGGGGCGCTGTTGTATGGAGAAGGATTCATAAAGCTTCTCAGAGTAAGACTGCTGAGCTAGGTGGTCAGTGTTGCCTTTCAGATCTTAATGAATAAAAGTATATCTGGACAAGGGGGACCTGGGCCTGTATTCACAACGCGTTTCAGATTAGGATTAGAGATGCTGATCTAGGATCAGGTTCCCCAGTCCAGAACAATCTGCTTCAATATAATCTAAAAAGCTAAACTGACCATAGATCAGCATTTCTACTCTACTCCTGATCATATATCAGCACTTTTAATCTGTCTCTGAGACAGGGTCTAAATATGGGCTGAGAGAATGCTTTCCAACAACAGGTGGTTTTGGTTGACTATCTAACGAATGTTCTTGAACAGGAAAACAGCTGAGAGCAGAGCATTACATTCACATTTTAGTCATTCAGCAGACGTTCTTATAGACAGAAACTAAAACAGGAAATGCCCGTACTCAGGTCTGTTCAACGCTGGTCCGACCAATCTTATTCCACGCTTCAAGACTGCTTCGATCACGTGGACTGGGATATGTTCCGGATAGCATCGGACAACAACATTGATGTATACGCTGATTTGGTGAGCGAGTTTATTAGCAAGTGCATCAGTGATGTTGTAGCCCCGGTGACTATTAAAACCTTCCCCAACCAGAAACCATGAATTGATGGCGGCATCCCAAGCCGTGTCCTCAGAGCATGCGCAGACCAGCTGGCTGGTGTGTTTTCGAACATATTCAATCAATCCCTATCCCCGCCTGCTGTTCCCACATGATTCAAGAGGGCCACCATTGTTACTGTTCCCAAGAAATCTAAGGTAACTAAGCTAAACGACTAGCGCCCCGTAGCACTCACTTTTGTCATCATGAAGTGCTTTGAGAGACTAGTCAAGGATAATTTCACCTCCACCCTACCTGACACCCTAGATCCACTCCAATTTGCTTACCGCCCTAATAGGTCCACAGACGACGCAATCGCAATCGCAATCACGCTGAACACTGCCCTATCCCATCTGGACAAGAGGAATACTTATGTAAGAATGCTGTTCATCGATTACAGCTCAGCATTTAACACCATAGTACTGTCCAAACTCGTCATTAAGCTCGAGACCCTGGGTCTCGACCCCGCCCTGTGCAACTGGGTCCTGGACTTTCTGACGGGCTGCCCCCAGGTGGTGAGGGTAGGAAACAACATCTACACCCTGCTGATCTTCAACACTGGGGCCCCACAAGGGTGTGTTCTTAGCCCTCTCTTGTACTCCCTGTTCACCCATGACTGCGTGGCCATGCACGCCTCCAACTCAATCATCAAGTTTGCAGACGACACTACAGCGGTAGGCTTCATTATCAACAACGACGAGACGGCCCACAGGGTGGAGGTGAGGGCCCTCGGAGTGTGGTGTCAGGAAAATAACCACACTCAATATCAACAAAACAAAGGAGATGATCATGGAAAAACACTCACAAAAACACTCACAAACCTTTACAGACGCACAATCGAGAGCATCCTGTCGGGCTGTATCACCACCTGGTACGGCAACTGCACCGCCCTCAACCGTAAGTGTAATGAGGTCTGCACAATGCATCCCCGGGGGAAAACTACCTGCCCTCCAGGACACCTACACCACCTGATGTCACAGGAAGGCCAAAAATATCATCAAGGACAACAACCACCCAAGCCACTGCCTGTTCACCCCGTTATCATCCAGAAGGCGAGGTCAGTACAGGTGCATAAAGCTGGGACCGGGAGACTGAAAAACAGCTTCTATCTCAAGGCCATCAGACTGTTAAACAGACATCACTAACATTGAGTGGCTGCTGCCAAAATACTGACTCAAATCTCTAGCCACTTTAATAATTAAAAATTGGATGTAATAAATGTATAACTAGCCACTTTAAACAATGTCACTTTATATAATGTTTACATACCCTACATTACTCATCTTATATGTATATACTGTACTCTATACCATCTACTGCACCTTGCCTATACCGTTCGGCCATCACTCATCCATATATTTATATGTACATATTCTTATTAATTCCTTTACACTTGTGTGTATAAGGTAGTTGTTGTGATATTGTTAGATTACTTATTAGATATTACTGAACGGTCGGAACTAGAAGCACAAGCATTTCGCTACACTAGCATTAACATAGGATGGTAGGATGGTATGATCGGACACCCATGCATACCCCACAAGACATGCCACAAGAGGTCTCTTCACAGTCCCCAAGTCCAGAACAGACTATGGGAGGCGCACAGTACTACATATTTTATTTATTTATTTATATTTAACCTTTATTTAACCAGGTAGGCCAGTTGAGAACAAGTTCTCATTTACAACTGTGACCTGGCCAAGATAAAGCAAAGCAGTGTGACAAAAAACAACACAGAGTTACACATGAACAAAGGTACAGTCAATAACAGAAAATAAAATAAATAGTAAAAAAAAGAAAATACTAAATACTAAATACTAAATATATGCATATCCTATTTTCTGGGCCTAAATGGGAGGCATTTTACTTTGGGCACGCCAGGCTCTCCAAAACCGACCCCTCAGCTGCCACTCCCTAACAAGTTAATTTTGCTGGACCCCAGTGAGAACAGCTCCATAATAAATACAAACACAAATGGTAGGATGGTAGGATGATAAGATGGTAGGATGGTAGGATGGTAGGATGATAAGATGGTAGTATGGTAGGATGGTATGTCTCCCCCATGCCTGCCTGAGCACCTGAGCAATGAAATCATTGTGTGTGTGTGTGTGTGTGTGTGTGTGTGTGTGTGTGTGTGTGTGTGTGTGTGTGTGTGTGTGTGTGTGTGTGTGTGTGTGTGTGTGTGTGTGTGTGTGTGTGTGTGTGTGTGTGTGTGTGTGTGTGTGATACAGGTTTCCTCTCCCTTGCGTATCCCTGACACATAGAGAATTGATAAAAGTTGGTGGGAAATTACTACAGTATCTCAAACTGACTAGGTGATGGAGCCTTGCCAATAGGGAGAAGATGATGTTTCACGACATAGATATCAGTAACAACAACACAACCCATTGGATAATCACAGTACTGTCATTAACAACATGACAGCCCATTGGAAAATGTCAGTATTGTTATTAATAACATGACAGCCCATTGGATAATCCTACAAAAGAATCGGGCCTGGGCCTTGGCGAGGAAAACAGGTACTCCAGCTGATTGGCTGTTTTTTAGGCAATTGAGAAATAAATGTACTGCAGCTGTCAAAAAGGCAAAATCTAATTACTTCCTTAATGCTATGACAGATTCTGCAGGATATCCTGCAAAATTCTGGAAAACCGTTAATTCACTAAATTAGGGAAATTCTGCTGTTTCTCTTCCTAAGCAAATTATCTCAGACTCCTTTATTCTAAGTGGTAATAATGATATTTGTGATGCTTTTAATAAGCATTTAATCTCTGCTGGTTTTTATTTGAAAGGAAAAGTGGCCATTGTGGTACTGGTTAGTTAGTTGATTTTTCGTCTTGCTTTTCAACCGTTACTCTGAAAAATGGTAACCCTGTTTTTAGTTTCCAGAAAATAACTGAAGCAGAGGTTCTAGCTGTCCTGTGTGCCATTGATACTAAGAAATCTTTAGGCGCGCGGACAATTTAGACCCGTACTTACTTAAGTGTGCTGCACCTATCATTGCTGGTTCAGTGACACACATTTTTTATCTAACATTAAGCACAGGAAATATCCCTAAGGTGTGGAAAGCAGCTTTTGTTCTGCCATTACATAAGGGAGGTGACGGTAGTGATTTGGATAACTATCGACCCATCTCTAGGCTCCCTTGTCTGGCAAAGATCCTAGAATCTTTAGTTAACAAACAGTTACAATCTTTTCTTTCTGCTAACAGTATTCTTAGCACCAATCAATCTGGTTTTAGATCTAAACACAGTACCACATCGGCCACTATGCTTGTTGTAAATGATATTGCAAATGCCATAGATGATAGAAAGCATTGTGCTGCGTTGTTTGTAGATTTTTTCTAAAGCTTTTGACACTGTAGACCATGCTATCCTTTTGAGTAAGCTGTCATCTATAGGACTGGGCACTGATGCCTGCCGAACTCAGGCCGTCATGGTCGACGGGGTCAAGTCTGACCCCTTACAGTTACTTAAAGGGGTCCTTCAGGGTTCAATAATTGGCCCACTATTGTTCTCACTTTATATAAACAACATTGGTGATGATGTCAGATATTGTAATTTCCATTTATATGCAGATGACCCAGTGATGTACTCTATTGCTCCAACAGCGGACCAAGCCTTAATGCAGTTGGAGTCTGATTTTAGGAAATTACAGGAGTCTCTTTTACAGCTTAAACTTGTTTTAAACGCTAAGAAAACAAATGTCAGGTTTTTTTCTAGGTCTAACCTCTCAGTTAGAAACACTTTTGTAATCACTAGCTTGGATGGTACTCAAATCAAACAGGTCTCTGCATATAAATATTTAGGGGTATGGTTAGATGATAGGCTCTCTTTTAAAAAACATGTTACTGAATTGGGAAAAAAAGCTCAAATTCAAGAGAGGGTTCTTACAGAAACAGAAAATAAATAAATAAATAGTAAATAGAAAACAAATCGTGCAGGCTACTTTTATGTCCGTTTTAGACTATGGTGATATTATTTATATGCATGCATCGGCAAGTACATTAAAACCACTGGATGCTATTTACCATTGTGCACTCAGGTTTATCACGGGTGATAGTTACAAAACTCATCACTGTATTCTATATCAACATGTGGGTTGGGCCTCTCTATCTGTGAGGCGATAGCAACATGCTCCTTTGTTTATTTATAAAGCACTTCTTTTAAAACTACCTCCATATATATCATCATTAATTTCAATTAGATATACAAATTTTATGACCAGATCACAGATGTGGATTACATGAGAGACTCCTGCGGTCTCCACAGAGTTGGGAAGGACTGCCTTCAGTTCCTTTGCACCTTATTTATGGAACAAACTGCAGATCCAACTTAAGTTAGACACTCTGGTGTCCCTTGCCCATTTCAAAAATGTTATGGAGGATCAATATGATGTTGTCTGTGATTGTTTCTGTTGAACTGTGTCTTTGTTTTGTATGTCTTGAAATGTTCTTGCCTGTATGCCTAGAACTGTACATGTCAACATGTTTACACAGGGCACAGCCGTAAAAGAGATCCAGGTCTCAGTCTGTTTTCCCTGTTAAAATAAAGATTCAAAAAAAATAAAACACATCACAGTACTGGTTATTAATAACATGACAGCCCATTGGATAATCACAGTGTGGTCATGAATAACGTGATAGCCCATTGGATAATCACAGTGTGGTCATTACTAACATGACAGCTCATTGGATAATTACAGTATTGCTATTAATAACATGACAGCCCATTTGATAATTACAGTACTGGTTATTAATAATGTGACAGCCCATTGGATAATCACAGTGTGGTCATTAATAGTGTGACAGCCCATTGGGTAATCACAGTGTGGTCATTAATAACGTGACAGCCCATTGGATAATCAGTGTGGTCATTAATAACGTGACAGCCCTTGGGCCAAGAAACTTGGGCAATGGACATCAGACTGGTGGAAACCTGTCCTTTGGTCTGATGAGTCCAAATTTGAGATTTTTGGTTCCAACCGCCATGCCTTTGTGAGACGCAGAGTAGGTGAATGGATGATTTCCGCATGTGTGGTTCCCACCGTGAAGCATGGAGGAGGAGGTGTGATGGTGTGATGGTGTGGGGGTGCTTGCTGGTGACATTGTCTGTGATGTATTTAGAATTCAAGGCACACTTAACCAGCATGGATTACCGCAGTGTGACTATGCTGGTCCCGTCCCTCAAGTCAGTGAGTAAACACAGGAAGGAGTAATGGATGGATAGTTAATTTATTTCCAAAGCTGCAATCGTGGGACACACACAGTATGGATGAATGATGAGTAGTCAACAGGATATAAATAGCACTCCCACAGCAATTCTCCATATATCTGCTGTATAATATACTAACAAAAGATCAATTTAAATGTCTATCAAAGTCATTGTGATTGTATAGTGGTTTTAACCATTTCTAATAATTCCTAATTATTATAATACAAGTATATTGTTTCCATGTGTTATCTCATATTCACAACATCAGAATAAACTATCATCCATTTTAGTATTCAAAATATATCAAATGAACCTGAAAAATTACTCAACGTTACCCTCTAGTGGTTAAGAAATACTATACACCAAGAAAGTATCACATAAAACATTTACTGCATTTAAGGCATTCTACACTGTCATCTTCAGTCCTCCATAATCTCTTAGGCTTAGTTTCCCATGACAGACATTTTATTATGGGTAATGAGACTACCTCAGCCTTGACTTTAATTCTTTGTGGGGTTCAAAATAGGTGAGCACAGGTTCTGGCTCTTTGTGATGAGCTCTTTCATCTGCTGGAACGCAGCGTCATGAACTGTGTCCCACAAACTGACTGCTCTATTTCAGGAGCTGACGTAGTGGTGTGTTTACTTCTGACAGTCTGGGAGCAAACCTGGTGATCCAGTCTGTAGGCTCAGTCTCCTTTACAATGATTTAGCCTTTCTCTATAACGTCCAGCTGCGTTAGTTTTTCTTGAAACATTTATGACATATTCCTCATACTTGTCTTAATACATTTTCCCTATCTTTGCCTCTGTGTTTGTAAGTGTCCACGTATTAAATACATCTCGTCCTTTTTCCCCAATCCACAACAGGAGATAGCTGCACTTCTCGTTCTCGTTCTTAGCACGTAGCAGTCCAGAGAACATTAGCTCGACATGATGTTGAAACTTTCTCCACAAGTCAGGTAAATTTGATGAATCCCAATCCATCCTCTGTGTTGGAAAGCCTGATGATTCCCATGTTATTATTTGGATTGTGAGTTTGTTTCTTTCTCTCTGACACCATGTTACATTTCCACTTAACTGTCACTCTTAAGAGTTTGATTAAAGGAAAGGGATTGACAACGAATATTGAATTGCCTTGTTTATTTCTCACGCATTTCAAAAAGAAATCTACCTGCACTTGACATGAACTTACGAGACCTTTATGCCAATGATGCAGCATGTGATAGACATAATCACACTGAACATAATATATCCTAGCAGGATATTACAGGGCTCTCTAAAGTGTTTTGTCCCCAAGTTGCCGGGATGTCACATGTCCGTCCTACTTATATCAGTACACTGGTAATAACCTAAGCATTACGAAACTTCTATTTGAACAAATAAGCCACAAGTAGCAAATAAGCCATGAATATTTGTTAACCAAATTTGACACTCTCATTGACCTCCATACAAAAACTCCTCGCTTGGTGAGCGAAAAAAACTAAACAAAAATCCATCTGCTGGAGAAGGCACATTTTGGGCTCAGTTATCCCTCTTTCTTCGCTTCTTCCACTCTGGCTGCAGCTTCCCATAGAGCCCCACAGTGGACGTGTCATAATACCCATAACACCTAACGGTCAAACAGGGAAATGGATACAAGCGTTCTTCCACCATTCATTTTTCCCATAGGGGATTTTGGAATCACTTTAAGTAAACTCATGCTGGTGGTACTCTATACCTGCGCTTTCCGTAGCTATGACACACTGTCTAGTACCGCCAAACCATGCTCTATCAGCTCCATCAGTTGAGCAAACTTACTCACAATAGCAGCCTAGAGCAAGCTTATTTGAAGGGCCATTACGGTAGCTAGTTTGCCAGCTTGTTGATGAAGTTGTTCAGCACCAAAGTTAATGGACTGATCTCAGAAACCAGCTTGTATCTGACAGCTGGCACTGTGCCTCGCTCCTTTGCTAGCTACACTTGGCCAACGTGATAACGTCACAGCTATAGCTGTCAGTGAGCTGCAGAACTAATCACAGCAGAACAGAAACTGTCTTGTCATGAGCTGGCTTTTTTAGCATCCATTTATTTTCAAATGGATTGATTTTAGACGGGTTCAGCCAGCAAGCAGACAAGCTATCTAGATTGCTACTTTTCGTGCACATTTCGAATCTGATAAATACTGATTCTACAACCACAAAATATCTTAATTAGATAGTAGAATTAGGTAGTGAAGAATTGGTTGATATTAGCTACAGATGTATAGTTTTTGTTAAGATAAACTCAGACTCTTTCGAGGATGAAAGGGGATTCAACAGACGACGTTGCCTTGGGTAACGTTTACGAATGCTAGGATAGCTTATTGTAGCAAATCTTATGTTTACCTATCCCATGAAAGTTTGCTATCACACAGATCAGTGTAGATAGCCGTCTGACCTGAGAAAATGCACACAATTTACTTCAATGTGGACGGGCGTTTTATTCATGATATTTCTATGGTAGTGACTTTGTGGTGAGTTGGAAAGGACACCTGTTGTTAATGACCTGCTGTTGTTGTAACCTACTTTCATTATGTAATGAGACCATCTTTGTTAACCCAGCCTTCATCACAAATTCCACCATATTCCCTATATAGTGCTCTACTTTTGACCAGGGCCCATAGTGCTGTATAGGGAATAGGGTGCTTTTTGGGACGCAGCATAGGATATCAGTTCAAACCCCTGTTTGCCACGTAGTATAGGGCGTTGCCGTCTCATAGCCAGCAGCGTGGACGCTCATTGGCTGAGACGGTGCATGAGAACTGACCATATGTATGTTGCTATCACCTTTAGAGTGGAGGGGGCTGAAGGAACTGTACAGTATGTTATATTAACAGGGGTAGAATGTATAACATTCAGACGCTACAAGGCTGAGGTAAAGGACAGCCAATCCATTTTTCTCTCCCTCTTCCGCTCTGTAGTCTTCTTTGTCTCTACTTGGTTTGTTTCTCTCAGAAGTATCTTAGCCTATCTCTCTCTTTCTCTCTGAATGTGACTTGTGTAATATCTCCTTCTCTCTCCTAGCTGTAATTCCTAAATTGATTGAGACCTTGAAATGGATATACATTGTTATGTGTGTTTCTTTACTGTTTACCGATGGTTTAAGCTCTGTGACGAGGTCTCTAAGGGACTGACGGTTTGAATATCAAGTATGATCTCCCTCCATCCAGGATACGCTGGTGTGGAAATCAAACACATTTCTGCTGATTCAGGATTGTTTCTCTCTCTCTCTCTTTACTCCTGTCAGAATACAGTGTTTAGTTTCAAATTATTATGGACATGTTTATATCTTCCCCTCCCCCCTCCCCTCCTCTCCTCTCTCCCAGACAGTGTACCATGGCCTCTCTCTCTCTGTCCCTGGGACTGCTGGTGCTATGCACCCTGGCTCTTGTACACTGTGACCTGTATGACGGCCATGTCAGGGTGTGGGGCCTTAGTGCCTCCAACCTGAAAGGAGACCTCCTCTCCCAGCCAGACCCCTACGTCAAGGTAAATTGGTTCATTTATTTCTTATTTTTTTTTAACCCGAACAGTCATTTAACAAAACATTCTTATTTACAATGAGGGACAGGCAGGTGGAGTGATAAAACAGAAGAAGTACAGTAATGTTACAGACAGGACAGACATCATAAGACAAAAGGACACAGCAATAATCAAACAGTACACAGTCAGCGGTCATTTGTTTGGATACTGTCACGGATCCCTCTGGAAACTGTCATTGTGCATACCTGACCCCAATTGGCAATCATTAGTGTTTGTATATATGTGCCCTTTGGTTCTCCATTGGGCTGTCGATTATTGTTCTATGTCCGTTGGTGCATGTGAGTACCTGTGCTGTTTTTTTTTCGCTTTCATGCCATGTTGGATTGCACACATGATTGCAGGCCTCGTCCTGTGTATTTAATCATTGTGCGCGTCTGTATTTATTTCAGGTACTCCTTGCTCTTTTGTTTTGGGTTACAACCGTGTGTTTTCTGTATACGTGTTTGTTTCTTTTTCGTCCCCGTGCCTTTACACGGCACGCTGTATTGTGGGCAAATAAAAACCCATATTACGCATTCCTGCGCATGTCTCCCAATCTATTTATACCAACATGACAGATATCAAGTAGGCTACAGTGACGTGTGACATATCAGTGATTGGCTTGTTAATTGTGAGGTGAACGAATAAACAAACAAACAAACAAATGAAAAAAAATAACATTAATTAATGCATTTTAAAATACATATAGTGGTTCCTCAGCAAAGTGAGACAACGATACAAACATAAAAAAACATTGAGTATTAAAAACACATTGAGTAATTAAAAACGTTTAAAGTCTACTGACAACATTATCTTCCTTAGGTGTGGTGTGGCCCAGCCTTCGGTGGCATGACCAGCATTCTGCAGAACCAGGCCAACCCCACCTGGCCCGGCGAATTCAACTTCCTAGACATCATCCACAAGTCTGTCCTGAAGCTGGAGGTGAGTTTCCCCCTTACTATGCAAAGCGCTTTGAGCACTGGAAAAGCACTTTGTAAATCCCATCAATTATGATGATGATGATGATGATGATGATGATGATGATAAAAAGGAGCAGGAGGACGAATATTATTACTATTATGATGATTATTATTATTAGGTGTGGGATGATAATGTCGGACCAGATCACCGCCTGGGAACCTGCACCACCACCATCCGCCGAGGAACACACACTGAGACCTGCCACCTGAAGAGAGGCACCGTCTACTACACCTACAGCTATGACTATAGCCAATAGACGGAACAGAATGATGGTTAGATTGTTCTGTCACTCATGTATTTACTTTTATTATTATTTTTTTATTTCACCTTTATTTAACCAGGTAGGCAAGTCATTTACAACTGCAACCTGGACAAGATAAAGCAAAGCAGTTCGACACACAACAACACAGAGTTACACATTGGAGTAAACAAACATACTGTCAATAATACAGTAGAAAAAAAAACAGACTTCCATATAACATCAATTAAAAAAGTGCTTCACGGCAAGATGGTCTCAGTCTTGCTTTATCATGTTTCTGTATTGTTTTATGATTTCTCAGAAGATGTCATAGATTGGTCACTAGAATATTAAAAGTGATAAATCAATATTTCTACTAGATTTTAGATTTCATGTCAAATCTTTTTACAGTAGACCATTAATGTGCTTAAACTTACACTTCATATAACTTTTTGTTATTCTAAGGTTTGGCCTTCCTTCATAATTTGCATTTCAGATAAATACAACATTTCCCCATGGTAATAAATAAGTCCTTATGTTATCTTAAGGATCCAACCTGGGATGACATGGTGGAAAGCTAAGCTACAGCATCACCATCAGAAAGGTAACTCACAATGTCAGGGAACCCTCTGTTATACGTACAGTTATTAATGAACACCCCCTCCTCACCCAACTCCACCCCCCATAACCCCAAACAATTGTCAACATTATTACATTTTGGTCAAGTGACCAAATTATAAGATTTCGGTTCTCACATTGTTGGAGCATCACAAAACATCCTTAATGCATGTGGAAATGAACTGAATGATAATTCATAATGGTTTAATATCAACAACAAAAAAGATGACTTCATCACATCAGATGGGGGCGCTGTTCCATAGAGAATTGGTGGCTAGGATTCCTTAAGCTTCTCAGAGTAGGATTGCTGAGCAATGTGGTCCGTGTTGCCTTTCAGATCAGGGGAGACCTGTCCCTTGTTCATAAAGTGTCTCAGATTAGGAGTGCTGATCTAGGATCAGGCTTTCCCAGTCCAGAACAATCTGCTTCAATAGGATCTAAAAAGCCATACATGCTTCATGAATTCGGGCCTAGATCAGGGCCCGTGTCCACAAAGCGCCTCAGAGTAGAGACCGCGTTCCAACAACAGGTGGTTTCAGTTGACTATCTAATGATGTTCTTGAACAGGAAAACAGCTGAGAGCAGAGAATTACATTTACATTTGAGTCATTCAGCAGACGTCCTAATTCAGAACGACTTACAGTGGAGGACAGAGGAGTCGAGGAAAGGACAGACTTTTGCCTAAATGAGAATCTCTCAGTGAATAAAATGTATCTCAGTGACCGGGAAACTGATGAGTGGCCAAGAGGTTAATTCATTAGTAGGTGAAAGGAGGTGTCTGCTGCTTACCTACTTCAGCAGAGGATTCTCAAGAGTATCCTTTCAGGTTCTAGAACGGAAGTGTTTTAAAATCCACCTCACCCCCTTTGAAACAGCTGCTGTTTTCTGGAAGGAGAAAAGCAAGCTACTTTTACTTTTATCTATGAAATAAAAAAATACTCTGTACATTTATATGTTTCACTACACATTTATTTTGTGATTACAATGAGCCAATGAGGATGGTATGATGGTGTGTCTCCACATGACTGACTGAGCAGTGAGGTCATTCCTCAGGATCTTGTTTAGCAAACTTTTGGAAAAAATTGTGTTTGATCAAATACAAAGAGAAAATTATAAACAGACTTTCAGCATACTTGTAGAGATGGGCACTCAACAAGCTCAGCACAAATGACTGATGATTGGCTGAAATAAAATGCTAGTAGAAGATTGTGGGAGCTGTTTTGTTAGACCTCAGCGCAGCTTTTGATGTCATTGATCAGAATCTATTGCTGAAAAAACGTTAAGTGTTATGGATTTACATCCTCTGCCTTATTATGGATTGAGAGGTACCTATCTAATAGAACACAGAGGGTTTTCATTAATGGAAGCCTCTCTCATACAAATTCAGTTCAAATCAAATCAAATCAAATCAAATTTTATTTGTCACATACACATGGTTAGCAGATGTTAATGCGAGTGTAGCGAAATGCTTGTGCTTCTAGTTCCGACCATGCAGTAGTATCTAACAAGTAATCTAACAAATTCACAACAACTACCTTATACACACAAGAGTAAAGGAATGAATACGAGTATGTACATATAAATATATGGATGAGCGATGGCTGACCGGCATAGGCAAGATGCAGTAGATGGTATGGAGTACAGTATATACACATATATATGAGATGAGTAATGTAGGATATGTAAACATTATATAAATGGCATTGTTTAAAGTGGCTAGTGATACATTATTTCATCCAATTATAATTATTAAAGTGGCTAGAGATTTGGGTCGATGACCGAACGGCATAGGCAAGATACAGTAGATGGTTTAGAGTACAGTGTATACATTTGATATGAGTATGTCGGATACGTAAACATTATATACAAAATTGTTTAAAGTGGCTAGTGATACATTTGTTACATCCAATTCCTATGTATAAAGTGGCTAGAGATTTAAGTCAGTATGTTGGCAGCAGCCACTCAATGTTAGTGATGGCTGTTTAACAGTCTGATGGCCTTGAGGTAGAAGCTGTTTTTCAGTCTCTCGGTCCCAGCTTTGATGCACCTGTACTGACCTCGCCTTCTGGATGATAGCGGGGTGAACAGGCAGTGGCTCGGGTGGTTGTTGTCCTTGATGATCTTTTTGGCCTTTCTGTGACATCGGGTGGTGTAGGTGTCCTGGAGGGCAGGTAGTTTAACCCGGTGATGCGTTGTGCAGTCCTCACTACCCTCTGGAGAGCCTTACGGTTGTGGGCGGAGCAGTTGCCGTACCAGGCGGTGATACAGCCCGACAGGATGCTCTCGATTGTGCATCTGTAAAAGTTTGTGAGTGATTTTGGTGACAAGCCAAATTTCTTCAGCCTCCTGAGGTTGAAGAGGCGCTGTGCGCCTTCTTTACCACGCTGTCTGTGTGGGTGGACCAATTCAGTTTGTCCGTGATGTGTACGCCGAGGAACTTAAAACTTTCCACCTTTCTCCACTACTGTCCCCTCGATGTGGATAGGGGTGCTCCCTCTCCTGTTTCCTGAAGTCCACGATCATCTCCTTTGTTTTGTTGACATTGAGTGAGAGGTTATTTTCCTGACACCACACTCCGAGGGCCCTCACCTCCTCTCTGTAGGCCGTCTCGTCGTTGTTGGTAATCAAGCCTACCACTGTAGTGTCGTCAGCAAACTTGATGATTGAGTTGGATGCGTGCTTGGCCACGCAGTCATGGGTAAACAGGGAGTACAGGAGAGGGCTGAGAACGCACCCTTGTGGGGCCCCAGTGTTGAGGATCAGCGGGTGGAGATGTTGTTTCCTACCCTCACCACCTGGGACCGGCCCGTCAGGAAGTCCAGGACCCAGTTGCACAGGGCTGGGTCGAGACCCAGGGTCTCGAGCTTAATGACGAGCTTGGAGGGAACTATGGTGTTAAATGCTGAGCTGTAGTCGATGAACAGCATTCTTACATAAGTATTCCTCTTGTCCAGATGGGTTAGGGCAGTATGCAGTGTGATTGCGATTGCGTCGTCTGTGGACCTATTGGGACGGTAAGCAAATTGGAGTGGGTCCAGGGTGTCTGGCAGGATGGAGGTGATATGATCCTTGACTAATCTCTCAAAGCACTTCATGATGACGGAAGTGAGTGCTACGGGCGATAGTCATTTAGCTCAGTCACCTTAGCTTTCTTGGGAACAGGAACAATGGTGGCCCTCTTGAAGCATGTGGGAACAGCAGACTGGGATAGGGACTGATTGAATATGTCCGTAAACACACCAGCCAGCTGGTCTGCGCATGCTCTGAGGACACGGCCAGGGATGCCATCTGGGCCGGCAGCCTTGCGAGGGTTAACACATTTAAATGTTTTTCTCACATTGGCTGCGGTGAAGGTGAGCCCGCAGGTTTTGGTAGCGGGCCGTGTCGGTGGCACTGTATTGTCCTCAAAGCGAGCAAAGAAGTTGTTTAGTTTGTCTGGGAGCAGGACGTCATGGTCCGCGACGGGCTGGTTTTCTTTTTGTAGTCCGTGATTGACTGTAGACCCTGCCACATTCCTCTTGTGTCTGAGCCATTGAATTGTGACTCTACTTTGTCTCTATATTGACGCTTAGCTTGTTTGATTGCCTTGCGGAGGGAGTAGCTGCACTGTTTGTATTCAGTCATGTTTCCGGTAGCCTTTACCTGGTTAAAAGCAGTGGTTCGCGCTTTCAGTTTTGCGCGAATGCTGCCATCAATCCATGGTTTCTGGTTGGGGAAGGTTTTGATATTTGCTATGGGTACAACATCACCAATGCATTTGCTAATAAACTCGCTCACCGAATCAGCGTATACATCAATGTTGTTGTCAGATGCTATCCGAACATATCCCAGTCCACGTGCTCGAAGCAATCTTGCAGCATGGAATCAGATTGGTCGGACCAGCGTTGAACAGACCTGAGAACGGGCGTTTCCTGTTTTAGTTTCTGTTTGTAGGCTGGGAGCAACAAAATGGAGTCATGGTCAGACTTGCCGAAAGGAGGGCGGAGAATAGCCTTGTATGCATCACGGAAGTTGGAATAACAGTGGTCCAGGATTTTACCAGCCCGGGTGGCACATTCGATATGCTGGTAAAATTTCGGGAGCCTTGTTCTTAAATTAGCCTTATTAAAATCCCCAGCCACAATAAATGCAGCCTCAGGATATGTGGTTTCCAGTTTACATAGAGTCCGATGAATTTCTTTCAGTGCCGTCGATGTATTAGCTTGAGGGGATGTACACGGCTGTGATTATAATCGAAGAGAATTCTCTTGGTAGATAATGCGGTCTGCATTTGATTGTAAGGAATTCTATGTCAGGTGAACAAAAGGACTTGAGTTCCTGTATGTTGTTATGATCACACCACGTCTCGTTAATCATAAGACACACACCCCCGCCCTTCTTCTTACCAGAGAGATGTTTGTTTCTGTCGGCGCGATGCGTGGAGAAACCAGGTGGCTGTACCGACTCTGATAACGTGTCCTGAGTGAGCCATGTTTCCGTGAAGCAAAGAACGTTGCAGTCTCGAATGTCTCTCTGAAAGGCAACCCTCGATCGGATTTCGTCTACTTTGTTGTCAAGAGACTGTACATTGGCGATTAAAATACTCGGGAGAGGTGCACGATGCGCCCGTCGGCGTAAGCTTGACCAAAAGACCGGCGCGTTTCCTCTTCTCTCGGCGCCGCCGTTGTTTTGAGTAGCCACGTGCTATCCAGTCTGTTGTTGTGTTTGGGTTAACGAAAGGAGAATCCTCTTTGGGAAAGTCGTATTCCTGGTCGTAATGTTGGTAAGTTGACGTTGCTCTTATATCCAATAGTTCCTCCCGGTTGTATGTAATAAAACTTAATATTTTCCGGGGTAACAATGTAAGAAGTAATACATAAAAAAACAAAATACTGCATGGTTTCCTGAGAACGTGAAGCGAGGCTGCCATCTCTGTCGGCGCCGGAAGTGTGGTGAGTTGAGTGTGGTGTATCGCAGGGCAGCCGGCTAGGGTCATTATTGTTTTCTGTTTTTACAAATGACCTTCCAACGACCTTGAATAAAGCCTGTGTGTCTATGTACACTGACGACTCAACAGTATACACGTCGGCTGTCATCAAGGCAAAGGGTGGCTATTTTGAAGAATCTAAGAATCTAAAATCTATTTGTTTAACTTCTTAGGGATCGGTGGGGCGCTAGCACCTGCGACAACATCCGGTGAAACTGCAGAGTGCCAAATTCAAAATAAAAAATCGTAATATTAAACATTCATGGAAATACAAGTGTCATACGTGATTCAAAAGCTTAGAATCCTGGTAATCTAACAGCGTTGTCTGATTTCAAAAAGGCTTTACGGCAAAAGCATAGCATTTGATTGTCTGAGGACAGGGCCCTGCATACTTCCTCAATTAACATAATTTCATTACCAGCACAGGTGTCACAAAATAAAAAAATAGCAATAAAATAAATAATTTACCTTTGAAGATTTTCCTCTGATGGCAATCCAAAGGGTCCCAGCTACACAATAAATGGTTGTTTTGTTCGATAAAGTCCCTCTTTATATCCCCAAAACTCTATTTGGTTGTCGCGTTTTGTTCAACAATCCTCCAGTTCAAAGGCGTTCAAACATGCAGACAAATAAATCCCAAAAGTACCGGTAAAGT